>JBCFYV010000024.1:59606774-59964038 GCA_039000515.1 Timema cristinae
AATTTGTTCCTTTTTCTCGACGCAAAACCAACCAACTTTATTTACTGGATACCTCTTGCTGTGTCCTATTCTCCTATTACTTGATTACAAATTTATTCCTTTTTCTCGACGCAAAACGTACAATTTTTATTTACTGGATACCTCTTGCTGTGTCCTATTCTCCTATTACTTGATTACAAATTTGTTCCTTTTTCTCGACGCAAAACCAACCAACTTTATTTACTGGATACCTCTTGCTGTGTCCTATTCTCCTATTACTTGATTACAAATTTGTTCCTTTTTCTCGACGCAAAACCAACCATTTTTATTTACTGGATACCTCTTGCTGTGTCCTATTCTCCTATTACTTATTTCGAAATTTAAACGGGTCTTTGACCCCTTGAATAAATAAATAAATTATTTATATTTTCATGAATTGTAAAGGGAGGAGGAAGCTATAATTTAGATCAAATGAATCTGCGTTTGCGTGGAATGAGAGTGGGAACTTTTTCTTTGTTATTTTTTGTTCAATAATATATTCTTGTTTATTATTTTAACAAAAGTCATAGATTGAGGAGGTATTTTTGTTGGTAGGCTTGCATTAATAATACAGATATGGGTTTAATTAAAACCATGACTACATTTTTTACCTTAATTTTATTAATAATATTTAGAATACATTGTTCACACTTTTTGATTTATTTAACTTATTTCAATATAAAATTGGTATAGATACATTATTTCAGAGTAGGTTTTGACAAAACTATTAAGCCTATTACATAAAATTCTTCGTGTATTTTAACAACGTAAGGGAATAAACAATTCATAGCCGAGTATAAACATAAAGTTTGGGGATTGTGGGCACACGTAATATTGAGCGCTTTTTACTCGTGAATTAATATTTTTAGGAGGAAAGAATAATATCGAGCGCTTTTTACTCATGAATGAATATTTTTAGGGAGAAAACATAATATGAGCGCTTTTTACTCATGAATTAATTGTTTAGGAGAACAGACATAATTTAGCGCTTTTTCCTCATGAATGAATATTTTTAGGGACAGACATAATATTGAGCGCATTTTACTCATGATGAATATTTTAGGGGAAAAATATAATATTGAGCGCTTTTTACTCATGAATTAATATTTTTAGGGGAAAACTAATATTTAGCGCTTTTTACTCATGAATTAATATTTTAGGAGAACAGACATAATATTTAGCGCTTTTTCCTCATGAATGAATATTTTTAGGAGGACAGACATAATATTGAGCGCATTTTACATGAATGAATATTTTTAGGGGGGAAAACATAATATTGAGCGCTTTTTACTTATGAATGAATATTTTTAGGAGGACAGACATAATATTGAGCGCATTTTACTCATGAATGAATATTTTTAGGGGGGAAAATATAATATGAGCGCTTTTTACTCATGAATGAATATTTTTAGGGGAAAAATATAATATGAGCGCTTTTTACTTATGAATGAATATTTTTAGGAGGACAGACATAATATTGAGCGCATTTTACTCATGAATGAATATTTTTAGGGGGGAAAACATAATATTGAGCGCTTTTTACTTATGAATGAATATTTTTAGGAGGACAGACATAATATTGAGCGCATTTTACTCATGAATGAATATTTTTAGGGGGGAAAACATAATATTGAGCGCTTTTTACTTATGAATGAATATTTTTAGGAGGACAGACATAATATTGAGCGCATTTTACTCATGAATGAATATTTTTAGGGGGAAAAATATAATATTGAGCGCTTTTTACTCATGAATTAATATTTTTAGGGGGGAAAACATAATATTTAGCGCTTTTTACTCATGAATTAATATTTTTAGGAGAACAGACATAATATTGAGCGCTTTTTACTCATGAATATTTTTAGGAGGACAGACATAATATTGAGCGCTTTTTACTCATGAATGAATATTTTTAGGGGGACAGACATAATATTTAGGCCTTTTTATCAATTAATAATTTGAAACATTACACAAACCTCATCTAAAAATAGCATGACAATCAATAAAAATAAAACCAAGCCAGCAGCTCAGTATAGAACTTGAATTTACATTTTATACAAAACATAGGATTATCTAAAAAATTCTCAAGTTAAAAACTACAAACAAATATTCAAATATATTTTGTTTTAAGCTAAACTCCACACATACGGATTTATATATTTTAAAATACATTTTGTTAGTTTGGCGGTAGGGTTGAGTTTGCTCTGTGCATGCACCTACGATCTAATTACTATCAAAAGGATATGATAAAACAAATTAACAGAAAAAGAGAGAGATAGATATTTTCTCGACAGAATCAAGACCAATATGACTAGTTTTACTAATCATTCATAACACAAGAATATTTAACAAAAGTAAACTAGTAAAAAACAAATCTAAAAGTCTAAGTCACTTTTAATTAATTAATTTAGTATTGCATTTATAGATAGATAATTGTATATATTATTGTTAACTATGCATGTAACATGACTCAAAGATATACATATACCACTAAATACAATTATTTAGTCATACTTAAAATTATAATATATAAAATTTGCTATCATAAAACTAATATTATATATCACAGAAATATGAAGCGATTTTAAATCATTTGTTGAAGAAAAATACAATAATTTTGCTTTTAAACAATACAATCACAGTCTTGAGAAAATATTTAGACTAGACATAATAAAAAATAGGCCTACCTACTCCCAATATATTTTTGTAAATACCAAAAAACCATGTTTTTTAGGATAAACTACAATTGGAAATAAAATAATCATCTGCAATTGTGGATAGAAAAATCACAAATTGTAATAATCAGTGTTGTCTATAGATCTACATATTTATAAAATAAGTATTATTGTTAACTAGAAACGAAAATATTTGTTTGAATAAAAGATGGTAAATAACTTTATGAATGGGTAAATGCCGAGTTCTGCTGCAGTCGCCATTTTTCCCAAACAGGGACATTTAACCTAAACAAGAGAAACAGAACTGTTATAAGGAGGGATTTTGAATAATTGCGACCACATTCGAATGTAAATAAAATGGAAACAGTAAAATGAAAAAAAAAAGTTTAAATGAATCCTTTGATTTCCAAATCAGAAACAAGATGGCTGCCTACTCACATCTTACCAGCCATTATTATATAATAGTAAAAATGTTTTATATTTTTTAACTGTCTATTATTTGAACTTATCAAATCAAATATTCATGTGTCAGGAAGAATATTCGATAAATTAGTTGCAAAAATTATTAGCTAGACCTTTTGTACTGTATTAGGATTGAGATAATATTTGAATAGGTATTGAAAAAAGTACGGGAAAGGAGGATAAAAAACATACTATATGACATCATGTCATTGAAGAGAAGAGAGGTAATAAATAAAAATAAATAATATATATAATATAAATAATAATAATAAGCTAAGTTGTCAGGATTCGGGTCATGAGAGTTGACCAGGGTGTCGAAGCAGGTGACGACAAGAACCCGAGACTTGCACGCCTCAACTCTCTTCCTCAGTATCTGCGTCTCTCTCTCCAGAGCCTCCAAGAAGCCTGGGTTCCTGGGATCCATGGAGGCCTCCACATGTACTGCAACCACCACCACAAATAACCATTCAATGGCTGCCAGTCAAGTGTTATTAGCGAAGAATGACATGGACAAAAATACACCATTTTAAAAGGTGGCTAAATGGTTCTTTGGGATATTTCAGGGTTGTATTTATGATTTTGTTTCCATCCATTACCCCTCAGACTTTTGGGTTTATCTGACAGTACACTGATAAAAAGAATAGGAATACAATAAATAGGCAGTTTTACTAGTAAGTGAAGCCATTGATAAAGAGCATTCAACAGATGTTTCAAATGAGAAAAATGCATTGACTCAATTTAAAGGCTACATAATTATACCATTTTCTGTATAAAAGATGCAGATAATAATGCATGCATAATTGGTGCATAATTTATTAAAACACACATAAGAGTATGATTAATAGACAAAGTTTGAGAGAGAAGATAAAAATTTAAGGACACATAGAACGGGAGAAAAGAAGGAAGAAGGAAACGGAAATCGAACTCACGTACGTTCGAAGCTCCATCTTGAGGAAGGAATAAGCAGTCTTCTCTTGGTCGCGGCCAGTTCCTTCTTCAGCTGCTGCTGAGTGTCCTTCAATTCCTTAATGCGATCACCCCTCGCCTCGGACCAACGACGTTCCAACCTTTCAACGTCCTCCCGGCAGTATTGAAGAACTGGCACTATCAACACCGACAAGTCATATACATGAACTAGTAAAGAAGATAAGTAAGACAAGATATTTGTTTGGACATAAGTCGCCAAGTGAGATGTACCTCTGCTGGAGTCTGTCCTATTGTCACCACGTAGTTTCCCAGCCGACCTTGTGGAACCAGTGTCCGAATCTTGACTGGAAGCCAAACTAGAGCACTCACTGTCCCTCAAAAAGCTCTCATAGCCAGAACTCTCACACTGTGCTAACCTCTGGAGACCCAGCTTGCCCGGGAGAGACTGCCGGGACTTGGTGGGACGAGGGCTGCTAGAATCCTATCAACACAATTGTGGCAATGACTGGTGGTCACAGAGGTCACACTCAGATGAACATTATGTTATACTACTCACCGCACTATCATATCCCTCCAGACATGACGGCTTCAGATGAGCGCTGGACCGACTAAACAATCTCGCGTGAAGTCTAGATGCTACCTGGGCAGCCAGAGGGGGCGGAAGAGTTGGCGGAGGCTCATCATCTTCCTCGTCGTCGTTCTCTTTCCCTGTCACGGTCCTCACTTCTTCACACGACTCTCTTCTCCTCCTATCTTTTAAATCACCTTCATGGTCCGATGTGGATGCACCATTACCCGGAACTCGTTTAGTTTCCTCCTTCAGGTCAGGATTGGAGGCTCCGTCAGGATGTCTTAGCGATGATATGTTGTTACTCAGTCTGGTGCAGAATCTATGACCGTTTCTCCCACAGTACGATGTATGGATTCCTTTCGTTGGACCGAATATATGATCCCTACTCCCTGTGAGGAATGGTTGATGCCACATGTTGGTGGTGGTTCCGTTCGGTTTGAGATTATTCCTACAGTTGTCACATATCTTAGTTTCCGATTGTACCTGTTGCTTCAAGACGTACGCTGGTTCGCTGTAAATACTACTACCCCCGTTACAACCAGAATAATTGAGATCAGTCTTGTCGTGAGTATCACAGTCGTCACCGTACAACATATCGTTGAGGGAGAGTGATTGGCATCTTGAAGGTCGATGATACTTGAATTGTTGGATCGGATCAAGGAACCTGGTCGAGTTGGCCCTGGCTAGTTTAGTCTTATACATCTCGTGTAACCTTGAGAGTTGGTCAAATTTAGACCGAGAGGAGTTCAAGTCTTGGTAGTCCACCATCCCATTATGTCGTCTCTTGGTTTCACAGTCTGTTGAGTTTCCGTCCAAAAGCCAAAGGTTATTGTAATGTTCCTGTAACTCGTGTAGGCTGTATGGTCTGGGAGTATGTAACTGGTGATCTGGCAAGGAGGAATGACTGAATTGACGCCGTGGAAGGGTCCGGTCCATGTCTGTTGCCACGGACATTGAATCTGTAACAACGAGTGGACATGAGCTTAATACTTCTTACGTTCGTTCGCTTGTGTTATTAATAGAAGAATGTATCTCTAAGTTACCTGTGAATGTTGACACGACAGTGAGGTTCTCTTGACTTAATATTCTCAGGGGATGGTTCTCTGCACTCTCGTGACCAACCTCAGATAAAGGGTTCTCCATTTGGGCCATGCATAAGGCTATGTCTTCTTCTGTCACCTGCAACAAAATACCATCTAGACTGGTTATTATAAGGATTATTCACTTCAAAACTAGATACATTAAAATCTACTTTTAATCTGTTGATGTAAATAATAGATTTTAACCTAATAATATCGTCATTTATGCTTTTAAAAGTTGAATCAAAACCGGTATTACTTGAAAACAGATATCTTGCGTTTTCTTTGAGCTATTATGTTCAATTTCTTCAAAAATGTTGAGGCGTTGGTTATTTTTCTCCGACGTTTCTTTTGTAACACTTTCTTGAGGGATGTAAATTTTATTTTTACAAGCTGACATCAACGGCCGTTCAACTTTTTCAAGGAAACAAAGCGTTACATCCAAAGTATTTGTAGGCGTATCTGTGGAAAATAATGTGTTTAAATAAGAAATACAACTAAAAAAACCGGAACCAGAGAGAAATGATATTTAATTTAATAATATAGTTGTTTTTTTACCATCAGAGTTTTTACTTTTGAGTTGTATCAGATATTTAGTAATAATGTCAAGATCTTCTTTTCTCGTATCCGGTCTTCCTCGCTGACCCCCTTCACATGCTTCTCTTTCTTCTTTAAAGAACAATGTCTCAATATCTAGTTTATTTACAGTTACCTTGTTTTTAGTAATTCCACCTTTTACATTAACGTACTCTTCTACATTATCAAAGCACATGTTTGGATCTCGTCTGTAAACATTCTCATAAACAATTGTTCTCAACAACTCACTGTTGTGCTCAAAACTGAGTAATTGTAATTCTTCAAGCTCTGTTTTCAGGGCTCCCCTTACAGGAGGTTTTGTTTCTTCCTCTGTCCCAGAATGCCTCTGGATCTGGGAGGTCTGGTTTTCTACCCACTTCTTAATCATGGTCTTCTTGTGACTGTCCATGTAACCGTAGCCCGCATTGTGACCTGCTGAAATCTTAGAGCCCTGCATGGGGCCGTCGACCCAAGTTTCCTTCTTTTTGTGTCCTCCGTCCTTTAAAACACTTCTTGCCTCCGCCACTTTAGACTTGGATATTCTGGGCCCATCTATCCACTGCTCATCACTGCTGGAAGCCACTGGAACATTCGATGTCCCGTGAGGAACTGGTATCTTACTACAATGTGCATTCGAAGAAGTGGTTTGCTCACTGGAAGATGTTTTATGGGGAACATTTTTACAAGTCCGTACAGGAGATGATTTAGAAATAGAATGTGCGGGTAAAGGTGGTTTATTTGAAATGGGACAAGCCTGATGTGTTGAGCTTTTCGTATTAGAATTTCGATGGGAAGGACTTCCTTTGTCAGAAACTATGTCACCGTTTGGGATCCTGTGGACTTGTTTCGCTGGGGATGAAAGTAATGAGGACTTAGGTTCAACCCCAGATCCACGCAAAGCCTTCCCCATGGCACATCGGTTGTCTCCAGAGTTTAGACTCGGTATGTAAACTGGGGGATGTTCTCCATCCGTGGCCTCGTCCGAGCGACCGACGTAGATGACGGTGTCAGCCGACTGCTCGCTGCTGGAAGGATCCACGTCACTGCTACCCGTCGAGTGACCGTTTTCCTTTGTCTGAAGTCGGGTCTCTTCCCCTGAGCTACCTCCTGATCCCGTGGAAGTCCCTGCGAACTAATAAGAAAACGGGAATAGACAAAGTCATTAGGACTATCTTAGTGCGATGTTGAGAATTAAATCAATTCAGAAGTTATTGTTAAACCAATAAAGTTACCTTAATCTTCCTTCTCCTCATGCGATGTATCCTCGATGCTAACTGTATTGTGGCCAATGTGTCAGTATAGTGCTGAGCTTGTGGAGACACGTGGGCGATCATGGCAGCGTGGCAAGTCAGGGAACTAAGACATTCCTTCAGGACATGGGTTATCTTGTGTTCTCTGGAGACATAACACAAGACATAGCAGAACCATTATGAGCCATGTTTAGAGACATCACACACGACATATCACAGCCATTATGAACCAATATAACTCACGGGGTATATGTGTCTCACCTGTAAGGTAAGTGTTTCTGTCCATTGAA
The DNA here is from genome assembly GCA_039000515.1 of Timema cristinae. NCBI lineage: Eukaryota > Metazoa > Arthropoda > Insecta > Phasmatodea > Timematidae > Timema > Timema cristinae. Next base: position 59,614,623 of record JBCFYV010000024.1, read on the forward strand.
GATGGCTAACAGGACATTCCCCAGTCCAGATAAAGGAATCCCTCCTCCTGCCTTGCCCTTCTCACAACTCCCCAGATCCATGAGGTGTAGTCTACTGCGACCTCCAGCCACTGGAAACAAAGGTCGAGTTTCATAATATGGCCGATGGTCGGTTCTGTCAACGAGATGGAGGGAGGTTTGTCGTTTCCTCACCTCCGCCCTTGCCGGCCATGCTGTACTGGTACACGTGCAAGATGTAGAGGAAGTGTCCGTCCTTGACCTCCTCCCTCGCGGTATTTCCTCCTCTTGCCGCCACTGCCACGTCCAGGTAGAAGGCCGCCTTCTCTGCTGAGGGCGCCCTAAGCTCGCTGTGGTTCTGCAGCTGAGTTCCGAACAGAGGGTCGTCCCTGAGATACACTCCGGGGGATTCATCAATGTCTGGTAAATAACAGTTTACCTGTCAGAGATGGCGGAGGTATCATCTGGTTAACTTCGTTCTTGTTCGACATGGAGGCTTGTGCTTTGTGTTTGTCAACTCTCAAGTGAACATTACTAGACAATACGGCTAAGGAGTCTCTAAAACTCCAGTAATTAGCTCAACTTATGGTTATTAGTTTTAACTGGTATTGCTCCACTGTGATGGTCTTGTAAGATGACTGTAACCTGAGTATTTCGTTTCACCAGAAGTAAGAACTGCACACAACCTTCTCTGAGAACTACTGTTCGGCAGTTCGAGCCTCTGTTGGGAACTACGTTACCCTCGTCCTCATTGGCCAGTGGACGTGAATTTCAAGATGATGACAAGCTGATAACGATAGTTTTTATAAGAGAGGATGGGAGGGCTCCACAATCCAATTAAACTCTATTTTCTACGATCAATGCTCACAAAAACATTTAATTCTGTTCACTTTTCTTATAACTTTATAACGCCGGTACTTACTGTGAGTGGTACAATAGTACCAAAATAAATAAGATAATTCCTAGGTAGATTGTGCAACGTGCCCTACTTTATCCATGGAGGGTAGAAATCTTACCTTGCTTGGTTCCACTATGGTGTAGCCTATGATATAAGGCCATAGTGCAATCAGTCAAGGTAATACTTCTACCTGTCTGAGGAAACGGAGTGTAGGAAGGTCTTCCTTACCTTACAGGTAGAACAATTACTAGATTTATGTTCAACTCTTCATACGTCAAGTAATGTGATCTACAGTAACATGTTATCAATGTTGACTGAAACAAACGTGTGTTTGTAATTCCTATAAAGCTCTTCCTAGGTAGATTGGACTGTACACAAACAGGTGCTATTAAAGAGTCCCCGTCTCGAACTGATGGTCACGATGCCTGCGAGGGCGTACCCCCGCCAAACCGTCAATTATTCAGGGGTTCGCGCGATGTGTTTGTGTTCTTGAGCACACACCGAGGGTAATAGAGTTGTTCACGTTCTGAAAGGGAACAGTTCGTCAGGTCGGAGCTAAACAAGCCATTATTAATGTCTTCTTGGAACGTACCAACATTAAATACACTAAACTAAATATAAAATGAAAATATTACAAATCTGCCTCGAGGCTGGCAGGCAAGCAGCAGAGCTAGGTGTGCCTGTCGTATCACACTCATTCACACAGCGGTGACCGAGTTGTCTTAGGCGTTAGACTCACGCTGCACTTGTTTCACAGGATTATAAGGATGTCGGGGTTCGAATCCCAGCCTGGTACGCCGGGTGTTTTGTTATACGCTTGTGATGTTCACGATTTCCCCAGTCCCCTTATTGATGCTAATGCTGGCGTAATTTCTCCAAACATAACCTCCTCATCCTTACCCGGTTTTATGACAACTAGGGAAAACTAAAATTCACCCCAACTGATATTCGAACCAAAACGTATAGGAGAGTGTTTTGTTTACGTGCGTCACGTCTTACTACCCGTTAAACATATCCTTCCACTAATGGGTATGATGAAAGTAGAATTTAGAAGAAGTGTACCCACATTTGCGTGGAAGAAGAGTTGTAAGCCGCTAAAGATAAGCCCCCGGCAAGGATTGTAACCCTGAGTTCTCCGTCTGGGTCAAACCAGACAAGACGAGCTTAACGTCTTATCCCACGTGACCACCGACCTTGCTAGAGTATAGCGGCCTGAATATCGTACGATGACGTCACGGAGAAACCTTTTTAACACAATAAATGTTCAATTCCATTTTTTAGTACAACAAGAAACTGTTGTAAGATTTTCCCCCGGTTGGAACACGCAAGATGTGTAATTCACGACGGAGAGAACTTTGAGGCGGTAATAACTAATTAAAAACGGTAATTCACAAACAAAGGAGGGTTGAGAGAAGGGAGCGCCGCGGGACTTACACGTACATTAAGGTAATTACTAATTAATGTAATTTTCTCAAACGTTTATCCGGTACAAAAGAGGACAAAGTGAGTTGGGCCAAGAACCACAAATTAGTGTTTCACAGAGCGCGGAGCCCGCCGGGAGTTCAAAGCTATCAGGCTTGAATCTCATAGCGGGACCTCACTGCCCCATTTAGAGTGGGCCCCGGAGAGCAGGTTGTCCAGTGCTCCAGTAAAAAATAGCATCTTGTTTTGTGCACCGCATCCGAACTACCAGCTGAGGATAAGGAAGGTAAGACTTGGAAAAAATGTAGCCACACTTCATGGTGGGCCATGCGGGAATATAATCAAACCCCCGACCTCCATGTCAGTGGAAGTACAGTCGATGTCAGAGAGCGCGACACATTATACTATTTGACCACCGAGGCGTGTAAAACCTAAATACGTGGATCTAGTAATTGTTCTGTAAGATAAGGTTCTTCATATGAACATTGGACTGTAGCTAAAGGGATAGTGGCTGCAATGTCTTCAGAGGGAGTTGTAGGGGTAGCCACCCCTAACAATCAAACAACCCTCAGTCTTGAAGATAGGGGACACTTACTGATGCTCGGAGAATCCTAAATTCCACTCGGAGGGGAACAAAGAGTGGGGGGGGATCAGATTTAAAATTCTAACGACGGAATTATCCGGGTCATAAAATGTGAGACAAAAGGGGGGGGGGGGGGGTTTGTCACCAACTCGAGACTCGGTGCTAGAGGTATCAGAAGAAAAGTTGGAGGGTGACTTCCACCGTGTCGTGGAGTGTCGCCAGGGCAAGCACTGTGACTCGTCACAGAATAAGAAAGCAGTGTTGCTGAGCCACTGGTACGGCTCGTTGGTGGAAATTACGGCGCAAACACTTACTCTTGACTTGCAAGTATTTCATCCTCCTCTTCATTTTAAAAATAAAATAAAACACGAGAGAAAGGAAAACTAGCAATTTCCACGACACGCGCCCTCTGCTCTCGTAAGGGATGAGAGGGGGTTAACCCACCCCTTGGTGCATGTCTCAGCCAACCCTCCCACGGGCGCCACGTGTTCCAGATATTCACGGGCGGGTTGAACTCGCGAGGATCGTCGTAAAACCCGCCATCAGCTTCCTTTGCGAAGATAGGACTTGAGGAACGTAAACAAATAAACAAAATGGTTGGATATCAGACCTTCCATATGGTGTGTTTGTTGTGAATGTGTGAGACACTGACTTTCTCCAGGGGGCAGATAATCTTGTTTACCGTTGTCTAGTCCTGTCAGAGAATAATATATCTTGTTTACGTTGTCTAGTCCTGTCAGAGAATAATATATCTTGTTTACCGTTGTCTAGTCCTGTCAGAGAATAATATATCTTGTTTACGTTGTCTAGTCCTGTCAGAGAATAATATATCTTGTTTACCGTTGTCTAGTCCTGTCAGAGAATAATATATCTTGTTTACCGTTGTCTAGTCCTGTCAGAGAATAATATATCTTGTTTACCGTTGTCTAGTCCTGTCAGAGAATAATATATCTTGTTTACCGTTGTCTAGTCCTGTCAGAGAATAATATATCTTGTTTACCGTTGTCTAGTCCTGTCAGAGAATAATATATCTTGTTTACCGTTGTCTAGTCCTGTCAGAGAATAATATATCTTGTTTACCGTTGTCTAGTCCTGTCAGAGAATAATATATCTTGTTTACCGTTGTCTAGTCCTGTCAGAGAATAATATATCTTGTTTACCGTTGTCTAGTCCTGTCAGCAAGTCTCTCAGCTGATGAGAAGTTGCACTGCTGCTGGATATCTCCAGTGCTGACACCCTGACCGAGAATCGAGCTCCGGTCTTCTGTTTCTGCTCAGTGATCCCCCTGAACAGCCAGGAGATGGCGCAGGGGATTACCCCCAGACTGTCAGGGCTGCCAACCATCGTCGCAGTCTTACCTGAAAAATCATATACATATTATACAGGCATATAATAATATAATAAATAATAAATAATAATAATAATAATAATAATGTAATTATTTGAGCAAAGTTGAGACCTTTTCTTACACTTAACTACGTAGTTAACATGCATTTACATATTTATACTTAATAATAATAATAATTTATAATAATATAATAAATATTATTATTATTATATTATCACGTAAGTTATTTATATATTTCTACAAAAGAATTTAAACCTAAACATACATATAATAACAAAGTTGAGTACATGGAAATAGTAAAACAGAAATAAATTAATGGATCAAAACTAAATAGAAAAGATAAGAAATATAAACACACGCACTATATTACTGTATGTAAGTAACAATAATCTAACAGAGGAACAATACTGGCTATCTATTTATATTAAAATAGTAATTTAAACATCGTTATTATTTTATTTCCCACACGTATCTCTACATGTTCCTAATATCCAGTGTTGATATCAATTATATAAAAGTTTGTATTTTCTAAAAGTCCGTGTGATTGAAAGACGCGTTGAGGTAAAGGGGGGGGATCAGTCCTGTTTTAATCTTGAACGTCGCGATCCTGGCGGGGAGCTGGATAAGTTAGCGGTCCAGTTCCATGAATTAATATTCTCTATCAAGAGAGATAAAGAGAGACTCCGACTTCAAAGGAACTACGCCGAGCCGAGAAGGGGGGAGGGCGGTGGATACCATCACTTCCCCCTCGTAGCCTGTGTTTACTTTATGAAGCTCTCGCTCGTGAACGTAAAGTATCATCTTTACCAGACTTTATCTCTGATAGGCTTAGCATTAATTGGCGGGAAGGCAATCAAGAAAAGTCTCGACTTCTCTGTCCATTGACGGACTATCTCGGAGCTAATTTAATGGGGGGAGGGGGTAGTATTACTCTGTCAAGTTTCTGTTATCAAAGTTCGTGCAATATGACCTTGTCAACAAATATTTACTAATTTACCAGTAAACTTGTAAAAACTTTGCGAGCAAGGGTCAGCTGTTAAAGTTCGGTTCCCGACGTGGCCGAAAAATGTATCATTGCAATGTAGCCTACCCGCTTTGACAGTGATTATTTCTTTTAGCACCGCGTCTTACTACCCGTTCGGGTTAAATGCTCGTGTACTAATTGCGCTAATGGGTTAGGAATTGGGAAGATTATATTTCAAGGAAGTGTACCAACATTTTCGTGGAGGGAGAGTGAAAAACTATTTAGGTTGAAAACGTCAGCACAGTCGAACAAGATTAGAACCTTGTTCTCCCCGTCATTGGCAGTCTAGTTCACTGCGAGGGTAGCGCGTTAGTCCACGCGGCCACCGACGCGGGTTAAATACCTGGAATAAAATTAATGAAAATACTATCAAAAGTTCTTTTATAAAATAAATAAGAGAGAAGTTCGCTAATTATTTGAGATGTGTTCTCAAGGTGAAAGCCCCCCCCCCCCCCCAACCAGGGTTCAGAGGTCCAAAATTAACAAACAACCCAGATTTAAACGTTTGACGCCGGAAGAGAGCTTACATCTCATTTCAGCACGGTTGTTACCGAGTGTAGTTGGTCCAACTGAGAGTAAGGAGGTACAGCACGCTATCAGCGCAACTCCTAACAAACGTCCATATATTGAACTATTTGGACTGTTGAGCCGACACTGAGCTAGAGTTGCGGTGTTGTCATATCTGTCAATTTTGCTCTGACAGAGTGAAGGTGAGCGAGCTAATCTGTTGTTCACACGGGTCAAGTTTCTTGGAAGGGAGAGGATATAGTGCGACTTTTATCAGAAATCTGCCACTTTATTTTTAGGTTGAACTCAAATAATCAGTAGTGTGGTTTTCTTTATATTTCTTACCTAGTGGAAGAAAACTTTTTTCATTCGACTTATTAGACTGGATTGCTGGTGACAAGATCGGGGTTCAATTCCCAATAGTGTACCGAGGTTGTTTTTTTCTTCAAACGGTTCCAAACACGCAATTGTTATTTAATTAGTTTTAGCAACGTGTCTTACTACCCGTTCGGGCTATACGCTTATGAACTAATTACTTTAATGCGTTAGGCATCAGGAAGGTGTGAGAGCGGAAAAAATATTTATGGAAAAACCACCCGAGTGCTCCCGACCGGAATCGAACCGTGATCCCCATCTTCAGCATGTCAGTTAAACCCGGCGGGTAACACACACTATTAGACTGGATTGCTGGGTTTGGGAGGTTAAAAGTTCAAATCCCAGTCGGGTGTAACAAGGTTATTTTCCCCTAAAATTGTTCCCCACTCTTAATATACGCAAATGTGGGTACATTCAATCTAGAATGTCACCTTCCCCATTCCTAGTTAACTAGGGTAATTAATGTATGTGTATAACTCAAACGTGTAGTAAGTCGACATGATTGTGATGACTACCAAGAGTGTCGGGCGAGGTGATTTGTAATAAAATATCTCTTTGAGGGGTTTTTAGGGGATTGACTCCAAGACAATGGAAAATATTTGAAAACGAATCAGAAAAATATGTACATACATTTTTTGTATACCATAAATTATGGGCAATAAAGTGGCTTTCGAGTAATTTTTGATTGAATAATTAGATCTTTACGAAACAAAAATAGACTTAAAAGACAATGCTTTCATCTCTTATCAAATTAATTTTGGGCGGGTGGACCTGCATGGTGGGCCCTATTTTGGGCGGGTGGACCTGCGTGGTGGGCCCTATTTTGGGCGTGGGCCTGCGGCATTTAGCCACAACCCTCTAGTTACAATACTGGACTTGTAACTATCAGGAATTTCAAACTATATTAACCTATTTTTTATTAATTATATTCAGTAATCAAATATAACTTTAAAAGTTTAAACATATTTTAATATGTCTAACACCCGCTTTGGTGGCCTAATATTTTGACGCGCTACTCTTGCAGTAGACTAGACTGCCGATGACGGGGAGATCGAGGATCGAATCTCGGTCGGTACTACTGAGGTTGGTTTTCCACGCTCCCTCCCCGAAAGTGCGGGTACACTTCCTATGAATGTAACCTTCCTGATCCCTAAAACCATTAGCGTAATTGTTTAAAAACAAAATCAATTCACTAATTCTTTGTTTATTTTACAAAAATTTGAATCTGGCCATTCCTCAGGAACTGTATATCCTACAGAAAGAAAATATTTTGACCCGCCTACATAATATTATATTTATATTTATAGGTGACCTGGTGGTCTAGGGGTAAGGTGTCAGACTTCTGTGCTGGCGGCCGGGGTTCAATCCTCGGTCCCGGCACAGATTTATCTGATTTCCAAACCCTTCCTTCACCTCTGGCAAGACATCTTGTGAATGTGTGGAATGCCAGGCCTCCACCGTGGTTCGGATTCCACGTTAAACTGTAGGTCCTTCATTTCATCTCACAATCACCCTACCATTACACATTAGCGTAAGTGCGTATAACCCGAACGGGTAGTAAGACGCGGTGCTAATAATAATAATAATAATAATAATACAATAAAACACGTAGAAATATACTGCAAGAAAAGATTTCTCGCCCAATCGTATGGAAAATATCTATATATCAATTTTGACGAAAAGTGATAGGCTTACACACAAGTTTTACATTGAAGCATGATCATTTTATAAACTGTGTGTTCCTTATCAATAACTTTGGTTCCAGGCGTGTTCATAATATCTACATATCACTAGCTATTTAATAATGTTTTCTACACACAGTATACAATAATGCATGCAATCTACAGCTTTAAACCGTCCATAATGATCTAGATAACCCTGTATTATCAATACAAAATTATTGACTGTTTACAGATCAGATTACCAAAGTGTTTGATTGGTACACCTAAGTGAACCGAGCCCGTGTAGGTTTTACGCCGATGTACGAATTAAGCTAATGTGTTAGAGAAGAGTAAGGTTGATTTTAGATGACATACACTCACATTTGCGTTGAGGGTGAGTGGAAAACAGTTTAGCAATAATAACCTCATAGCACCCAACTGGCATCGAACCCCGATCCCCGTCTTCGGCAGTCCAGTTTATTGCAAGAGTAGTACCTTAAATCACGCGGTCACCAAAGCGGGTCCCGTAATTATATTAGTTAGGTATTCTACGCTCATGATATGAATTAATGGATGAATTATAAATTACAGCTTTAAAATTGTATTTTCCATGCAGAAACGATAACAAATTCATAACACATTAAAAAAAATCTCATTCACAAGAACAGAACATTTATTTTTCTTTCGTATGTTTGAGAGAAAAAGTTGTTTTTTATTTTATTTTATTCGATCTCTTTTTACAGAAATGGATTCCATTGCAAAACACATTGTATTCACACAACTGATTTCATAAATGAACTTTGTCGAGTTAATATTTTTCCTGCGAACATCTGTTAGTCACAGCGCAACGCTTGGCATCACTACCTTGAGTTTTCACGAGAGGCTCTTCTTGTTCAACCTTACACCGATAGTTCGCAGCATACAGCACCACAACACTTTTTTGAATTTAAATAAAACTGTACCACTTTATTTTAGTTAAAACAATATATATGTTGAAAAACGAAAGGATAATTATTCTCAATGATGTTTACTAGGTTTATGCAGATTTTAAAAAACAAAACATTAAACTATGAAAATACGATCATATAAAAATCATTTAAACAAAGCTGCTTACAAATATTTAACTTTTAATTGGCGTTAAATTATACTAAATGATAGAGAAATGTGTTTATTGTAATATAATGAAAACAGTTTTAGCCTAAGTCATTTCAATAACAAGACCAGTTTGTCTTATGCAGTGTTCTTTAAATTATTTTTTAACACTTAAACTTGAATTGGCTCGGTAGATTTGAATAAACTATAAACCACGTGAGTAAATTGATCTTTAAAGTAGTAAAAATTTGATTCAAATGTGTATAGTAGTTTTCTTAGTAATCGGGTACAGAGAAATCACCTTAGAAACCGGCCGCGCTCATCTCCCATGGTGATTCATCCCCTTAATACAACTTTTATTGTGATAAATATAGGAAATGTTAGAACAATATTTTATATTTGTGTTGAAATTAATACTTTATTATGTTAATAAATCACCCTCAGACACGAATATCGAACCCGGAACTTTGTCAGGTTGTTCCTGCCTAAACTCACCAAGCCTGGCATGTCCGAAACAGAAGAGGACCCCGTCAGTTCCGTTGATAACAGCGTGGATGACGTCAGTAAGGGCACTGGAGCAGACTTCCGGCTGAAACAAAACTAGAAACACCTTACAAACACCCATCATAGCACCGTAAAACACCAACACCAGCACACGCAATCCTGCAATGGTCCACAAGGTCTGTTTTTCTTCCTGCTAATCAAACAGATGTTGTTTATCAACTGACCCGAGCCACTAATTGTGCACCGCCGTATTTCCAATTCTCTAGTCTCGGCAGAAAGAATGATTGACGACACTCAAGTCTACAAGACGCTCCAAGTTGTTGCGACCTCCTTGCCGTCCCACTGGATTGAATATCAATTATTCCGGGACATTAGTCCTCCAATAGCTGCCTCCCGTCATGCATCACGGCGAGGGCCGCACGAGAATGGAAAAGTCGTGTCTAACGTGCAGCAACCTGCCCCTCGTTCTGCCACAATAAAACACTTCTTCCTTTATGGCCCAATCATTCAATCTAGCTCGGTAATGGCGGACCGATAGAAAGTGCGGTATACACGCGGTGAATATTGAGTATCGAGAATGTTTAGAAAGTGCACGTTGAATTCCTCAAATAAATTACAGTTAAACTATTGATCAGTAAGTAATAGAATGATTAACGATCAAGTAACTCCACGATAGTCTTAGAAACAGTTTCACTCGAAGAAAACATGCTTACAAGTGAAGATCTGATATATGTTCTCAGCCAATCACAAGATATTATTATTATTATTATTATTATTAGCACCGCGTCTTACTACCCGTTCGGGTTATACGCACTTACGCTAATGTGTAATGGTAGGGTGATTGTGAGATGAAATGAAGGACCTACAGTTTAACGTGGAATCCGAACCACGATGGCGGCCTGGCATTCCCCACATTCACAAGATGTCTTGTCAGAGGTGAAGGAAGGGTTTGGAATCAGATAAATCTGTGCCGGGACCGAGGATTGAACCCCGGCCGCCAGCACAGAAGTCTGACACCTTACCCCTAGACCACCAGGCCACCCCAATCACAAGAGATCAGAGGGAACTGCGTTGGTCATTTTCCACTAATTTAAACAATATCAGCTCTGTCCGCGTTGCGTGTATGAAACAATCAAATCTCCAAACCTCCCGACTCAATCAATGCGCCTACAGACATATCCGTCTACTGGGGGAAATGATTTGAAATAATTAGTAAGCTGAAAAGTGTGTGTAGTTCTAGTCATGTGTTGATTTGGTCTCCAGACGACACAATAATTATAAAACATACATCGCCCCCAAAATCTAAACGATCTGTTTATTCATTAGAGACCAGTGGCGGCTCGTGTATAGGCACTGCGGAACTGCAGCACCCCCTAGTTCCACTTGATATTATCGATAACATTTAATATAATGAGTCCTTTTTTATTTAATTCTTTCTTTATTTTTGTAGTACAATATATATTCCTTAAGCTTAATTTCAGTACTTCAGTAGCCATCCCCCAGTTTATGAAAAAGCAGTTTATGAAAAAGATGCAAAACATATTTGTATGGAACTGTGCGCTTCACAGTGCCAGCGACGTGGTGTTTGACTGTTGTGCGCATGCGCACATAGGAGGGGGTGGGGAGGAAGGCGGGACTGCCAGGTAGAGAGAGCACTGTTGCTCTCGCAGTTCCGGCTCTGGCATGATGGTGGAAGGAAGTTTTTTTTACTCAGCGTGTGTTGTGTTTAAAAACCGTGTACCATATTCTTGAATGTGATAAAGTGTAGAAGAGTGTAGAATTAGATTATTATTCTGCTTCCAGCTATTATATTTGATTCATTTTTATCTGTTATTTTATTTAACAGAAAGACTAAATGCGCTTGCAGTACTTTCAATGGAGAAAAAATTCCTCAATTGTCATCCAGAGATCAAGGAGAAAATTATTGAACTTTTTGCACAAATTAAAACAAGGATGGATTTCATTTTTAAAACAAAGGCTAAACATTTTCTGGAGCAACACCCCCACTAATTTTAGCTACGAGCCGCCACTGCTAGAGACATTCATTGGTAATTATCTGTTTTAAGTTTGAATTGCAAAGCATTATGGGTCAACATACATCTCTGCAAACCCTACCCGTCAAGCGTTATAGCACCTTCTGCTTCCAATAATATGGAAGGGTAGTTTAACATTTTGAGAAAAAGAAGTAAATACCTTTCCAAGCATTGAGCGAGATACTATCTCGTCCTTCTCAACACTTCCGAGCTGAAGTAGGGCTCATTCCTTCCATGGCCCTTAATTAGCAGTAAAAGTTCCCTCACCTCTAGTTAAACGGCTCAAATCCCTGTCAACACAAGAAGAGACGCTACTGCTAGATGAGTTTTTGATGGCGGGCTCCAGTGACGATATCTTGAGGGGAGGGGGACGGAGGGAGTGTCGCTCTAATGCCGGTGATGGTGACGGAGGGAGTGTCTCTCTAATGCCGGTGACGGTGACGGAGGGAGTGTCGCTCTAATGCCGGTGATGGTGACGGAGGGAGTGTCTCTCTAATGCCGGTGATGGTGAAAGGAGGGAGTGTCGCTCTAATGCCGGTGATGGTGACGGAGGGAGTGTCTCTCTAATGCCGGTGATGGTGACGGAGGGAGTGTCGCTCTAATGCCGGTGATGGGACGGAGGGAGTGTCGCTCTAATGCCGGTGATGGTGACGGAGGGAGTGTCTCTCTAATGCCGGTGATGGTGGGAGTGTCTCTCTAATGCCGGTGATGGTGACGGAGGGAGTGTCTCTCTAATGCCGGTGATGGTGGGAGTGTCTCTCTAATGCCGGTGATGGTGACGGAGGGAGTGTCGCTCTAATGCCGGTGATGGTGACGGAGGGAGTGTCGCTCTAATGCCGGTGACGGTGACGGAGGGAGTGTCGCTCTAATGCCGGTGATAGGGACGGAGGGAGTGTCGCTCTAATGCCGGTGACGGTGACGGAGGGAGTGTCGCTCTAATGTCGGTGATGGTGGGAGTGTCTCTCTAATGCCGGTGATGGTGACGGAGGGAGTGTCGCTCTAATGCCGGTGACGGTGACGGAGGGAGTGTCGCTCTAATGCCGGTGATGGTGACGGAGGGAGTGTCGCTCTAATGCCGGTGATGGTGGGAGTGTCTCTCTAATGCCGGTGACGGTGACGGAGGGAGTGTCGCTCTAATGCCGGTGATGGTGACGGAGGGAGTGTCGCTCTAATGCCGGTGATGGTGACGGAGGGAGTGTCGCTCTAATGCCGGTGATGGTGACGGAGGGAGTGTCGCTCTAATGCCGGTGATGGTGACGGAGGGAGTGTCGCTCTAATGCCGGTGATGGGGACGGAGGGAGTGTCTCTCTAATGCCGGTGATGGTGACGGAGGGAGTGTCGCTCTAATGCCGGTGATGGGGACGGAGGGAGTGTCTCTCTAATGCCGGTGATGGGGACGGAGGGAGTGTCTCTCTAATGCCGGTGATGGGACGGAGGGAGTGTCTCTTAATGCCGGTGATGGGGACGGAGGGAGTGTCTCTCTAATGCCGGTGATGGGGACGGAGGGAGTGTCTCTCTAATGCCGGTGATGGGGACGGAGGGAGTGTCTCTCTAATGCCGGTGATGGGACGGAGGGAGTGTCTCTCTAATGCCGGTGATGGTGGGAGTGTCTCTCTAATGCCGGTGACGGTGACGGAGGGAGTGTCGCTCTAATGCCGGTGATGGGACGGAGGGAGTGTCGCTCTAATGCCGGTGATGGGGACGGAGGGAGTGTCTCTCTAATGCCGGTGATGGTGACGGAGGGAGTGTCGCTCTAATGCCGGTGATGGGGACGGAGGGAGTGTCTCTCTAATGCCGGTGATGGGGACGGAGGGAGTGTCTCTCTAATGCCGGTGATGGTGACGGAGGGAGTGTCGCTCTAATGCCGGTGATGGTGACGGAGGGAGTGTCGCTCTAATGCCGGTGATGGGGACGGAGGGAGTGTCTCTCTAATGCCGGTGATGGTGACGGAGGGAGTGTCGCTCTAATGCCGGTGATGGGGACGGAGGGAGTGTCTCTCTAATGCCGGTGATGGGGACGGAGGGAGTGTCTCTCTAATGCCGGTGATGGGACGGAGGGAGTGTCTCTCTAATGCCGGTGATGGGGACGGAGGGAGTGTCTCTCTAATGCCGGTGATGGGGACGGAGGGAGTGTCTCTCTAATGCCGGTGATGGGGACGGAGGGAGTGTCTCTCTAATGCCGGTGATGGGACGGAGGGAGTGTCTCTCTAATGCCGGTGATGGGGACGGAGGGAGTGTCTCTCTAATGCCGGTGATGGGACGGAGGGAGTGTCGCTCTAATGCCGGTGATGGGGATGATTGCGACCCGTGTCAAAGGTCAGCTTGTCTCCTACCTAATCTCGCTAATGGAGGACCACGATACACTCGCACGTCAATGTTTTACATCGGGGCTGCCGTTATTTCCTCAACATAAAATTCCTTGAATTTCTCACTTTCTCAGACACTTTGGACAGAGAGTAGTTTTAAGGAACGAAATTATATTTTTACAGTATTGAATATTGTCATGTCATTGGGTTTATAACATAATGATATTAACTTGAAGCCATATCACCAATGATAGCACTCAACAGAAGGGACTGGGTTCGGATCCTACCTGAGAGTCGTCCTGGTTGAAGATGGCATCGAACGCAAACATCTTGGGTGCTGCGACCCCCCCTTCTGTCTTCAGGGGCGGAGAGGTCACCGACCCCCCAGCCGCCGGTTCCACCAAGGTCACCTGCTTCTTCCGGGGGTCCACACTGAAGAAAGTGTTAGAGTCGCCCCCAGCGGGGTCCCCATTCACTCTCAACATGACGCGGACCTGGAATGGAGGATACAGTCAACATCAGCACTTTTGACTTGCTCAGTATTTAACATTAACTTGTCGTTTTTTAATCAAAATTTAAAGCTTTAAATGTATCATGAATTTTTATTTGAATAAATCCAATGATTTATGGTTTTTCAATAACATTTACTTTCAAAAAATTGTCAACCGTAAACTTAAAAGCCCAATTCTCAATACGGTCAAAATTGATCTGCACTATTATTATTAATTATTAATTGTTGTTGGTTTTATTTTCAACTCGATAATAATTACATACATTAATTATTTAAATACTTGAGATTGGAAAAACGTAATTAGTTTAAAAATTGAACACAAAGATTTGGTAAAATTAACTTCCACATATCATTAGCATCTTAAAAAGGATTTGGCAAAAATTGCCATTAGAACTTATTAACAAATAAAATATCGAAGTAAAATAAGGGTTCCATCGGTGGTCGGATCAGTCTCCCGACATACTGGTCCATCCGGGTGTTTTCCCCACCCTCCCTCCACGCACATGCCTTAGTCATCCCTTTACCAACTATTGTAATCAGATGTGGACAGCCCAGACCGGAGGTCAAACTACTTGTTCACGAATATTTCCGGTGTCGGCCGCTATGACGCTATGGCGCTGTCTGTATTGCGGCGACACAAAACAAGACAAAGCGGGTGTGTTCTGGAATTCCCCGGTTAATTATATGTGACGCAAGCATTCCGATAGCGGCAATCAGGCCGCCCCCGAACAACAGGGAGCTAATCCCATTGGTGCCAACTGCCAATTAACAGCAGTCTGTCCGCGTGTTTAATCACCGGCGACAAATTGACGAAAATAACCTTGTTTACTTCACAGCCGCTGCGACAAGGTTGTACACTCAGGGCAATGAAACTATCACGGAGCATTGTACACTCACCACAATGAAACTAACAGGGAGCATTGTACACTCACCACAATGAAACTAACAGGAGCATTGTACACTCAGGGCAATGAAACTAACAGGAGCATTGTACACTCAGGGCAATGAAACTAACAGGGAGCATTGTACACTCAGGGCAATGAAACTAACAGGGAGCATTGTACACTCACCACAATGAAACTAACAGGGAGCATTGTACACTCACCACAATGAAACTAACAGGGAGCATTGTACACTCAGGGCAATGAAACTAACAGGGAGCATTGTACACTCACCACAATGAAACTAACAGGGAGCATTGTACACTCACCACAATGAAACTAACAGGGAGCATTGTACACTCAGGGCATGTTAATATAATGGTGTACATGGAGAAATGCAGTATATACTGTATATATAATATTGTATTGATCGAATAACTCGATACTGAATTGGAAAACTAACAAACACAGCACAACTGTTACACTCGAGTTACACAAACTGGGAGGTTATACAGTTGAATGACCTTGGATAGTGATGAGTGACGCCAGCAACTGTGTGCACGCGCACGTGTCGAGTTACACGGAATGTCGAGTTGACGATACTCTAGTGTAATACGTAATATCAGTAAAAGAGACAATCCTCTAATTTGACAGCCGGTCACCTGGACCGAGCCTCGTGGAGTTATCTAGAAACATTTGTCGATTGTTGATGACAAGTCCGTTGCCATGGTAATGGTAGTAACGTGCAGCGGTGCCAGGATACAGTGCGTATTGAGGTATTCAACTTGTGGTTAGCGAGTCCAGGCCGGACAACGATTGACCGATGATAGCGCTAGCTTACATAAGCACCGCATTTTACTACCAGTTCGGGTTATACGCTTGGGTACTAATTACAGTTGTAACAAGCTCTGCTTACCCTGGCAACACTCCACTACACTACTATGTATGACTGGTCAAATGGGGATAGAGTGGGAGAGAATATATCACAGGTACAGTTGTAACAAGCTCTGCTTACCCTGGCAACACTACACTACACTGCTATGTATGACTGGTCAAATGGGGATAGAGTGGGAGAGAACATATCACAGGTACAGTTGTAACAAGCTCTGCTTACCCTGGCAACACTCCACTACACTGCTATGTATGACTGGTCAAATGGGGATAGAGTGGGAGAGAATATATCACAGGTACAGTTGTAACAAGCTCTGCTTACCCTGGCAACACTACACTACACTGCTATGTATGACTGGTCAAATGGGGATAGAGTGGGAGAGAATATATCACAGGTACAGTTGTAACAAGCTCTGCTTACCCTGGCAACACTCCACTACACTGCTATGTATGACTGGTCAAATGGGGATAGAGTGGGAGAGAATATATCACAGGTACAGTTGTAACAAGCTCTGCTTACCCTGGCAACACTCCACGACACTGCTATGGTCCTCTAGACCACCTAAGCTCGGTCCTCCAACCAGAGACAGGCTCACTAACCACTCACAAACAGCTGAGACTAACTAGAGCTCACCTGGTTGGTTCTTCCTCCGGCCCATTTGACGGCGGTCATCTAGACTATTGAATAATCTGATTACTGGCTGTGAACGCGCAATACTGTAATCTAGTTTAATGGGCCCGTAGTCGTCCATCAGGGACGGATTGAAAATGTCATATAAAAACACGGCCGCTTGGAGCGCTCTAAGCCGGGCCAAAAGGGAGCTCGAGTAACAAACACAACCTTTTTTTAAAAAGCTGTCAACCATTCGTATTAAAATTTAATTCCTGTTTTATTGTATTTCATATTCGTTAAAAATAAATGTCTCGAACCAGAAAGAAAGAGAGGTTTGATATTTCCCGCTAGAATCTTATCGGAAACCCATTCGTCCGCGGTGTTAACGTCAAACCCTATTTTGCATTATCCTGATTTGTTGTCCCCCTTTTAAAGGGCGCACAGCTTGCTGGTGGTTGCTGGTAGCATACAAACTATTGCCCTCTGTTTCAGGTTAAGAGCGTCCCACGCAGCCACGAGCCTGCCAGACAAGATCTATTATTATTTCAATATTAATAGATTTGTTTTGTATATTTTACCACCTGTTCGGGTATGTACTAATCACACTGATAGGTTAGAGATGTGGAAGGTCGAATGTAAGGGAAGTGTGCCTGAATTTGCGTGAAGGGAGAGTGGAAATCCATTTAGGAAAACACCCTTCAGTACATCCGACTAGGATTCGAACCTCGATCTCCCCGTCATCGGTAGTCTAGTCTATTGGAATAGTTACGCCTTGTACAATCGAAATGGAATGAGGCCAATGAGCCATTGGTGGTCGTGCGGTCTAACACGTCATTCTCACAAGAGACTGGATTGCTGATGACATGGAGATCGGGGTTAGAGTTCCGGTAGGCTGTAACCTAAATTATTTCTCCACTCTCTCTTCGCGCAAATGGGGGACAAATTACACCTTTCTCATCCCTACTACACAAGTGGCTGACCTGGCAGTCTAGGGGTAAGGTGTCAGACTTCTGAGCTGGCGGCCGGGGTTCAATCCTCGGTCCAGGCACAGATTTATCTGATTTCCAAACCCTTCCTTCACCTCTGACAAGACAACTTGTGAATGTGGGGAATGCCAGGCCTCCACCGTGGTTCGGATTCCACGTTAAACTGTAGGTCCTCAATTTCATCTCACAATCACCCTACCATTACACATTAGCGTAAGTGCGTATAACCCGAACGGGTAGTAAGTGATGGACAGCTGAACACCCCTCCTCTACCCTCCCGTAAGGTTCCACAACGTTCATTGGTAATGACAGGAGCTAAAGATATACCTCTGTCTGCTGAGCTGAGGGTCCAGGGTTCTATTCCCGGCATGGCTGAAATATCCACCATTGGTGATATGTGGGCATTGTTGAATTAACAGCAAGGGGTCTGGGTGTTGTGTTTGTTTTAGATTTAAGCTAGTTTATAAGTCGTGTACTGATATCATCGGTCAGAGGTTGATTATTCGTCTTTTGGTCCCTGTTCATCAAATGAACCGTCTTCACGAACATTATAATATATTTAATTTGATTTATTTTAGATTATTTATGTAACTCTATGCTGTTATACCCAAACGGGAAGAGGAGGTGTATAAACAACTACAAAAAACAAACTATTAATCTATCAAAAGTGACAGCTGCGTGTTAAATTACTTGACGTATGAATACCTGAGATCTAGTAAATTTGACAGCTATCATTAAAGGCCCTTCATATGAAACTTGGACTGTAGTTTCTGTCATAGCTTAGTTAGCTCCGACATTTATAAAATGTGAGTCTCCTCTTAAAAACATTGAGAACGAACAAGTGAATAAAATAGCCGCGACAAGATGGCGACCTCCCATTGGTAGAAATAACGCGGACATAGCGCATTAAGCAGACCCGACTCTCAATAAGCTGTGATGAAACAAAATAAATAAATCAATATCGAAAGCTCGTGTAAAATTGTTGACATGGCGAGAGATTTAACATTCAGGGACATTGTATTTTATCAGGGCCGTCCTAAACAGACCCAGAGCGCAGAAAGCGACTATCAGACATTAGTTCTAATCCTGGTACACCATGTTCCCGTAGTTATCTCCTTGTTGCCCCCAGTCAGGGAACATGGTCTCGCCTAGCGCTGTGCTAATGGAAAGTCAACAACTCGCACATCGCAATATTCCTATCTTAAACCTTCTCACCACAGTTACATTCTGAGGGTTGGTTTACTGGCGTGATGTCAGAGTGATACAGTATCACTAAACAGCTGTTTCGAAACAACAAACCTTGTCAAAGCATCACCATATCACCGGCTCTTTTTACTTTCTCAGATCAAGAGAAAATAGTACCCGCTTCGGTGGTCGCATGGTCTAAGGAGTGTAATGTAACTGATTTGCCGCTGAAAAGTATGTGAAAGCATTGACAAGAATATCGTCCTAATTTTATAAACATATCTTATTTCATTTAAATTATGTAGTATATTAAATGGCGCCTAAAGCACTTCTTCTTCTAAGAAGGCAAAAGCCACTGAACAGTGACGTCACGAACGTGACACCAGCCAAGTCAGTTTGACAATATATATTTTTCAAATAATAACTTCCTCTTCTCGATGGTTCGAAGAGAGATTTTAAAATGTAACTTGAGTCTTTTTCCGGCTCTCGAAGCTTCTAGTGAAACAGAGATGTTTTTGTCTTGTATTTTGTTTTCTAAACTAAACCTTCTCGAAGCTTCCATGACCGAGGAATATATACAAAGGATGGTGCAACATAAAGTTAGTTGGGAGTTGGGAGAGAACTCACTTGGCGTCTAGCAACACCTGTCCGCGCTAGCCCGCGTATATATTTCGATATGATCTATTTTCGCATTAATTAAACTGATTCAGCAATAAAAAACATGTCAAAATGAAAAGTGTATTAATCATAATTCTTCAATAGGCGCCCATCGCGGTAACGTAAATCCAGAATGTTACAGGAGCTACTATGACAGTAGACTAGACTGACGACGACGGGGAGATCTCGATCGGGTATACTGAGGTTTTTTCAAAATAAGCTTCCACTTTCCTTCTACGCAAATGCGGGGACACTTCCTATATATATATATCCTTCCTAAGAACGATTATATTAATCAGTCTATAAGGGTATAATCCGAACGGGTAGTAAGACGCGGTGCTAAAATAAACTATTGTGATCGCGACAATTTTCGACCTCTAGATTATGACGAATATTTGTTGTCTGTCGTTGGCTAAAGAAATGGTTTCATATATCCTGTTCAAGCTTCATATATCCTGTTCAAGCTTCATATATCCTGTTCAAGCTTCATATATCCTGTTCAAGCTTCATATATCCTGTTCAAGCTTCATATATCCTGTTCAAGCTTCACAACTTAATGGTTTCATATATCCTGTTCAAGCTTCATATCTATATTATGTTTTAGGGAAATACCTCGAAAGGTTTTTTATTTTGACCCTGGACTTCAAATTAAGGGTAGTTTGTTTACTGATGAGTGAATTGATCCCTAATTTTTCGAAAATGGCTATAACAATTTTCTTCAAAATTGTCATCGGGGGGGGCTATTTTTTTACATGATTGATATTTTACTGAAATGTATTAATTTAAGGGTAATTTACTTACTACAAATTATAGAAAATTTGAAATTTTTCGAAATTGGCCACAAGGATTGAGCTCAAATCGGGTATCTGGGAAATAGTTTATGATAAATAATCAAATTAAAAATTAGTTTAAAGGAGTTTACAGATAGCTTATAATTTAACATTTCAATTTGTTGAAAATATGTTAACAATTTGGTTTAACATTTATATATTAATAGTGTTTATTGTGATCAACAAGATGATGTGCTTATTTTATGAGTCAATCTTACTTGAGGGTAGTTAACTGAACACTTATTTTTGAACATTTTATTCTAAGTTAATAATTGCTATATATAAAATTTATAAAAGTTGGATTAAATTCAAAGTTTAGTTTTATTTTAAAGACGCGTGAAATTGAAAGAAAAAATATTCCTAAAACTATTAATGGTATAACATTATTCTGGTAGAAAGGTCCTTTTTAGAAAATACAAACATATTTCACTATTTAATATGTATTGATAATATAGAAGACATGTTGGTAGTTTTCTTGCTACCCAATGAGTGTTTGACCTTGATGGGAGGTTTGAAAGAGTGGTAGCACGAGACACAGCAATATTCTACCCCTGGCCTGAGAGCACTGGACAGTTATTGTTACAGATATAAACCCCCCTTCCCCCCCACACGAAGCTACGGCCGACAATCAACATGTTGACCAATTAGGCCAATCACAAAGTTGTACAAAACACGGTCATTGCTAGATCAAAAGTCCAGGGACGTAAGGAGTCGTTTTATATTTATATCTCTATCTCGACATGTTTTGTAAAGTGTGTGTTTAATCCCTAGAACAAAGGTTTGATCAGAGTCTACTTCAAAATAAACCCTCCAACGTCACTTTGCGTTACGTGGGAAAATACTAGCCGAGCCTTCTCAGGTTAGACATTCGATCAAACATTGTACCTACCAGGTTTATAACCGGGACGGTGGTCACACGATCTCAGGCATCAGTCTCACAGTCCCCTTGTAGCGAGGAGGTCGAGACTCGAATCTCGGTCGGGTGTACTGAGGTTTTTTTACAAAATTGTTTTCCCCACATTTCCTCCAAGCAAATGCGGATACACTTCCTCAAAATTCAACCTCATCCCTAGTAAAACGTGGTGTTAAGGAAAGGATTGCTAAATTATGAAGTGGAATAAGAATGAAAGGTGTAAACCCCGTGATCTGGGGCGTGTATGCAAAATGGCTCACAGATACGTTAAACAGAAAGTATATTTCACAATTCAAGGGGCTTTAAGTTTTTCTTTTTCTTTCTTTTTTTATGAGAATCGTAAGGGATACTGTAGATAATTTTCCAAATGTGTAAAAAAAACTTTTTTTTTAGTTTTAATTAATATTAATTTGTAGCTTTCTTTACAGTTATGTATGTATATAGATAGATAGATAGATAGAAAGTTAAAATGTTTGGTTATTTTAGTGTTGCTTTACAGCGACAATGAAGAATGTTCGATATCCAAATAGTTTTGATTGCAGAAATACAGTATTTAAGTGTAGTTACGTACACCATGTCTTACTAACCCCCCGGGCTATCTGCGCTGGTTGTGTTGGGATGAGGAAGGTAGATTATTTATTTATATGAGTTATCACGTGCACTCTCTGAACCGACTGATTATATCAGAACAAGATAATTTCTATGAGCGAGAGTGAAAGGTCCCACCAATTTAGCCGGGAAAGGTATTTTAAGTTACTTTCCAGGGTTCTTTTACATGCCATAATTCCCTCCGAAGGAAGTTGTGCTACGGATTTCTATCACTCAAGAAAGATATGCCGATCTCAGCTTGGTTTGAACCCACGATCATCGGGTCTTGAGACGGGCACTTTACCCCAAGACCAACAGGAAGGTAGAAATTAGAAGAAATGTACCAGCATGTTTGTGAAAGGAAAGTGGGAAACAGTTCAGGATAAAACACCTCAGCACACCTAGCCGGGATTCGAGCTTTCGGACTGTTCCGTCGCCAGCAGATAAGACTACACGAGACTGACGGTTTAGTCCACGTGACCACATGTGCGGAGTTGAACTTCTGACTTCAAGGGGGTAAAAAGTACAACAAATTGTTAGAACAATTTGTCCAAGAATCAATTAATATAGCCCGCAGGACTGGGTGCTGCGAAATAAGTTGGTTTGTAAGTCGTATGAGGATTTCCACGTCAAATATCTAAAGTAGAATGTTATTTTGTGGTTTTATTCATTGACAGCCTAGAATTAAAAATCTATACAATCCGTTGAGTAGTTGAAAATTGTCTTACCAGAGCTCGCTACTTTTCAAAAATGTAATATTTTATTTTAAAAACTAACTAATTACCCAGGATGTGTTTTACAACACGTGTTTATATCCAGAAACCTTTCAAAGTTGTGCCGATGAAAATAAGCCAAGCTGAAGCAGTGTTTTGTAGTCGCCATCTTGAAATAAAATGGCTGACGTAAATTAAATCAACGCGCGTGCAGAATCTCAGCGCATTCGGCGTGTGTTCAAAAGTAACAGACACAAACTCATTTTTATACATCAGTAGGATTAGAATTAAATAATTGGCGAGTTTTATTGTATTTTCTAGTAAAATGTAATTGTATTTTATCCTAAACTGTATCGCAAGTTTTGAGCTAAACATCTAAACATGTTACGTAGCCCCGGTTGAAAAGTTGTAGGGGAAACCGGGGTATGATGGTACATTATGAATGAGGTGAGAAGTCACAAAGAAGGGGTGTAGGAAAGGAAAGGGGGGAGGGTGATAAGTTGAGTCCTGCCACCGAATGGAGCGTGGTTCGGAGTGTAAAGTGACAGCTACCAAGGTCGGTACACTCTCTTCAAATTAAAAACTGACACACACGTAGCAACTTTCACGACTTTTCGAGCCTTACCAAGGATTATTTGCACCTGAGACCTCTCGTTTCAGGTTCTCCAAACCTAGGCATAATAAAATGTGTGCCAGCGTCGATGGTCGCGTAGTTTAGTATGTTACTATAGTGTTGGGATGAATTATCGGTGATAGGAATATCAGGGTCCAAGGCCCGGTCCGGTGTACAGAGTTTTTTTTACTAAATGGTTTTCCACTCTCCCTCCACGCAAATACGGTGACACTTACTCTAAATACAGCCTTCCTCATCCCTAACAGATTAGTGTAAATAGTACATATGTTTATATCCCGAGCGGTAATACAACGATTCTTGTTCTTAGCTGTGTTTTCTCAGTCTGATAAAAAACATCAAATCACATACTGTACAGTTGGAAGAGGGAGGATTACACCAAGAAAGAAAAAATCCACTTGACATTCCGCGGCAAAAAGAAAGAAAAGTCCCTTCCATCCATCATCCGCGTCCCGGTGCGCACCCTGGGTGTCAAGACGAACCTGACGCATGCGCAATTATTCATAACAAGTGAAGGGGAACAGAGCGTCACACAGTTTCCCTAAACATCCGGTGCGAGCGACTTGCTCAAAGATTAATACTCTCGAGGAGAGAGAGAGAGAGATCGCAAACTTTCCCCAGTTTCACTCCAAACTCGCGTTTCGGAGAAATAAAACAAACATTTTATTCGCCTTTGAATGGCTATTTTTTACTACCTTAAATTTACATTAAATTACCTTATTAGAGTGATTGTTTGTCACCGCGTCTCTCTCATTCACTACCTGCTCAGGTTATACGCTAATGTGTTAAGGAAAGGGGAAGGTTGAATTTAATGGAAGTATAGCAGCAATTTCAGAGAGGGAGATTAGAAAAACAATTTAGTGAAACCCACCCTGAGTACACCCAACAAGGATTCAACCCCAGACCTCCACGTCATCAGCAGGTCAGTATTTTGCGAGACCACGCAACCATCGTCAAATGTTCCTCGTCATCGTCAAACGAGCCCACATTTCACCAATGATAAATTTTTCACCCATCCCGGGAATTGAACCCTGGACCTTTAACAGCACGCTACTGACTGAGCTAAGCTGTCGGATGTCAGCATTGCTGACATTTTACTTTATTATTATCGTTATTTTATATTTATAGATAATATATATCAAGAGTGACAGCTGCAGATCACATGACTTGACGTATGAACAAGCGAGAGTAGCTCTAGTAACTTTCTAAGCTGTCAAATAGGGTTTTTTCAATGAACATTCGACTCTATATAATCCCGCTCTCTCCCTAAAAACAAATGTGGTTACACTTCAGCTAAAGTGTTCCCTCCTCATCCATTCCCAGTTATTGTAAATATGCGAATATCCGGGTCGGGTGGTTAGAGTGAAGCTCTCGGCTCGTCTTTTCTTACACATTGTCCGACAAGTTAGCTAGTGGGTAGCGTGCCAGAGGGTCCCGGGTTCGATTACTCGTTTGGAAGAAACACTTGTCATTCGTGAAATGTGGCTTCACCCTTTCACAGTGATATATTAATAGCTGGGGTCAGGGTGTTGTGTCTGTTCTATTCGGTTCAGAAAGAGAAAGTTCGAACGACCTCAAATAAATGAATATTAAAATAATTAGAAGGCCCTGTGGTGACCTGACAACCCCCCGATCAGTGGCAGACGCTAACCGCCGATATTTTCTAAATGAACACCGGAAATCCGGGAGGTCTTCATCTTCTTCCCTCCCCTTCCCCCGCTCTTCGAGAGGAAAGGGAGAGGGGGAAGAAAGACGCGGAGGATGGGGCAATAGAAGCAATCGGATTACCGGGTGGTTTCATTGAAAAATTTAAAACACGCTCTCTCCGTTTTAATCACTACTCAGTTATTTATACGTCACGCCTTTTTATAACTGTGGCGTGCGTTCGGAAAACATCGACCCTACTTGGCTGCGGGACAAGTGGCAGTGGCGTGGCTTGGAGTGTTGCCAGGGTAAGCAGAGCTTGTTACAACTGTACCTGTGATATGTTCTCCCACTCTGTCCCCATTTGACCAGCCATACACAGCAGTGTAGTGGAGTGTTGCCAGGGTAAGCAGAGCTTGTTACAACTGTACCTGTGATATGTTCTCTCACTCTGTCCCCATTTGACCAATTATGCATAGAAAAAGAAAGAAAAATAATACAAATAATACCAGTACCGGTGGGTACGAGGATTGGATGTCAGGTTCATCTGATATTTTCTTAAAGTTAAAGAAAGGTAAGGGTTCGAATCTCAGCTGTGTGACCAAGGGTGTTTTTCCTTAAACGGTTTACCACTCTCCCTTCACGAAAATGCGGGAACACTCCTCCGAACTTCACCTTCCTCATTCTTACTCCATTTGTGTAGTTAAATGCGGATATACAGGACCCTTGACTTAACCTAGAGTAACACCGGATACTACAAACCCTACCCTAGTGTAAGGTATTATTGTACTATCTCTGTGCCAGGACACATAAATGGTGTAGTAATCTGGGGTCGAACCATTGTCCTACAAGCCTCAAGTCTACCCGTAATCAACCTTCCAGCTTTCCCTTGATAGGACCGATGTTTTCGAAACGGTCTATAAAAGAATCCATTTTGAAAAGAGGGGGGGGGGGATAAGCAGTATTATTTACTTACCCCTACACACACTCGGTTTAGAAGAATGGAGGAAAGGCAAGGGAAGAAGGAGCGAACATTCTCTCCAGGGAGATAGAGTCCTTCGGAGCCAAGTGGTTCCTTCGCCTGAGGGTCCTTATTGGTCCTGGCAAGGGGTGGGACACTGCAAGGACTACAGACAGAAGATTGTTGTCACAGTCAGCGTTGATAACAGTTTATATTGGTGATATGTATCAACATATCGCAATAGACTGGACTGAAGATGAGGATAACGGGGTTCGAATCCCGGTCGGTTGTACTAAAGGTGTTTTCCTCTAAAGGGCTTCCTACTCTTTCTCTCCACGCAAATACGGGTACTCTTCCTCTAAATCAAACATCCTCATCTCTAACACATTAACGTGTAAGATTATATATATTTATTTTTAAGAGATTCGGGGCATGAACCGCGCACTTTATAACTACAAGGATGTATATATTATATTTAACAATTTAACTTAACCTAAAACAGCAATACCTAACGCTCACATCCAAATGTAGTTAAACAGAATTTGAATATCAATCAAAAGAGATAAAGAGCGTTCAGCTTTCAGCTTGTTCAGCCAGGCTCGAGTCCCAACGAGAGCATTTGTTTTCTAGCGATGGTTTTACATCTTCACTAAATAAGAATGCTAGTACATTTATTCATCCTTTGCCCCTAGCTTCGTGAATGTCGCGGGTGGCCCTTACGGAAACTAGAAGACGCAAAGATGGACGAAGATTATCCTTTTCCAAGATGTAAGTGTTGGAGTGACAACATCCAGGGATGCAAGTACTGGAGTGACAACATCCAGGGGTACAAGTATTGGAGTGACAACATCCAGGGGTGCAAGTGTTGTAGTGACAACATCCAGGGGTGCAAGTGTTGTAGTGACAACATCCAGGGGTGCAAGTGTTGAAGTGACAACATCCAGGGGTGCAAGTGTTGAAGTGACAACATCCAGGGGTGCAAGTGTTGTATTGACAACATCCAGGGGTGCAAGTGTTGAAGTGACAACATCCAGGGGTGCAAGTGTTGAAGTGACAACATCCAGGGCTGCAAGTACTGGAGTGACAACATCCAGGGGTACAAGTATTGTAGTGACAACATCCTGGGCTGCAAGTGTTGTATTGACAACATCCAGGGGTGCAAGTGTTGAAGTGACAACATCCAAGGCTGCAAGTACTGGAGTGACAACATCCAGGGGTACAAGTATTGTAGTGACAACATCCTGGGCTGCAAGTGTTGAAGTGACAACATCCAGGGCTGCAAGTACCGGAGTGACAACATCCAGGGGTACAAGTATTGGAGTGACAACATCCAGGGTACAAGTATTGTAGTGACAACATCCAGGGGTCAACACACAACATCCGTTAATTTACCAATGATACATATTTATGTAGTACCACGGAATGGAACGTCAGGACCCTCAGATCGGAAGGGATAGCTGGGTTGTTAGACTGAGTGATATAAAATAGAGATAAGCGACTTAAAACAAAGTAGGGCTCGAACAAATGTCCTCAGCTTTGAAAGCTCGTAGCACGATCACTATTTCCTGCCATCAACCCGATCATCACGATCACTATTTACTGCTACTAGTCCGATCACCACGATCACTATTTCCTGCAACTAGTCTGATCATCACGATCACTATTTCGTGTTACTAGTCTGATCATCACGATCACTATTTCCTGCCATCAACCCGATCATCACGATCATTTGTATCGACACGTTTCCCAGGGACTTCTCCCTCCATTTTATTAATCCCGGGTTTTTCTAACGATACATCCCCTCCCCCCCCCCCCCTTGACAACTAAATCAACTGAAAAATAGACGGGCTCGGTATTAATGTGTATGTTGTATAAAAAATAAATCATCCCCTCCCTAAAGCGGTTTACAAGGGTCACAGGGCAGGGCTGGGGAACAATCCCATTTGCTGACGTAGATTACGTTCTGGCTTTAGTATCGCATCATTGAATTCAAACTTTTTTTATTAAAAAAAGGAAATTTATTAAAACAGAAACAAAAAGTATAAATACAATGTCATTTAGATGGGCAAGTTTCTCTGGGGTATGATTGCGAGTACCTTAGTGCTCTTGCCACGACTGTACACGACTAGTCCATTTTTGTAAACACAAACTGTACCTAAAAACCGCCAAGTAGATTTAAAATGGCTTCATTTGCGATATTATATTTATTTATTTAGGACCGCGTCTTACTACCCGTTCGGGTTGTACGCTTAAGTACTAATTACGCTAATAGGTTAAGGATTGGGAAGGTTGAATTTAAAGGAAGTGAACCAGCATTTGCGTGAAGGTAGAGTAGAAAAACATTTAGGAAAAAAACTCCTCCCCCCCCCCCAAGTTCACCCGACCGAGATTCGAAACTCGATCTCCCCGTCCTCGATAGTCTAGCTCAACGCGAAACTAGCGCGCTATATAACTACGCCACCGAGGCGGGTTGCGATATTATTAAAAAACAAGTTATTTTAATTCTAAAATGTTAAAATCCTCAGTTTTAGAAGCATAAAAACAGCTAACTTACCAAAACATAAGTTTTTACAGTTAAATCGCTTAATAACGGACACCTTAACGGGATTAAAAATATGTCCGTTACTAAGAATAGTCCGATATTTGCTCTGAACGGGTTTTAATCCGAGTGAACCCACATACTGTGGATATTAACTACAACACTCTTCTTACTATCTTGTGATCTCTAATGAATAATTTGGTAGTAGCTCAGGCTACTTAGAGAACGCAGCTACATTACTACATCACTGCATTACTACATTACTACACTACTACATCACTACATCACTACATCACTACATCACTACAGGATGTTTTCCACTAGCGGGAGAAGGAGGGACCGATCACATCTCACGCGAGGCATTCCTGATATACTTTTTTTAGTACCACTTCTTACTACCCGTTCAGGCTATAACTTACGCTTATGTACTAATTATGCTAATGATTTTAGAAATTAGGAAGGTCATATTTATAGGAAGTGTACCCGAATTTGCGTGGAAGGAGAGTGGAAAACTATTTTTGGGGGAAAAAAACACCATCAGTACACCCGACCGTGATTCGAACCTCATATTTCCGTCATCGGCAGTCTAGTCTACTGTGAGAGTAGCGCGTTAGACCACGCGACCACTAAAGCCGGTATTCCTCCCATTCCTACAGTAAGACACCAACTATATGTTCTGGTGTTTTCAGTATTTTACCCGCTTTTTGTAGATTGACGAGTATAAATAAATATGCGCGTCTAGACAAGTCCGTTATTGGGAAGAGATTTCACTGTGAGTTATTTATAAACCTAGTCCTATCCATCCTTGGACATATCCCGTTGTTCCTCGGTGCCCCGGAGGCTGATAACACTATACACATCTAAATGATAATCATCATAAGATACCCGGACTAGAGCCTAATGACTGGCCTCGCATCATTTTATTAATGACTCCGTTTCATGACACCAACACGCCCGTCTCATTAGGAAGGTAACCTTGTCGCCCTTAATGAGACAGGTAGGTAGATCTACTAGATGAAGAACGGGTCTGTTTGACGAGGAATTTCGCCCGCCGGTGATATTTACAAATCACCATTCATCAACTATATAGCAAGTCTGGTTCAGACCGCTCGGTTATTCAGAAACACAAGACCATCATCTAAGACAAGGGCCGACAATCTTTTCGGGCCCCGAACCACTCACAAACTTATCAAAGGTCCGTTCATCCGATACAATTTTGTATTTTTTTTCTGTCCATACCTCTTATTACTATACAATGTATCTTCAGGCTCAGTTTCTTATTTTTCAAACTCAAAGTTGTATTATTTGTTCCAGTCATCAACAGCGTTTGCTATTATTCTATTCAACAAATATTATCTCTACTTTACTACCGATTGATTATTTCACCATTTCCCTGTTTCTATTACA
This sequence comes from Timema cristinae, assembly GCA_039000515.1. NCBI lineage: Eukaryota > Metazoa > Arthropoda > Insecta > Phasmatodea > Timematidae > Timema > Timema cristinae. The sequence continues at coordinate 59,644,322 of JBCFYV010000024.1, forward strand.
TGCCATTATTCCCGTTTTAAAGATGACCTGAAAGACCCCCACCACTTCCATTCAACTCTTTGGTGTCGAGAAAACTCTTCAGAAAACAAAGGTTTGCTCTTCAAGTCTACTCGGCATGGACGAGCGCGGTGTTTAGTGGTACAAAGTGAACAGACCATCCGCAACCGTTCAAAGAGGATTTGACAGGCCACTTAATGAGATATTAATGATGGGCTTTTAATTTATCTCTCCTCTTCACTTTTTTTTTATTACATATCGCCGAACGTAAACAACACCAACTCCAACCCGCCAATAGAATGTTTCATAACAATAGTGGTTTTACGTTTTGTTACGAGCTGGTTTGTAACAAACAACCGGAGATTTGAAACGGACAAACAAACATTGGGTTCATCTCTCCTAAGAGCTTATTTAAATCAACATTTATAGCAACTGATTTAATGAGGAAATAGAGACAGTGCAAACTTTTATATAAAGTATCTTTTAGAAAATACCAACACTTTTCTTTGCGGTTAGCGTTGATAACATTTCACTGTATTATTATTGTTAAATTATAAATATTGATAATATCTATCAAAAGTTACATCTGCAGATAACATGACTTGACGTACAAAAGGTTATTCAAGCACTTTCTGTTTTTTAACGTCATAATTTTTATTTTATTCTTCAAAATAAATATAGCATATAAAAATTATGCTTTTTAATAAGAAGACATAGAAAACTATCAAAACCATAAATGTGTTTATTTTAGACAAACAAAGCACCCCCCCCCCCCCTTCCCTTCCATTTCTCTCCGTGGCCCGGGATGACAAAAGCTTTCTCGTAACAAGCTCGCGTGTAATTCGTCTCCTTTGGCAACACTGCCGCCTAATTAAACTCGGGTGCTTCATTAAGGTTATTAGAGACACAGCTCTTACCCCTCCATCCCCCTCTACCTGGGGGCTAGAGGGTATCCGCACGTCAAGTGTTTTCTAGAATTAATAATGTCACGCCACGATATACAGATATCTTCAGCGCTACGAGCATTAATACACACAAATATCTTCAGCGCTAGGAGCATTAATACACACAGATATCTTCAGCGCTACAAGCATTAATACACACAGATAACTTCAGCGCTACGAGCATTAATACACACAGATATCTTCAGTGCTACGAGCATTAATACACACAGATAACTTCAGCGCTACGAGCATTAATACACACAGGTATCTTCAGCGCTACAAGCCTTAATACACACAGGTATCTTCAGCGCTACAAGCCTTAATACACACAGATATCTTCAGCGCTACAAGCATTAATACACACAGATATCTTCAGCGCTACAAGCCTTAATACACACAGATATCTTCAGCGCTACAAGCCTTAATACACACAGATATCTTCAGCGCTACAAGCATTAATACACACAGATAACTTCAGCGCTACAAGCATTAATACACACAGGTATCTTCAGCGCTAGGAGCATTAATACACACAGATATCTTCAGCGCTACGAGCATTAATACACACAGATAACTTCAGCGCTACGAGCATTAATACACACAGGTATCTTCAGCGCTACAAGCCTTAATACACACAGGTATCTTCAGCGCTACGAGCATTAATACACACAGGTATCTTCAGCGCTACGAGCATTAATACACACAGGTATCTTTAGCGTTACGAGCATTAATACACACAGCTATCTTCAGCGCTACGAGCATTAATACACAGAGGTATCTTCAGCGCTACGAGCATTAATACACACAGATATATTCAGCGCTAGGAGCATTGATACACACAGCTATCTTCAGCGCTACGAGCATTAATACACAGAGGTATCTTCAGCGCTACGAGCATTAATACACACATATATCTTCAGCGCTAGGAGCATTGATACACACAGCTATCTTCAGCGCTACGAGCATTAATACACAGAGGTATCTTCAGCGCTACGAGCATTAATACACACATATATTCAGCGCTACAAGCATTAATACACACAGGTATCTTCAGCGTTACGACCATTAATACACACAGGTATCTTCAGCGTTACGAGCATTAATACACACAGGTATCTTTAGCGTTACGAGCATTAATACACACAGGTATCTTCAGCGTTACGACCATTAATACACACAGGTATCTTTAGCGTTACGAGCATTAATACACACAGGTATCTTCAGCGTTACGAGCATTAATACACACAGGTATCTTCAGCGTTACGAGCATTAATACACACAGGTATCTTTAGCGTTACGAGCATTAATACACACAGCTATCTTCAGCGCTACGAGCATTAATACACAGAGGTATCTTCAGCGCTACGAGCATTAATACACACATATCTTCAGCGTTACGAGCATTAATACACACAGGTATCTTTAGCGTTACGACCATTAATACACACAGGTATCTTCAGCGTTACGAGCATTAATACACACAGCTATCTTCAGCGTTACGAGCATTAATACACACAGGTATCTTCAGCGTTACGAGCATTAATACACACAGCTATCTTCAGTGTTACGAGCATTAATACACACAGCTATCTTCAGTGTTACGAGCATTAATACACACAGGTATCTTCAGCGTTACGAGCATTAATACACACAGATATCTTCAGCGCTACGAGCATTAATACACACAGATATCTTCAGCGCTACAAGCCTTAATACACACAGATATCTTCAGTGTTACGACCATTAATACACACAGCTATCTTCAGCGCTACAAGCATTAATACACACAGGTATCTTCAGCGTTACGACCATTAATACACACAGCTATCTTCAGCGTTACGAGCATTAATACACACAGGTATCTTCAGCGTTACGAGCATTAATACACACAGCTATCTTCAGTGTTACGAGCATTAATACACACAGGTATCTTTAGCGTTACGAGCATTAATACACACAGGTATCTTCAGTGTTACGACCATTAATACACACAGCTATCTTCAGCGCTACAAGCATTAATACACAGAGGTATCTTCAGCGTTACGAGCATTAATACACACAGGTATCTTCAGTGTTACGACCATTAATACACACAGCTATCTTCAGTGTTACGACCATTAATACACACAGCTATCTTCAGCGCTACAAGCATTAATACACAGAGGTATCTTCAGCGTTACGAGCATTAATACACACAGGTATCTTTAGCGTTACGAGCATTAATACACACAGGTATATTCAGTGTTACGACCATTAATACACACAGCTATCTTCAGCGCTACAAGCATTAATACACACAGGTATCTTCAGCGTTACGACCATTAATACACACAGGTATCTTCAGCGTTACGAGCATTAATATACACAGGTATCTTTAGCGTTACGAGCATTAATACACACAGGTATCTTTAGCGTTACGAGCATTAATACACACAGGTATCTTCAGCGTTACGAGCTAAATGTGCTAATATTATTGTATTAAACAAATATTATGGCTATTTAATATTTATTTTTGTGCTCACCACGTCTTGCAAGATATTCACGTGACCAAACAAATAGACTAGGGATGAGGAAGATATAATTCATAGGACTTGTACACGCATTTACTTTGAGGTATAGCATGAAACCATTTAGATAGAGCGATACTCAATATATTAGGCCGGGAATTGAACCCCATCCTCCTTCGTTACCGGCAAGCTATATCAAACCAGTCCGGACGAGTAGTATAACGTGTTTTCCTAAACAGCTCTCATTCTCCCTTGTTTTCAATCTATATTTGCACGTGCAGTAATAGTGAGCGAGCATGTACACAACGTGTTTGTGCTTTTATTTCATATTTCGAACGCTCCAGAGAAGAGGGTGTGTGTGACGTCACATCTCCGCGTGATAATGTAACAGACGCAAGGGCGTGGAGCTATGATAGAACCCTGGTGTGCTGTTGTGACGAAACACAGGGCCCTCTAGAGTGCACGAGACCGCTCATTATCAATGGGGCCCTGGAGAGAGCATGAATAACAAGGGAGGAGCGGTTACGAACAGGCAGGCGTTGCATCAACCCAGCTCTTATACTTGGCGGGAAAAGGGGAGGCGACATAACCTCAACAATGTATGTATCACAGCAAGTGCTTGTGTTGTGGAGTGACTAGACAAAATATTTGTTTTGTTCATGTAATATAATGCAAGGATGTTATTTATTGAAATCAAATAATTTTATTGGAAACAATTTCAATGGTTGTAAAACGGCAGCAAAAAAAAAGTATGTTAGTTAACAAATTAGGGATACAAATCATAGTTATAGAAGGTTTAAACTTAATGATTACGTTGCTATTTATAGATTCATTGTTAAATATTGTTTGTACACACAACTATACACTTGATATTTTTTTCAAAATAAACGTTTTAAATAATCTAAATTAAGTTTACTCTAAGTGAACTCCTGGTGGGCCGTTTGCGGTGAGATGGGGATTAGGGGAAGTTTTTATAACAAATAACTTCTACGGACAATATAAATAAACTGTTTCTTCCATAAATATAGTTAGTTTGATTTTCTACGAATAGTATTCTCAAATATTTCTTGAATATTTGTAATGAGTATAATGACATTTTAAGTTTTAACTAGAGATGGGCCACTCGAATCTTTCACCTCATAAACAAAGCATAATATTTTGAATTCAAAAATTACTTAGTTAGGCCTACTTGAAAAGCACAACCTAATCCGTAATATTTATTTTGTCGGACAAAAGAGATAAACATGAATAATTTTTTTTTTTTTTTAAATTGTTAGGTGTGGAAAATCTTACGTGCCTAGTACCCTCCCCTCCCAACCGTATGGGAAACTTGGACTCGACCGTTTCATCACATGCTCACTTCTAAAACTTTCACCTCACCAACAATCTTGTAAATATTTTAATAAACACATCAAAACTAGAATTACAAATAAACTCGAAATAAATTAAACAAATTACGGTTGTTTAACAGAAATAAGAACACATTACCGATGATACAAAGTCAGCCGCCATTACACACCATCTAAAGTTAGTCGCCATGACGTAATATATTATGTTTACTCGCCCGAGTGATGAATAAAATACTGGTTTTAATTATCTACAACTATGTAAAGAACCCCAATTTATTGCATACGATCCTTAAGTTAAACATTTTGTTGGGTTTCATGAAAAATAAATAGTGTCAACAGTCAGACAGCCATAAAACTGTTTAAGTGTTTATTTATTCATCCCGGCTTATGTATCGGATATCGATTGTTTGTTTAAGATCGATTCAGGTAATCTGATCACTTAGTAAGCGCTCTCGAGTTTTAAGAATCAAATAACGACTTGCTAATCCATTATTTATTTTTAAATGGATTTTAACTTAGTTTTTATTATTTCTTTTAAATATGTTATTGAAGTAATTGTAGAAATATTCAAACGTAGTCCTGCCTTATAAAATGGGAATGCACATATTGTAGTCGAAAATATGTTCGTGTTTTAAATAGAATGTATTCTCAGAAATCGATATATCGCAAGAATCGAATATATTTGTTTTCTGCGCAAAAATAGATAATGGATATATAAGAAATTAATAACAAAACATACTTAGGCATTATTGAGTTCATTATTTCCAATGTATGTTTAATTGTTAAGCATGTTGTTTTAGTCTTTATTAAAAATATCCGTTTGTATTTTTATTTTTGCTATCTTAATATAATGAAATATCCTTTATTGATGATTAAAGTTGATCAAAGGATAACTAGGCCTAATCTGTTTATTTCACATATTTTTTAGAAACTTAACCCATTCTAACAACACTTTTAAAAATAACTAAAAGACACTCAAATTTTGATTGATTTTATTTTTAAACAATAATGAGTCTAGACTGTTTAATTTGGCTGTATTTTGTTTTGTTTGTAAGAGTTTATTATTAATTTTTGTAACACATATATACGTGAAAACATTAATAAAACATGAGAAACAAAGGACAGACAGTTAACACCGGCCCCGAAGGGCTCTCGGAAACGGACACGGCATAGGAGGCTGGATTTTAACCTGTATTTTGCGAGGGGTGGTTGGGGTTGATTAGCTGCATTACCTACCTAAGCTAGGAGTTATCCGGGGAGTGAGACGAGCTCTTAAAGTGATATTTGTAATGCGGATATTTACTGGAACTGAGATTGAAAACATTAAGCTATAATACATAGGAAAATCCAGAAATAATGCTGATGATAGAAGCAACAATAACAAGTGCAAAAAAAAAAGGGTGTTTGAGAAACCATAAAAATGTGAAGAAACGAACCCAAAAAGCCCGTCCAGAAAGAAATTGAACTTGACGAGTGCCTTACAAGATAAAGGCGGACAAAATTGAACAACAAAAGAAGACAAAAGAAAAAATCGTTTCACCCTCCTGTGAACAATGTGTGTTATCTATTATTATTATTATTATTTGGTTTGTTCGTGTTGTTTTTGTCTTCCCTCTCAGAAGAAGAACTGATTGACTTTGTATGTTTGTGTGAAGCGGATGTTTTTATCCCCCCCCCCCACCCCTTTTCCTTCACACAAAATCTCGTCGACGTCTCTTCACGGGAGTTGGCAATGTTTCCCGAAGTCTCTTGTTGATGTTTGTTCCAAGTCTAACGGTTGATTCGTCAATCAACGGGTCGTATCTAACAGCTGCAAACGTCGGCTCTAATGTATCCATACGCGAAGGAACGTATTATTTTAACAAGGCGGATCAACCTGTCAAATAGGGCCCTGTAGCTGTCTGTACTCACTTAGTTCTAAGTTTGGTTGCTGCCTTATTCGCCACTTACAACCAACTTGGTAGTTTGTAGTTTCCACGTGTTATATATCCCACCTCTACAAACCTTGCTCTCACTTGGTAGTTTGTAGTTTCCACGTGTTATATATCCCACCTCTACAAACCTTGCTCTCACTTGGTAGTTTGTAGTTTCCACGTGTTATATATCCCACATCTACAAACCTTGTTCTCACTTGGTAGTTTGTAGTTTCCACGTGTTATATATCCCACCTCTACAAACCTTGCTCTCACTTGGTAGTTTGTAGTTTCCACGTGTTATATATCCCACATCTACAAACCTTGTTCTCACTTGGTAGTTTGTAGTTTCCACGTGTTATATATTCTACCTTTACAAACCTTGTTCTCACTTGGTAGTTTGTAGTTTCCACGTGTTATATATTCTACCTCTACAAACCTTGCTCTCACTTGGTAGTTTGTAGTTTCCACGTGTTATATATCCCACCTCTACAAACCTTGCTCTCACTTGGTAGTTTGTAGTTTCCACGTGTTATATATCCCACCTCTACAAACCTTGCTCTCACTTGGTAGTTTGTAGTTTCCACGTGTTATATATCCCACATCTACAAACCTTGTTCTCACTTGGTAGTTTGTAGTTTCCACGTGTTATATATTCTACCTTTACAAACCTTGTTCTCACTTGGTAGTTTGTAGTTTCCACGTGTTATATATTCTACCTCTACAAACCTTGCTCTCACTTGTAGTTTGTAGTTTCCACGTGTTATATATCCCACCTCTACAAACCTTGCTCTCACTTGGTAGTTTGTAGTTTCCACGTGTTATATATTCTACCTCTACAAACCTTGCTCTCACTTGGTAGTTTGTAGTTTCCACGTGATATATATTCTACCTCTACAAACCTTGCTCTCACTTGGTAGTTTGTAGTTTCCACGTGTTATATATTCTACCTCTACAAACCTTGCTCTCACTTGGTAGTTTGTAGTTTCCACGTGTTATATATTCTACTCTACAACCTTCTCTCACTTGGTATTTGTAGTTCCACGTGTTATATACCTCTACAAACTTGTCTCACTTGGTAGTTTGTAGTTTCCACGTGTTATATATCCCACCTCTACAAACCTTGTTCTCACTTGGTAGTTTGTAGTTTCCACGTGTTATATATCACCTCTACAAACCTTGTCTCACTTGGTAGTTTGTAGTTTCACGTGTTATATATTCCCACCTCTACAAACCTTGCTCTCATTGTAGTTTGTAGTTTCCACGTGTTATATATTCCCTCTACAAACTTGTTCACTTGGTAGTTTGTAGTTTCCACGTGTTATATATTCTACCTCTACAAACCTTGCTCTCACTTGGTAGTTTGTAGTTTCCACGTGTTATATATCCCACCTACAAACCTTGCTCTCACTTGGTAGTTTGTAGTTTCCACGTGTTATATATTCCACCTCTACAAACCTTGTCTCACTTGTAGTTGTAGTTTCCACGTGTTATATATTCTACCTCTACAAACCTGCTCTCACTTGGTAGTTTGTAGTTTCCAGTGTTATATATCTACCTCACAAACTTGCTCTCACTTGGTAGTTTGTAGTTTCCACGTGTTATATATCACTCTACAAACCTTCTTCACTTGGTAGTTTGTAGTTTCCAGTGTTATATTCTCCCCTACAAACCTTGTTTCTCATTGGTAGTTTGTATTTCCACGTGTTATATATCCCACTCTACAAACCTTGTCCACTTGGTAGTTGTGTTTCCAGTGTTTATATCCCACCTCTACAAACCTTGTTCTCACTTGGTAGTTTGTAGTTTCCAGTGTTATATTTCTACCTCTACAAACCTTGCTTCACTTGGTAGTTTGTAGTTTCCACGTGTTATATATCCACTCTACAAACCTTGTCTCACTTGGTAGTTGTAGTTTCCAGTGTTATATTTCTACCTCTACAAACCTGCTCTCACTTGGTAGTTTGTAGTTTCCACGTGTGTTATATTCCCTCTACAAACCTTGCTTCACTTGGTAGTTTGTAGTTTCCACGTGTTATATATCCACCTCTACAAACCTTGTCTCACTTGGTAGTTTGTAGTTTCCACGTGTTATATATCCACCTCTACAACTTGTCTCACTTGGTAGTTTGTAGTTTCCACGTGTTATATATCCCACTCTACAAACCTTGTCTCACTTGGTAGTTTGTAGTTTCCACGTGTTATATATTCTACTCACAAACCTTGTCTCACTTGGTAGTTTGTAGTTTCCACGTGTTATATATTCACCTTACAAACCTTGTCTCATTGGTAGTTTGTAGTTTCCACGTGTTATATATCTACCTCTACAAACCTTGCTCTCACTTGGTAGTTGTAGTTTCCACGTGTTATATATTCCACCTCTACAAACCTTGCTCTCACTTGGTAGTTTGTAGTTTCCACGTGTTATATATCCACTCTACAAACCTTGCTCTCACTTGGTAGTTTGTAGTTTCCACGTGTTATATATCCACCTCTACAAACCTTGTTCTCACTTGGTAGTTTGTAGTTTCCACGTGTTATATTTCTACCTCTACAAACCTTGCTCTCATGGTAGTTTGTAGTTTCCACGTGTTATATATTCTTCTACAACCTTGCTCTCACTTGGTAGTTTGTGTTTCCACGTGTTATATATCACTCTACAAACCTTGCTCTCACTTGTAGTTTGTAGTTTCACGTGTTATATATTCTACCTCTACAAACCTTTCTACATTGGTAGTTTGTAGTTTCCACGTGTTATATATTCACCTCTACAAACCTTGTCTCACTTGGTAGTTTGTAGTTTCCACGTGTTATATATTCTACCTCTACAAACCTTGCTCTCATTGGTAGTTTGTATTTCCACGTGTTATATCCCCTCTACAAACCTTGTCTCACTTGGTAGTTTGTAGTTTCCACGTGTTATATATCCCACCTACAAACCTTGTTCTCATTGGTAGTTTGTAGTTTCACGTGTTATTATCACCCTACAAACTTGTCTCACTTGGTAGTTTGTAGTTTCCAGTGTTATATATCCACCTCTACAAACCTTGTCTCACTTGGTAGTTTGTGTTTCCACGTGTTATATATCACCTCTACAAACCTTGTCTACTTGGTAGTTTGTAGTTTCCACGTGTTATATATCACCTCTACAAACCTTGTTCTCCTTGGTAGTTTGTAGTTTCCACGTGTTATATATTCTACTCACAACCTTGCTCACTTGGTAGTTTGTAGTTTCCAGTGTTTATATTCACCTCTACAAACCTTGTTCTACTTGGTAGTTTGTAGTTTCCACGTGTTTATATTCTACCTCTACAAACCTTGTCTCACTTGGTAGTTTGTAGTTTCCACGTGTTATATATCCCTCTACAAACCTTGCTCTCTTGGTAGTTTGTAGTTTCCACGTGTTATATATCCCACCTCTACAAACCTTGTTCTCACTTGGTAGTTTGTAGTTTCCACGTGTTATATATTCTACCTCTACAAACCTTGCTCTCACTTGGTAGTTTGTAGTTTCCACGTGTTATATATCCCACTACAAACCTTGTCTCACTTGGTAGTTTGTAGTTTCCACGTGTTATATATTCACCTCTACAAACCTTGCTCTCACTTGGTAGTTTGTAGTTTCACGTGTTATATATCACCTCTACAACCTTGCTCTCACTTGGTAGTTTGTAGTTTCCACGTGTTATATATCCCACTTACAACTTGCTCACTGGTAGTTTGTAGTTTCCACGTGTTATATATCACTCTACAAACTTGTTCTCACTTGTAGTTTGTAGTTTCCACGTGTTATATATTCTACCTCTACAAACCTTGCTCTCACTTGGTATTTGTATTTCCACGTGTTATTATTCTACCTCTACAAACCTTGCTCTCACTTGGTAGTTTGTAGTTTCCACGTGTTATATATTCTACCTTACAAACCTTGCTCTCACTTGTAGTTTGTATTTCCACGTGTTATATATTCTACCTCTACAACCTTGCTCTCACTTGGTAGTTTGTAGTTTCCACGTGTTATTATCCCACCTCTACAAACCTTGTTCTCACTGGTAGTTGTAGTTTCCACGTGTTATATTCCACCTCTACAAACCTTGTTCTCACTTGGTAGTTTGTAGTTTCCACGTGTTATATATCCACCTCTACAAACCTTGCTCTCACTTGGTAGTTTGTAGTTTCCACGTGTTATATATTCTACCTCTACAAACCTTGCTCTCACTTGGTAGTTTGTAGTTTCCACGTGTTATATATTCTACCTCTACAAACCTTGTTCTCACTTGGTAGTTTGTAGTTTCCACGTGTTATATATTCTACCTCTACAAACCTTGCTCTCACTTGGTAGTTTGTAGTTTCCACGTGTTATATATCCCACCTCTACAAACCTTGTTCTCACTTGGTAGTTTGTAGTTTCCACGTGTTATATATCCCACCTCTACAAACCTTGTTCTCACTTGGTAGTTTGTAGTTTCCACGTGTTATATATTCTACCTCTACAAACCTTGCTCTCACTTGGTAGTTTGTAGTTTCCACGTGTTATATATCCCACCCCTACAAACCTTGCTCTCACTTGGTAGTTTGTAGTTTCCACGTGTTATATATTCCACCTCTACAAACCTTGTTCTCACTTGGTAGTTTGTAGTTTACACGTGTTATATATTCCACCTCTACAAACCTTGCTCTCACTTGGTAGTTTGTAGTTTACACGTGTTATATATTCCACCTCTACAAACCTTGCTCTCACTTGGTAGTTTGTAGTTTCCACGTGTTATATATTCCACCTCTACAAACCTTGCTCTCACTTGGTGGTTTGTAGTTTCCACGTGTTATATATTCCACCTCTACAAACCTTGCTCTCACTTGATAGACACGTGTTGAACTAAACATGACACCCTCATAAACGTGATCCCATATCTTAAAAACTAACGGGGAATTAATTATGTATCGTGTCAAGTATTATTATTATTAGCACCGCGTCTTACTACCCGTTCGGGTTATACACACTTACGCTAATGTGTAATGGTAGGGTGATTGTGAGATGAAATGGAGGACCTACAGTTTAACGTGGAATCCGAACCACGCTGGAGGCCTGGCATTCCCCACATTCACAAGATATCTTGTCAGAGGTGAAGGAAGGGTTTGGAAATCAGATAAATTTGTGCCGGGACCGAGGATTGAACCCCGGCCGTCAGCACAAAAGTCTGACACCTTACCCCTAGACCACCAGGTCACCACGTGTCAAGTAAAACAAATGTGTATAATAATATTTCCTTTTAGAGTTTCCTTTTAGAGTATCAGCACCTCTGACAAGACATCTTGTGAATGTGGGGAATGCCAGGCCTCCACCGTGGTTCGGATTCCACGTTAAACTGTAGGTCCTCCATTTCATCTCACAATCACCCTACCATTAAACATTAGCGTAAGTGCGTATAACCCGAACGGGTAGTATTATTATTATTATTATTATTATTGTTTAAAGGCCCATCGACACATCTAGGTCATTAGGGCCTTGAAATATATTAAAAACATAATAAGATCCCCATAGGGGAGAGATAAAACATTCATCATCTGAGACACTCCATAGGAGTGCTCAAATGTGCTCTTGGTATAAATTAAGTGATACACCTGCTAAAAAAACAAAACCACAAGTGTATCACTCCAATAAAAAGACAAAACAAACATATTAAAATATAACACGTTAAAAAGACAAAACATGTTAAAATGATAATACGTTAAAAAGACAAAACAACATGTTAAATTGTAATAAAACTATTAAAAAGATCTCAATATGAGATAATATCCAAAAGAGCCACTTTATAAAAGTGACTCAAATGGCATTAAAAAGATCCGCCTGGCGTATAAAACGGAGTAAACAAATAACTCCATCCGCACTATCGCGTAATAAAAAACGTAAGTCACCTTTAAAAACGGGTAGTAAGACGCGGTGCTAATAATAAATTAGAGTATCAGTGTATAATGTCTTTGGACATCATATCACGATTTCTAAATGAATGAAAACATTACTAATTTTGTTTAATGTTTTAATATTGGTCCTGCGATTCGGTTGTGACTATTAATTAATTTTTGTACACCGCGTCTTACTACTCACCCGGACTGTCTTCATATTAACAGTAGGCCTAATTGATCCGCTCTGGTGGCCGCATGGTCTAGCGCGTTAGTCCCACAGTAGACTAAACTGTCGATGATGGGGAGACAGAGATTTGAATCTCGGTCGGGTGAACTGGGGGTGGTTTTTCCAAAACGGTTTTACACTCTCCCTCCACACAAACTCGGATACACTTCCTCTAAATACGCCCTTTTTATTACCTAACACCATTAGTGTAGTTACTAATTAGCACATAAGCGTATAGCCCGATCGTTTGTAAGACACGGTGATAAAAAAAAACACTAATTGGGTAAGGATTAATAAAGTAGAACTTAGAGGAAATGTACCTGCATTTACGTGGGAAACCATTTATGAAAATAACAAATGTAATTACTACCGGTTAGTATTCGAACCCTGACCTCCTGATCACCAGTTAACGTGACCAGATGAAACATCAACATGTCCTGAAGAATAGAGACGGAGATTTATAAAAACAAGAGTTTAGGTGACCAGGATATGGTGGATGAATTCGGAAATATCTCGTCTGAAGGGAAAGGTCGACTGAGGGCTGGGCGTGTTGATCGCTCGCCTAGAAAGTACCGCGGTCGAATCGATACAAGCATCCAGTCACCACACTGTTAATTAATTAATTAATATTCCATGTTACCTGCCGGGGGTGTTTGGATTTACCGGATATTCATTTGCATTATTCAATAAACGCGAAATATTAGCCTATTTAATTATGGTCCGTGTATAGTCAGTTCAGAAACGCGGTAACAACTTATTACAGCACATTCAGGCCTGGAAAATAACAACCAAGGAAACCAGATTCGGTCCAAGACAATAGACTGGAGTGTCAATGGCGGGGAAATTGGGGTTTGAATTCCGCTGGGAGCAAACGAGAGGTTTATTTACACCCTGTTCGCGAATGCGGGTAGACTTGCTCTAAATTAGACCTTTCTCATCCCTAACACATTAGCGTAATGCGTAGAAGCCGAGGGGGTAGTAAGACTTGAAATAGCCAATGAGTTGTGTCCGGCGGCCATTGTTTGAAGCGCTCAACGTATGACGTCACCCGGCTTCTAAGGGATTTCATTGCTTGGGCTTAACATAGTACAGTCCGATTTAGATATAATCCCATTCTCATAGAAAATACCTTTTGAGAAAAAACCTCAGTACACCCGACCGAGATTCGAGCCGCGATCTCCCCGTCCCCAGCAGTCTAATCCACTGCCAGAGTACGCGTACTCCAAGTTGAGTACCGGTGCTCTAAGATACCAGTGAACTCTACAGAGTGAGCCTGACACTCGTACCACGTGTCCTGTGTACAAACATTCTAGCCCTCCTGACCACATGTCACAGGGGAGGGGGGCAGTATGTCACACTAACACTCTTTAATAGGAGTGGAAACCTTATTTACCAGCTTAATAAGTTATTAGAGTCTCTTTCAAGTATCCATACGTCAAGTGATGTGACCTTCAGCTGTCAATATTGATTCATAACCTTTTATCAAGACCTATAGTAAACAATAATAATAATAATAATATAGTGGGATATTATCCATGTTGACCGTATTATCCAGTGTACCGGGCTGCCTGGGGAATATTCCAGAGCACATCAGGTACATTATTAATACCTGTTTGAACACCGGGTGTTCGGGACCCATGTGACGACACCCCCATCTATCTAACAAATACACAACTAACTCTCTCATGTCAGATATAAAGCGCGCTCGAGGGTCAGTGACCGATAGTTGGGTCATTTAACGAGTCCCAGGTTCGAACTGTACTTACTCTTTTCACGGTTATAAGTTGGACTGTTCTAGAAGTCTTACTACCCGCCAGAGGTGGCGATAATGGAGGTAGAATTTAGAGTAAAAGTTACCGCATTCGCTTGAGGAGGTAGAGTGGGAAACCACCTGCCGAGATTCAGCCAGACCAGATGAGCAGGACATTTAGTCCGCGTGGCCACCAATGAGGGTTAGAATTGATTTAGTTTGTAAGTCGTATGATGAAGAACTAACCCCTTCCTTGAAAATACCATGAAAGTAAACACAGTAGTTCTATTAGACACATGCCAGTGGTCACGCAGACTAAACGTCTGGCTCTTATAATTTGATTTACCGGTGAAATAAAGATCGGGGTTCGAATCTCTGTCAGGTGTACTTGGGGTATTTTTTTCTCTAAATTGTTTTCCCCTTTCCCTTCAAGAAAGTGCGAGTACAATTTTCTTCTAATTCTACTTTCGTCATTCTTACCTCAAATAAATGTCAGATGAAGGTAACTTTCTAGTGCGAGAATTCAACGTAAGATACAATCTATTGGACCCACGTTCCAAAATTGGTCAAAATACCCCTCCTCATTCTATCCCTTATCATTGACTGGGAACCCAACCAAAGACCTCCTCAGTTCCCGGCCACACTTCTCCCCTCCCTCTCCTAGCTCTACTAAAATACCAATTTAAATAATAATGAAGATACAACAGTTCCCTTCTCTCTTTCTGTCCGACAGTCTTGTCCCGGACACTTCTGGAGCTGTCTGTGCCCTTCCCGTCCTTCTTCCTGCGGGATATTTTCATACTATCCCTCTCTCTCTCTCTCTATTAGTTTTTTTTGTTGCATTTAAAATTCACGAGAGGGCCTGAAATTTCAATTTTCTCGCGACGGTCACGTGAGATTCT
This sequence comes from Timema cristinae, assembly GCA_039000515.1. Lineage (NCBI taxonomy): Eukaryota > Metazoa > Arthropoda > Insecta > Phasmatodea > Timematidae > Timema > Timema cristinae. The sequence goes on from JBCFYV010000024.1 coordinate 59,659,811, forward strand.
ATTCTTTGTGTCTTTATTGTATTTTTGTTTTTTTTATGTAGCTATTTAATTAATGAATTGAGAGCGTGAGAGTCTGAGGGCTTGAGGGCCCGGTCCTCAGTACAGAGAACGATGGAGGGAAGAGAGGGGGAGGGGGAGTGTTGACTTAAAGCTTCTAGTCTGAATCTTTATCAGAATATTTTAATTGGTTTTCACCATAACCAGCTTTTTGACAATTTGAGGTCTTTTTTACTTTTAGCGCACTATGTCGCCAGACATTCCCGTTCTTCCACTGTCAGTGGCGGACATAGTTGGGGACCCTGTGGGTGTGGTTACTTCGTCCCTATGCGATGATGATGATGATGATAATTATGTTGTGCCAATATAAGTCTTAAACGTAGCTTAAACCAAATAAACCAGACCATGGCAACCACAGGAACAATTCATCTTCAGGAAGAATACAGATGGTACCACCGGTAATCGAACCACGGTACCTCTAGATCAGTAGCCAGGAATGCTGAGCACTGGACCAAGATACTACTATTTTATCATTACAACTTGCTACCCGCATATTTACAACGCTAACGGAGTAGTAGGTGAGGAAGTTAAGAGTTTCAATGTACCACATTTGCGTGGAACCATTAAGATGAGGGAGGGGGCGTACATTCGAAAGGAATTCAAACCCCTCGTCACCGACAATCCAGTTCGACACGAGTTGACGTGTTGAACCACGCGACCACCGATGCGGGTATCGGCCCTGTTCAAGTCATAATCGTGTCACCGCGACAGAGACGTTAGTTTCACACAGTATGGTTTTATTATCCCTTAAACGGTTTATCACTCTTCCTCCCAGCAGATTCGGGTACATTTCCTCTCAATAATTACACCGTCCTCATCCATGGCCTATTAGTGAAAATACGCGCTGACGGACGGTAGGCCTTAGTGCACAACACACACAACACACACACACACACACACACACACACAATATGTTCCTTACCTTTCCGACGCCGTGACGTCCTGGTGGTGATGCGTCGGTGAAGCGTCGTTGGAAGGGGGGCGGGCGGAAGTGCAGGGCCTCGCAAAACTCGGCACCACTCCTCTCATCTGGCCTTGAAGAAGGGCGCTCATGTTGTTGGGCGCCGACAGGCTCAGCTTTTGGGCGCCCTAGGGAAATAACCAACCAGCATGTTCACACAAAGCTCCCTACTGTACAACCCTGAGATACACACAACATGTTCACACAGAGCTCCCTACTGTACAACCCTGAGATACACACAACATGTTCACACAGAGCTCCCTACTGGACAACCCTGAGATACACACAACATGTTCACACAAAGCTCCCTACTGTACAACCCTGAGATACACACAACATGTTCACACAGAGCTCTCTACTGGACAACCCTGAGATACACACAACATGTTCACACAGAGCTCTCTACTGGACAACCCTGAGATACACACAACATGTTCACACAGAGCTCTCTACTGGACAACCCTGAGATACACACAACATGTTCACACAGAGCTCCCTACTGGACAACCCTGAGATACACACAACATGTTCACACAGAGCCTCTACTGGACAACCCTGAGATATCCACTACAACATGTTCACACAGAGCTCTCTACTGGACAACCCTGAGATACACATTACAACAGAGCTTATGTATACACAAACAGTTACTCACTCCTACTGGACAACCCTGAGATAACACACAACATGTTCACAAGAGCTCTCTACTGGTACAACCCTGAGATACCACAACATGTTCACAAGAGCTCTCTACTGGACAACCCTGAGATACACACAACATGTTCACAAGAGTCTCCTACTGTACAACCCTGAGATACACAAACATGTTTCACACAGAGCCTCTACTGGACAACCCTGAGATACACACAACATGTTCACACATAGAGCTCCTACTGGACAACCCTGAGATACACACAACATGTTCACACAGAGCTCTCTACTGTACAACCCTGAGATAACACTGAACAACTCTATGTCACGAATAAAAACAGTTCACCAGGCCCTACTGGACAACCCTGAGATACACACAACATGTTCACATAGAGCTCTCTACTGACAACCCTGAGATCACACAACATGTTCACACACAGAGCTCCCTACTGTACAACCCTGAGATACCACACAACATTTTCACACAGAGCTCTCTACTGGACAACCCTGAGATACACACAACATGTTCACACAGAGCTCCTACTGGACAACCCTGAGATACACACAACATGTTCACACAGAGCTCTCTACTGGACAACCCTGAGATACACACAACATGTTCACACAGAGCTCCTACTGGACAACCCTGAGATACACACAACTGTTCAATTTTTTTTTTTTTTTTTTTTTTTTTTTTTTTTTTTTTTTTTTTTTTTTTTTTTTTTTTTTTTTTTTTTTTTTTTTTTTTTTTTTTTTTTTTACTGTCAACCCTGAGATACAACAACATGTTCACACAGAGCTCCCTACTGGACAACCCTGAGATACACACAACATGTTCACACAGAGCTCTACTGGACAACCCTGAGATACACACAACATGTTCACACAGAGCTCTCTACTGGACAACCCTGAGATACACACAACATGTTCACACAGAGCTCCTACTGGACAACCCTGAGATACACACAACATGTTCACACAGAGCTCCCTACTGGACAACCCTGAGATACACACAACATGTTCACACAGAGCTCCTACTGACAACCCTGAGATACACACAACATGTTCACACAGAGCTCTCTACTGGACAACCCTGAGATACACACAACATGTTCACACAGAGCTCTCTACTGGACAACCCTGAGATACACACAACATGTTCACACAGAGCTCTCTACTGGACAACCCTGAGATACACACAACATGTTCAACAGACTCTCTACGACAACCTGAGATACACACAACATGTTCAACAAGCCCTACTGACAACCTAGATACACCAACATGTTCACACAGAGCTCTCTACTGGACAACCTGAGATACACACAACATGTTCACACAGAGCTCTCTACTGGACAACCCTGAGATACACACAACATGTTCACACAGAGCTCTCTACTGGACAACCCTGAGATACACACAACATGTTCACACAGAGCTCCTACTGGTACAACCCTGAGATACACACAACATGTTCACACAGAGCTCTCTACTGGACAACCCTGAGATACACACAACATGTTCACACAGAGCTCTCTACTGGACAACCTGAGATACAACAACATGTTCACACAGAGCTCTCTACTGTACAACCCTGAGATACACACAACATGTTCACACAAAGCTCTCTACTGACAACCCTGAGATACATACATGTTCACAACAGAGCTCTCTACTGGACAACCTGAGATACACACAACATGTTCACACAGAGCTCCCTACTGTACAACCCTGAGATAACACACATGTTCACACAGAGCTCTCTATGGACAACCCTGAGATACACAAACATGTTCACACAGAGCTCTCTACTGGACAACCTGATAACAAACATGTTCACACAGAGCTCTCTACTGGACAACCCTGAGATACACACAACATGTTCACACAGAGCTCCTACTGGACAACCCTGAGATACACACAACATGTTCAACAGAGCTCTCTACTGGACAACCTGAGATACACACAACATGTTCACACAGAGCTCTCTACTGACAACCCTGAGATACACACAACATGTTCACACAGAGCTCCCTACTGTACAACCCTGAGATACACACAAATGTTCACACAGAGCTCTCTACTGGACAACCCTGAGATACACACAACATGTTCACACAGACTCTCTACTGACAACCCTGAATACACACAACATGTTCACATAGAGCTCCCTACTGTACAACCCTGAGATACACACACATGTTCACACAGAGCTCCCTACTGTACAACCCTGAGATACACAAACATGTTCACACAGAGCTCTCTAGGACAACCTGAGATACACACAAATGTTCACACAGAGCTCTCTACTGACAACCTGAATACACACAACATGTTCACACAGAGCTCCCTACTGGACAACCCTGAGATACACACAACATGTTCACACAGAGCTCCCTACTGGACAACCTGAGTACACACAACATGTTCACATAGAGCTCCCTACTGTACAACCCTGAGATACACACAACATGTTCACACAGAGCTCTCTACTGGACAACCCTGAGATACACACAACATGTTCACACAGAGCTCTCTACTGGACAACCCTGAGATACACACAACATGTTCACACAGAGCTCTCTACTGGACAACCCTGAGATACACACAACATGTTCACACAGAGCTCCTACTGGACAACCTGAGATACACACAACATGTTCACACAGAGCTCTCTACTGGACAACCTGAGATACACACAACATTTCACACAAAGCTCTCTACTGGACAACCCTGAGATACATACAACATGTTCACACAGAGCTCTCTACTGACAACCCTGAGATACACACAACATGTTCACACAGACTCTCTACTGGACAACCCTGAGATACACAAACATGTTCACACAGAGCCCCTACTGGACAACCCTGAGATACATACAACATGTTCACACAGAGCTCTCTACTGGACAACCTGAGATACTACAACATGTTCACAAGCTCTCTACTGGACAACCCTGAGATACACACAACATGTTCACATAGACTCCCTACTGTACAACCCTGAGATACACACAACATGTTCACACAGAGCTCTCTACTGTACAACCCTGAGATACACACAACATGTTCACACAGAGCTCCCTACTGGACAACCCTGAGATACACACAACATGTTCACACAGAGCTCTCTACTGGACAACCCTGAGATACACACAACATGTTCACACAGAGCTCTCTACTGGACAACCCTGAGATACATACAACATGTTCACACAGAGCTCTCTACTGGACAACCCTGAGATACACACAACATGTTCACACAGAGCTCCCTACTGGACAACCCTGAGATACATACAACATGTTCACACAGAGCTCTCTACTGGACAACCCTGAGATACACACAACATGTTCACACAGAGCTCTCTACTGGACAACCTGAGATACATACAACATGTTCACACAGAGCTCTCTACTGGACAACCTGAGATACACACAACATGTTCACACAGAGCTCCCTACTGGACAACCCTGAGATACATACATGTTCACACAGAGCTCTCTACTGGACAACCCTGAGATACACACAACATGTTCACACAGAGCTCCTACTTTACAACCCTGAGATACATACATGTTCACACAGAGCTCTCTACTGGACAACCCTGAGATACACACAACATGTTCACACAGAGCTCTCTACTGGACAACCCTGAGATACATACAACATGTTCACACAGAGCCATCTACTGGACAACCCTGAGATACACACAACATGTTCACACAGAGCTCCCTACTGGACAACCCTGAGATACATACAACATGTTCACACAGAGCTCTCTACTGGACAACCCTGAGATACATACAACATGTTCACACAGAGCTCTCTACTGGACAACCCTGAGATACATACAACATGTTCACACAGAGCTCTCTACTGGACAACCCTGAGATACACACAACATGTTCACATAGAGCTCCTACTGTACAACCCTGAGATACACACAACATTTCACATAGAGCTCTCTACTGGACAACCTGAGATACACACAACATGTTCACATAGAGCTCCCTACTTTACAACCCTGAGATACATACATGTTCACACAGAGCTCTCTACTGGACAACCCTGAGATACACACAACATGTTCACACAGAGCTCTCTACTGGACAACCCTGAGATACACACAACATGTTCACACAGAGCTCTCTACTGGACAACCCTGAGATACACACAACATGTTCACACAAAGCTCTCTACTGGACAACCCTGAGATACACACAACATGTTCACACAGAGCTCTCTACTGGACAACCCTGAGATACACACAACATGTTCACACAGAGCTCTCTACTGTACAACCCTGAGATACACACAACATGTTCACACAGAGCTCCCTACTGGACAACCCTGAGATACACACAACATGTTCACACAGAGCTCTCTACTGGACAACCCTGAGATACACACAACATGTTCACACAGAGCTCTCTACTGGACAACACTGAGATACAAGGAGAGCAGGCGGTCAGTTTTTTGTTTCTCCCCCACGTCTTACTACCCGTCTTAGTTACGTTAGTCACGCTAGTAGAATAGGGATGAGGAAAGTAGCATTTTCTTGAAACTGTACCCGAATTTGCGTAGTGGAGAATAGGAAAACATTTAGGGCATGATATCATCACGATATTAAGATAACACTTTCGGTTTAACGTTTATTGGTATTTTTATTGAACTAAAGAAGAACTATGCGGTGTCCTCCGTATCGATGGTTACGCAAACTTCAACGTCAGACTCGTCTAGTATGGTTTGCCGGTAACGTGTAAGGTCGGGGTTTGAAACCTGGCTCAGTCTACCTAGGCTGTTTTTCCCCTTCATGGTTCAATGCTTTCCTTCCACGCAAATGCGTGTACACTTCCTCTAAATTCAACCTTCATTATCCCTAGCACATTATTGTGATTGGTATATATTAGTATAACCTGAAGGGGTAGTAAGACGCGGTGACAAAAAAAAAACTTGCACGCAAATGAGCTATTTGAGTCCACAGCCTAATTAAACTCAAATTTGAACTCGAATTCGAACCGGAGACCTTTAAATACGGTTCCCTAAAATTTATTTTCGGTGTTGAATAATAGTCAAAGAAAAGAAGCAAAAGGTAAGTAAAGGTCTAAAAATGGAGGAGGGAAAATAGGGGAGGAGAAGTTTTCCAATTTCACACGTCCGTGGGCAAGTAACATGTCCTCGCAGTGGCGTGAGTCGAGACTACAACTGGGGAGGACACGAGGGGGGGAACACCACTAATAAGATTAAGGAACCCGCCTACCTGGGGCGCTGCACACATCAAGGTATCCACGGGCTATTTATGAGGTGAAAGGTAACAACATGTCTTTTGAGGGTTCGAAACATTGTCTTTTTAATAACTAAAAGTTGACATTAGTTAATTTTAACAACGTTTCAGATGAACTATACAAGTTCTGAGAACGAAATAAATTATTAGAAACATACGGTCCAATTTTCATGACAAGGAGCTTTTAGGAAATACAAACATATTTTTTAATGGTCAACGTTGATAACATTTAACTATATTATTATATGTGAAAGTAGACCCACCGTCAAATAAGAGTCTTCCTATGAAATTTGGACTGTAGATCTAGATTTCTGAGACGTAGTTACCCCCAGTGGTAGTTCCAAGATAATTGAGGAGTGTTTTAATGGTTCCGAAGTTTCAGAACTGCCACCGCCTTAAGAAATACTTCAGGGAGAGAGTTTCTTACTTCAAGTAGGCGGCATCCTTAAGTTCGATGCCTACAAGACAATCTATGTGCTATACGTATTACCACCCATCCAGTCTACGGCTATATTTACAATAATGGGGTGAGAATGATGACGTTAAAAAATCTTAAGGTGTACCCGCATCTGCGTGTAATAGGATTGGGAACACACCTAGCAGAGATTCAAACCTCGACCTCCCCGTCCTCAACAAACTAAGCTTGGTTAGACTGAAGTATTACCTCATGAGTGAAGAATGACCTTGAGCACGAGACGATTCCTGGATAGCTCAGTGGATAGAGCATCGGCGTACTGACTATTTGATTCTTATCATAAAATGTTTGTTTATTATTACGACACTTAAAAACTACCGAGAATCTTTTGGGAAACGATAGAATTATAGTTTTAACACCATTTGGCTTTAAAACTGTTCAAGAAACCACACCGGAGTCATTTGCGCTTGGGACCTACTAGTCACGATAAAGTATGATGCAATCGTATCCAGCCTTCTTCTACTTGGCGCCATCAACCGGGATTTAAACCAATTTAATGACCTCTTATACGCTGAAGGTCACAGAGCCGGCTATTGTTGATACGCATACAGGTGATTAAAGCAGATGGGCTATTTGCACCTGGGAGCGATGATCCGCACGATGGCTCCCCTGTGTTCTGTGGTCAGCACTGTTTCGAGCTTTAGCACGAGCCTTGTGGAGGTAGCAGCCCCTGGACTACTCAACTAACATATCGCCTCATCTAGTCTGCTGTCGCTAAGTGTGGTCAGGACTGCGATAGGCTCCATTAGAGCTGTGTGCAGTGAAATAACACTGGCATCACCGGTTAGTACAATGAGAGAAATGGCGTCACGAGTGTACACTGAAAACACTGGCAGTTACCATTAGTACACTGGAGAAACATGGTAGTTACCGATTAGTCATGAGAGACACTGGCAGTTACCGATTAGTACAGAGGAAACATGGCGTCGAGTAGTACATGAGAGAACATGGCAGTACGATTAGTAATGAAGAAACCTGCTCCGAGTTAGTACAATGAAGAACCTGGCATTACGATGTCATGAGAGAAACCTGGAAACCCGATTTATACACAAAACACTGGGCATACGGGTAGACACGAGAGAACATGGCAGTTACGATAGTACCTGAGAGAAACACTGGGTAGTCGAGTGTACACTGGAAAACGGAGTTACGAGTTAGTACACTGAGAGAAACACTGGGCAGTTACCGAGTAGTACACTGAGAGAACACTGGCATTACCGAGTTAGACACGAGAACATGGGCAGTTACCGAGTTGGTACACTGAGAGAAACACTGGGCAGTTACCGAGTTGGTACACTGAGAGAAACACTGGGCAGTTACCGAGTTGGTACACTGAGAGAAACACTGGGCAGTTACCGAGTTGGTACACTGAGAGAAACACTGGGCAGTTACCGAGTTGGTACACTGAGAGAACTGGCATTACGATTGGTACACGAGGTAGATGGAATGAAATATTTACGACAGTTATAAAGTTTCTAAAACAATGATTTTCTATTCATACGTCCAGTTATGTGATCTGCAGCTGTCACTTTTGATAGATATTATATCGATACTTATAAAACTCGCTTAGGTGGTCGCGCTGTCCAAGGTGTCATTCTCACCATAGATTGTACTGCCGATGATAGGGTGAGAAGCAATGGCTGCGGTTACATCAAAACCGAGGACATTCTTTTACGTCATCACGTCTTACTACCCGTTCGGTTGATAAGCATATGTACTAATTACGGTATTGGTTTTAGAGATTAGAAAGGCTGAATTTAGAGGAAGTGTACCTGCATTTGTATGGTTGGAGAGAGTAAAACCCACCCTCAGTACATCAGAGCGAGATACGAACCCTAATCTCGCAGTCCAGTCTATGGCGAGAGTGACGCCTTGCACCGCGCGGCCACCGAAGCGGGTGGGGAGAAGCGAGATACATCCTTAAGGGTGTCTTATCCTCGTGGTGCAAGTCTTTTACCCTCCTTTGCCCACTTACTGGGGGAGGACCAGTACTTTATCAACAAGGGTCCGGGTTCAATCCTCGGTACCAGCAAACCCTTCCTTCACCTCTGACAAGACATCTTGTGAATGTGGGGAATGACAGGCCTCCACCGTGGTTCGGATCCCACGTTAAACTGTAGGTCCTCCATTTCATCACACAATCACCCTACCATTACACATTAGCGTGAGTGCGTATAACCCGAACGGGTAGTAAGACGCGGTGATGATGTATGATGATAATAATAGCACGGCTCAAGTTCTGCGCTATGCTAAATACAATGCTACACCTACCTAGACCATCGGAAAACTATTTGATTTGTTTTGCCGAAAACTAATTGTCTGCGATAATAAAAACTGGGAAAATACCATATTTCAAAAGGGGGGGGGGGAGATAAAATATTACATCCTCATCCTCTTCTTACCGAGCTCGGAATAGACGGGAGATTGAATAATCTGGGAACTACCTCAGAAACAAAACACCAAACAATTGAATAATAAAAGCGAGCGAACAAAAGACGGTGGCGGGTATAAGAGCGCGCTGAATGCTCCCGGTTGTCTAAACTGCGTGAACAGGGGATTGTGCTTGAAGAAGCTCCAGAAAACAAAGACGGGATTGCGAGGTAGCTTTTGCTGGGATAGAGAGAGAGAGAAAATAGGAAAACGCGACCATACAGTAGGATTTTGGTGGAAATAAACTTTCAGTAGTTTTATTTTATATTTTAGATATTTAACGTTCACTTTTTGAACCGACCTATCCATATCCGCTCACGATAATTTCTACGAGCAGGAGCGAAAGGACCTACCAATTTTTTCCGCCAAAGTATTTTCAATTGTAATGATACTGTTTTGGGCCCCCTCATTTATTTGAAAAATCATGGATGAATTATATTTTTATTTAAAGAACTGTATGTAAATTTTCCTTTCAATATTTCATCCATGGATGACCAAGCAAATTTGAGCTATTATATTCTCAGTACAAGATTCTAAATTCAAGTTTAATCTTCATTAATAATACCACTTTAATTAATTATTAATTATTTTACTGAGTGTCAAGCCCATAGGGCATTTTCAGAAGTAAATTCAATATTATTACGTTTTGAACCTTGCTTTGTTTAAAAACTCCTTTCGTTCCATTTAAAAATGTGGTGATGAGTTGGCCACCTTTTACCCAATAGGAAGCCAGCCTTCACAACATCAGACTGCCAAGAGCTTTCCTATTGGTTGGTTTTGACACTAGAGGCAAGGGTCCAAGAAGCAAGGGGTAGGTCATATATAAGGGACTGGAGCAGCTAGCTCTCGGAATCTGGTCTCCGCGTCAGTTGGGTAAACGAGTAAGAACTATGTCACTTTAATGTTGAGTTTAACATATTAAAAGTTTAATATAATTATAAAATATTGAAATTTACCAATTTCAACCATTATAAACAAAGAGCTAATAAGTAAACCGTAGAGTGGGCATACCGAGCGCTAGCAAGTGCGCAGTAAGACAACTGGTATCGCAACCTTGGGACGTATCAACATAACACACCACAATCAACATGAGACCGACGGCTCTACCTCCCTCCGAAGGAAGTTGTGCCACGGATTTAATCGCTCGAGATAAATCCGTCGACCCAGGCCGGGTTTGAACCCACAGGCGAGCACTTTGCCCTCAAGACCACCGAGACCGACAACGACTCGATCTTAGAGGATACTTGACATAAACGGATATCTCCAATTTTGATCATGTCTCCACAACTCGATGAGATACTAAATAACTTATTGTTGTAAAGTTGCATATAAACCTAGTAAATGGGGCGTTCACTGTGATGCTGTTTGATGAACAGAGAGGTTTTCCCTCGAAATGTATCTGCAACAATGTATATTAATTCGTGTCACAACTGTTACAAGTTTTAAGTAAATATCTCCATTTTTAGTTAAAGGAGCACACTGCCATTTATTTTCTTACATGCAAACACCTATATTTAAATTGCTCATTAAAATGTTCAAAATTTACAAATATTCTAATTTTATTTAAGGGTTTATTTTGTGTGAAATTTCCTGGTTTTTTTTTTTTTGTATTTTCCAGATGCGTGGTGGCAGGCCTGATTTTTAGGGAAGATTAAAACGTCAATCGTTCGTTTGTCAACTCTTTCAAAGATGCATCTGAGGGACACGAACCCGGTGCCGTTAGTTCCCGTGTTGAGAGCGGGTTTGTCCTGGTAATTGTTTCTTCACGTTCCGGGGATTAGCGACCACACGTGCGATTCTGCAATCCCCGAGACAAGGAGAGAGAGAGAGAGAGTCTTCCAGGTACACTCTCGTGCACAAAATAAGAGAAAAAGGAACTCTTATTTCCCCTAAGGTGAGAGTTTTGACGAGCCCTGCCGGCATTCGCCAGGAGTGGGAATGAGAAACCACACTGCTAACAACAAAGATTAATTAGTTAGATATAATATTACAAATGTCTCGTATGAGTATTATAGCTTGGAACAACATTTAAAAAGACAACACATTAATCAATAAACTACTCTTAAACAAATGTTTACCCCCCAGAAACACATATACAGTGTAATTTGGAAAGTGAAACACTCCTTAGATATTTTAAACAATTTAAATATCACTCATCACTAAACTATAAGCCTATTTAATTTAAAAGCTAGGTTGAATAAAAAAAACGGGGTATAGTCATGTAACACGTAAATCTTAAGGTTGAAAAAAAATACTTCAAACTGTTTAAGATTTAGACCCAAAGACAGAAAGAATTGGAAAATCCAAATTCTTTGGTTCGAGGTCACATAAAACGTAAGAATTCATCATAATCTCTAGGTCAAAAATATTCCCTATTATAAAATTATATCTTTATATGAATAGGTAAAAACAGAGTAGCCTTAACTTTCCAACTCAGAAGAAAGCTACTGAAAATATTATTTGTAACATAAAAGGTATTTTATTTAGTTAAGTTTATTTAAAAAATTTATTAGATCGAGATTATAACTTCATACAATTTCCCCGTCATCGGAAATCCGGCAATGCTATGTATGACTGGTCAAATGGGGACAGTTGTAACAAGCTCTGCTTACCCTGGCAACACTCCACTACACTGTTATGTATGACTGGTCAAATGGGGACAGAGTGGGAGAGAATATATTACAGGAAGAGTTGTAGCAAACTCTGCTTACCCTGGCACACACTCCACTACACTGTTATGTATGATTGGTCAAATGGGGACACAGTTGTAACAAGCTCTGCTTACCCTGGCAACACTCCACTACACTGCTATGTATGACTGGTCAAATGGGGACAGAGTGGGAGAGAAATATTATATTACAGGTAGAGTTGTAGCAAGCTCTGCTTACCCTGGCAACACTCCACTACACTGCTATGTATGATTGGTCAAATGGGGACAGTTGTAACAAGCTCCGGTTACCCTGGCGACAAGCCACGCCACGACACTGCCTGTACCTGTGAGCTCGTCACCACATTGTCCAAGGTAGTGGCCAAAGAGCGGACAAGAACTATAAAATACACTCTAAAAATCTTTGACGGTCTTCCCTCGTTTCCCGAAACAAAGTTATTGCAGATGGCGCCCGCTCCTTGGCGGATATTAAGGCAATAAAGAAAATACCCGAGATAGTTCCAGGTCGCGTCGCGGTACAGTCTGGTTCAAAACGCACTAGGTGTCCTCATTCTGGTGGTCGGGCGGCGGCGATTACGAGTTTAGTTATGTTTTTAGTTATTATTCGGCCAGAAAGTCAAGTACATCCAAACAGTTGTTGAATATCTGACAAGTCCTGGCTTTTCCTCGTCACATCTAACGCCACACTGTGTTTCTGACATATTCAACAGTCGAGACCCGCCTCGGTGGCGTAGTTGGCTAACGCGCTAGTCGTGTTGAGCCCGACTGCTGAGGACGGGAGTCGAGGTTCGAATCTCGGTCGGGTGTACTGAAGGTGGTTTTTCTGAAATGGTTTTTCACTCTCTGTCCAAGAAAACGCTGGTACACTTCCTTTAGATATAGCTTCCCTAATCCCTAAAGCCATTAGTGTAATGAGTACATAATTGTACAACCTGATCAGGTAGACGACGTCAAATGGGGGTGTTGTGGGCAGTGGTGCTACCGTTCTGGGGTCTGGTCGCAGTGGTACCAAACCTGACGTCGAATCAATTCCCGGAGAAGTTCCTAGATACTTGCGGCCCGCATACTTCTACAGAGATCAGGGCCTGGCGCGGTATTTCACGTAATATAACGATCACTAGGGCAACTCCCCCCGTCCCCCTCACCCAGCGATTGATTGGTCCCGGTGCTGGGTGGAATTTTTATGACGTCACAGTAGAGCGTGTTTTCTGAAGACTGGGTGTGTGGGTGTGTGGTAAAGGGTGCTGTCATAGACGTATGATGGCTACACACTTTTATAGTATATTTTTTATTCTAGGTATTTAACTTGTTCTTTCTGAACAGATTGATCTTATTAGTATACGACTTGCAAACTAGCTTGAATCTAGAACAGCCCGCTTACTTACACGCTACCAAATGAGTTAAGGTTTCAGACATTTTACAGTCCAATTTTCATTGGAAGATCCATTTAGACAAAAACTATATATCAAAAGTAACAGCTGTGTCCCACATGACTTGACGTATGAAGAAGTGAATAGCTTTTCCTAAGAAGATCTGAATGTAGCTATTAGACAGTCCACGGTAACTCTATCCTTTTCTGACAATTTAAATATCACTAAAAACCAATTTTGTTCCCATTAATATCAATATTATCAACGTAAACATAGACAAGACATAATCTAGAGGTCGACATCTTAACGATTACAATACTTTACCTATATGATAAAGTAAAAAAAATACCCCTAAACTACAAAGTCCTGAGTTTTACAATCATTTGGTTTCCAAATGATCTCTCCTTGGTTACTAAACAAGATTTATCTAAACCAAAACAAGAGAAGGTTTAACTAAACACACGTCGTTTTTTAACAAGAATTGGGTGAGTAGTGAGGTGAGGGGGGGGGGGGGCGGAGGGTGACACAACAAGGCTTACACTTTGTATATTTAGCAGCCCAGGGCTGGAAATGGAACGACTGCAAAAACAATACTCACCCAAATAAAACTTTACATAATTACTCGAAATAACTTTTTTTTTTATATATACATATATATAATTTTCTAATGCAATATTTTTTGAACTTGAAAATCTGTTATAAAGAACTACATTTGCAAGGTTGTTAAGAATTTGGCCTCGGTAATTTTAACGTTCAAGGTTCTAATTGGTTCAAATCTCGGCCGGGTGTTTTGGTGGGTTGATAAATTATGGCCCTAACTTTGTTTTTATTACAATTGCTTTTCCATTTTATCCTATCTGCGCTCCCTCCCCCCCCCCCCCCAGATATCTGGTCGTTAATAAGCACTTGGTCCTGTATACAGTTAGAGTGTTCAGAAACTCATGACCCAAACTGCGCAAATAGCTTGTTTGCACTATCCCAATACACTTACATCTGTAAAACTATGCTAACACCATTCAATTGTGTTCAAAGTTTCGGCGTACAGCGCCGGGAGAGCAAAGCTGTCAAGCATGCATGTACAACAAGTTGCATAGAGTTAGGCGCGCGTCACTGCACATGTAATAATAGCAAGCTCTTTCTGTGTTGTAGGACCGTTAATGTTGACCCTCAGAACGTATTCCCATTTCTAGAAAACTGGAGTGCTGTTTACTATTAACTGTGGTATGTTCTGCTGCCGTGCTCCAAGATGTCGAGGTGTGTAGTGACGCGCGCCTAGCTCTTATGTAACCCGTTGTACACGCATGCTTGACAGTTTTGCTCTCCCGGCGCTGTACGCCGAAACTTTGAACACAATTGAATGGTGTTAGCATAGTTTT
This sequence comes from Timema cristinae, assembly GCA_039000515.1. NCBI lineage: Eukaryota > Metazoa > Arthropoda > Insecta > Phasmatodea > Timematidae > Timema > Timema cristinae. Next base: position 59,675,086 of record JBCFYV010000024.1, read on the forward strand.
ACAGATGTAAGTGTATAGGGATAGTGCAAACAAGCTATTTGCGCAGTTTGGGTCATGAGTTTCCGAACACCCTGTACCGGTATCATTCTCTAAAGTAAAGTTGTAAATATGTATTTATTTAAAACACTAGAATAACTAGAATAATAATAATAATAATAATAATAATAATAATAATAATCGACTTTAATGGCGAAGTTAAGGCTACTGCTTTTTCTTACACTTGACCAATATATATATTTATTAAGAGGGAAACTTTCCTCCTAATCACAGCATAGAACAAGAGACCCACATCGGTGGACACGCGGTCTAATCGGCGGGCTCGCTTAGTCTGGTTTGCTGGTGACGGGGAGGTCAAAGCTCGAATTCTGGTTTGGTGTGTAGAATTTTAAATATATGTAATGGTTTCTCACTCTGTTCACGCATATGCAACGGTGCGAAACAAAAAATATCTCAGGGTGTATATCAAATAAAAGTTGAAAGTTTTACCCATTTGTCAAATAATAATGACCTAGTCTCGAATTGAACCGAAACAACCCCTCGTAAAAGCTGATGAAAAATGTCGCTGATTTAGACCTAACTATAGTGGAATTTGGTTATAAAGAATCTCCTTTAAATACATATTTTTTGTGAGACAACACTTATATTATTATTATTATGTTACAAGTATTGGTAATAAATATCAAAAACTACAGCTGCAGATCACACGACTTGACGTATGAATACATGAATACGGTCGGCCATCATATACAAGCAGTACGTTGTTAAACACACCGACTATCCATCCAGTGGCGAAATTCGAGTATAGATATTCGATATGACGATATGGTGTGTTGAGGTGTTGGTTTTTTTTAGAGGGAAGTTCAACGTTGAGGGTGGGAAGAATTTCCTTTGGTACGTGTTGGTACCCCTGAGCTGTCGGCTATATTTCTCAACGAGAAGATAGAAGTACCAATATTCCAATACATCGTCAACTACATTAAAACGAAAAAAAAAATGTTGGTGAAACTTTAGCTGCTACATTGCACGTTCAGGAAGAAAATATTGGAAATGAACGTTTTACTTTCGAAAACTGTTACTTCTTGTAAATGTGTGGAGGGGGGAGGGGGGTAAATTTACCAGTGAACTTAAACTTTTGGTAGTTTTACTAAGGAAACTTTCCCTTTATAGAGTTAATTTACGAATAAAATAAAACTTATATTTTAAAGGAATAGCTAATGAGTTATAAGAGCTAACCTAACATTTTGCCATTAGTTAAAGGTTAGTATGAGGGGTAATAATTTGGATCGAGGGGGAGGGGGGGGGGGAGATGTGAATAATACATTGAAGGAAGCATTACTATGTTTAGGCACCAAATTTCACAACACGATTTTAGAAAGAGAAAAAAAATTAAATCAAAATTTGTTTTTAAGTTTAGCAAAGTATTTTGTGTAGTCGAATTGTTTATAGCTAACTTGACTAATTAACTAACTCTCTCCTCAAGAAACACAGGTCAAGGTCACCATCCAATCCCACAACCTCCTTCAGAAACATTCTCACACTATCCTCCAATCAACGTCTCGGCCTACCAAGGGGTCTTGTATCTTCAGGTTTCCCAACTAAAATGTTGTGTACACACGCCTGTCATAGCCCATACGAGCCACATGACACACCCAGCCTCATCCTGGGCGCCTTGACTATCCTAAATATGTTTGCGGATGTTTACTAGCCGTGATGTTCTTCATTATGTAACTTTCTCCATTTTCCTGTTCGTTCGCCCCTTTTAGGTTTAGATATAGTTCTCAGTAGGCCTACTTTGTTCTCGAAAACTCTCGGTACAGATTGAGAGAGAACGGATCACATCCGTAAAGAACAACGAACAAGATTATAGTTTTTTATATTCTCAGTTTAATATTTCGATCCAGAAGAAGAAATGACAACAGTTTCATTTGATAGTATTTCAGCAGGTCTATAGTCTACTAAACAGAGTGTCCTCACGCCTGATCACTAGTCTCGCGAATAACTCCCTCCCATGTGTCCACAAACCCGCGCTAAGTCAGCTTACCAGTAATAATATAATCATACACAGATTTAATTTTAATAGATTTTCTTTCCGAACGTATTCTGGTTTAGCTTTGTAAATGTCGGCACAAGAAAGGAAGGCGCGTTATGTAAATAGACGTGTAACCCAAGTTGTTTCACATTCTGGGACATAACAATACAGCAGTATATCTTATTACGATAACATACTACCCAAAACATATTCGGAAACATGCGTTCTCTTTCTTGGTTACAGTCACATTTTCATAGAAAGGACAGTAGACAGTCCGACAGGAAATATACCAGATCTACTTTCATGTATTCATAAACCAAGTCGTGTGATCTGCAGCTGTCTCTTTTAAATATATTAATAACCAGCGATCAGTGCATCTGGCTGCCAACCCAAGGATCCCAAGTTCGATATCCGGCTGGTTCGTTGAGTATTCCTCCCGAAAGGGGAATTATCCAAACGGTCAACAAGTTAGGTTAAGTTAGGTTAAGATCTTCATTGGCTCCATCTCATGGAAAGGTTGTGCTATCAGTACATTAGTACGTCCACTACTGGGCTACGAGTGTTATATCAGTCACGACATTATTATTACTAAAGGAAAGTTTACTGGGCTAGACAGTGATAATGAACCTCCGCGCCCCCTAGATTGTTAACCGCGCTGACCACGCGACTATCCCCAGTCAACAGATAGGACAGTTAGGTAAGGAGGAGGAGGGAGGGGAGAGGGTAGGGAATAAGGAAGACAGACGTCCATTTCTTTTCAACTAGTTCCTCTATTCGTGAGGTGTGTTTTGGCATTCCGTGTTGTACCTAGGGAGGGTCGCCATGGCAACGGACAGACGCGGAATACAAACCACGGAGTGGGGACAGGGGAGACCCCTCAAGGCTCATACCGCGACTATCGTCCAATAGAGAGACTGATACAAACTAGAGGATGAGCGACGAGAGAAGGCGCGGTATTCACAATCATGGCTTGGAAATTGAAAATGTACCGCATCTGCGTGTAGCCGGGATCTGAACCCCTATAACCCCGTCAACGCCGGTCTAGTCTACTGCGAGACTGACGCTTTAGACCATGCGGGCACCAATGTGGGTGGTTTTTTAACAATTTTTTTAAAAATTTAGCCCACGTCTTACTACTCGTTCGTTTATGTACTAATTACGCTAATGATTATAGGGATGAGGAAGGATATATTTATAGGAAGTGTACCGACATTTGCTTGGAGGGAGAGTGGAAAACCATTTTGGAAAAGTACACCCGACCAAGATTCGAACCCCGGTCTCCCCGTTATCGGCAGTCTAGTCTAGAACGAGAGTAGCGCCCCCTTGTAGCATATAAAAACATGTTCCCTGATATAATGAACATCCAATGATGGTTCCATTTTACAATCATAATCCAAAGGTAAATATCACACGTTCCGGTCGCTACTCAGATTAGTATTAATTAGCATTCCTAATTACTGAAACTATTTAATACCATTCTCACAAGGCCTGAGATAACTATGGGAGATATTAATATCCGTGGCATAGCATGTTATTGCACCAAACTCTCCAACTATGGTAACTAACATGTCTCTACATGCAAGTCTACAACCCACATTGTTTACATGTTTACAAAGCTACCGGTGTTTTTTATAACCCGCAATTTCTGTTAAGACCAGTGTGGGCTTAGAGGGTAAAATAATCCTCTCCGAAGTGGGTGGCAGCCCTGCGACGAAAAGGGGTTGGATTATCGAGTGTTCGTAGTATTAGATGGGGCGGGGGCGGGGCGGTACTCGGGGAAACCAGATAAGACGTCAAATACACTCGAGTTAGTTTGAGAGGGAAAATGGACTTATTGTGCTCAGGAGATTTGATTGGGTTTTTAATGAATGTGCTCGTAGTTTATTTTCTCATGCCAAGAATAAGCTTACCTTGCTTGGTTCTACTATGGCTCACATTATAATATTCTGTCAGCGCAATCCACTGGATTATAAACACGAGCACTGGTTTAGCACGTTACTCTGTTTGCCGTATGAATATACTTTTAAAGCATATAAAATGCCAACATCAACGAAAGAAAGGTTACTATATCCATCTCACGACGGACGGTCAAATTTGACAACTGTCAGTTGGAGACGTGAGATCAGAAACTTACCGGGTTTTGTATTTAAATACAACGAATACACCACAGCGCTTGGTGGTTGAATGTGTCACTAACTACATGTTTATAATAACTCTCCTTGTCTATCATCTGAACGTTTGGTTTGAGTGTTCTACTGAATGATGAGAACAATTCACAGGTACGGTTTCAACTTGAGACCAATTTTCATAACAAGAACCTTATCTGACAGCTAGAAAAGCTACTAGTATATTTTCATGTATCCATACGTCAAGTCATGTGATCTGCAACTGTCACTTTTGATATATATTATCAATAACTACAAAATAACAATAATATTAGTTAAATTGTATCAATGTTGAACGCAAAAAAAAGTTTTAACTTTATACAAGACTTTTACTTTGAATATTGGACTGTAAGTCGGCTTACACCCACGTCAGTGGTCGCATGGTATAGGGCGTCATTCTAGTGTAGACTGGATAACTTGTGTGTGAAGGGGAGATCGGGGTTCGTATCTCAGTCAGGTGTTATATTTTTCTTTACTAGCTTGCTTCTCACCTTAGTTGGAACGTAGTGTAGACAAAGTGACGGAGAGGGACGTAATGAAGGAAGACTGAGGGATGGGGTGGAAGCGCATATGGCAGTGAGGGGAAGGGGAGGAGAAAATGAGATGGCCGATAACCGGGAGTGGAATGGAAAGAAGGGTTGATAAATGGTACGGAAGGGACGGGGGATAGAACACACGTCACAGGGACGATAGGAAAGGTTCCTAAAGGTTATGTTAAAGACATGCACAGAAGGAGAATACTTGAGGGATAAAGGTCGCCATTACTATGAAGAGCCGTGGGGTGTAGTGTCGCCAGAGTAAGCAGAGCTTGTTACAACTGTCCCCATTTGACCAGTCACACACAGCAGTACCAGACTGCTGATGACTGGAAGACCGGAGTTCTAATCCTGGTTGGGTGCACAAAGGGTGGTTTATCCTAAATAGTCCCCTACACACACATAGATACATAAAATGCAGGTACATTTCCTCTAAATCCAACCTTTCTCGACCATAACATATTAGCGTAACTATTATTATTATTAGCACCGCGTCTTACTACCCGTTCGGGTTAGCGTGACTATGGAATATGCGTATAGAAAAAATCGATAGTAAGACGCGATTCTAAAAAAATCTTAATTTGTTAGAAATTGTGATTGTTTTGTTTTGATAAAAATAGCATGAACTTTCCACAAAAAATTAATCTTTCTCGGTCAAATAGAATAAAATGTTATATTCAACTTCAATATCTTTTAAATAAAACATATTTTGTGTGCGTGTCGTAAAAATATTCATAGGTTTCAAATCGTATTCATAAAAATATTTCCCTTTGAACCCCCCACCCCCTCTCCTCTCTCTCCGATTGAATATTCCAATTCCCCATTCGGTTGAATCTGTCCAGAGAGTTTGGACGGGGGGGGTTACAGGATTGCGGTGGATGAACCATGGACCACTTCTAACGGGGGTGGGAGGGGGTTCGGTCGCGTGGTTAGAATGACCGATCCTAAAACTTGGTATGGACAGTCCAATTTTGAAAGGAAGAGGTTTTTTTTATAAAACAAAAACATATTTTGTTGCGGTCAGCATTGATAACATTTCACTATGTATTTTTATATCTACCAAAAGTAGCATGACTTGACGTATGAACATTCTCACGGCAGTTTTACCAAGCTCTGACCCACGTGGTCTAACGAGCTACTCTTGCAGTAGACTAGACTGCTGATGACGGAGAGATCGAGGTTCGAATCTCGGTCGGGTGTACTGAGGTTGGTTTCCTAATCCTTAAATCCATCAGCGTAATCAGTACATAAGCGTATAACCAGAAGAGGTAGTAAGACGCGGGGAAAAAAAGCTCTGCTTACCCTGGCAACACTTTACGACACGACACTGAAAAATATAATATTAGTCTAACGTGGGATCCGAACCACAGTGGAGGCCTGGCATTCCCCACATCCACAAGATGTATTGTCAGAGGTAAAGAAGGGTTTGGTAATCAGATAAATCTGTGCCGGGACCGAGGATTGAACCCCGGACCCCTAGAACAGAAGTCTGACACCTTACCCCTAGACCACCAGGTCACCTATTTGTTATTAAAAGATTGTAGGTAATATGGGCGGGCACCTTTAACACTCTACCCCCCATGAAACATTGTCCTCTGTTAATTGAGGACGAATCACGGAGGAAGGGGGTTAGAAACTTGTTATTATCAGCCGCTAGGCTCGCCCTGCCTTTTGGACGTAAGAGAGTGGGACTACCGATGACGGTGGGGTCGGGGTTCGAATCCCTGTCCGCTCTCCACGCTGGTTAATCCACCCTCCTCAAGCTGTTAGTGAATGACCTTGTGGATAAACAAAGGGGAAAAAGAAATTTCAACAAAGTTAAGAGTTCAAATGTCCGTCTGTTTTCCGTCTAGCTCCCTCTTTGTTCTCACTATATATTTCTCTATCTATCTATCCATCTCTCGACAGAGACGCAAGGGGAGGGACTGGCCTTCTAAACGAATTTGTGCGCTCGTAGAATAAGACGCACAGTTTTCGGAAAGAAGATGAAGATGTGACTGGGGGGGGGGGGGGGGGTGATTGGTTTCTTTCCAACACAAGATTTATCTCGGTAAGGAACTGTCCCTAACGCATGGGTTTTTCTACCGGACCCGACCCGTTCTACCGTGGGCGAGGAGCGATGGGAGATTATGCGGCACGATGTGAAGAGGGTCACGTAGTTTTAGTCGTCAGTTTCTCAGCAAACCACCAGAATGCCTGTGACGGGGAGGTTGCGGGGTTTGAATCCCTGTCAGATGCGTAGTATTCCAAACCTGAATTCATCACCGCTACCTAACCACTAATGCAAAATATGGACGAGTACGTAAACAAATTAAACACGATATTTCTCTGTTTAGTCACGTGACAACTCAAATAACTACACACATCTTGTCTATCTTTATTGAATATGGCAAAACTTTTCATAAACTATGTGTTTGTAATATTTGAGATTATTTTTTTAATATCTACGTAATTTACAGATTTGACAGGTCGATAGTGGGCAGTTTATATGTGGGGTATTGGTGGGTTGGAGACAAACTCTACTAGAAGGAATTGTAAACAGGAGGATTGTACACTTCATAGTATAATATTAATTGTAAATTAATACAATAATCGCCATCAGACAATAGCTCAGTACAAGTCATCACACACTAATACAGTATGTCAGAGGTAACATCCATTATAAGTGGGAGAGGGAGCAAAGTTAGGTTAGGTTAGGTTAGGTTAGGCTAGCGGTGCCCAGTCCACCTACACCAAAATAATATTTAGGAATCTCCGTCAAGCCATTGTTTTATTGCTGTTTTTCCATACAAGGAAGAAGAAACGCACCAAGGAAAGGATGCAACCTTGTGGTTGTGTAACAGGTGTGGACGGAGGGAGGAACCTCTCGATAAGAAGCTATAGTACACTCCGCGGTTAGAGGGCGGCGGAACATGATTTATACCCGAGCCAAGGAGTAGCTCTTTGTTCGTACAGAGAGAGAGAGAGAATTTACCGTTCTTCCGCGTCTTCTCACCCCAAGCAGTCGGAAAAAAAACAGAACTAAATTATCACCGACGCTTAGGGGTGGTTTTTATCTTTCTCACCCCGCGAGAGTCACCAAAAGTTTTCCGAAAAACAACCGCTGGATGTTAGGGGGTTAAAAAACTAAATAGATCGCTAATTTATTCGTACCCATTTCGATGGTCTCGTTGTCTAAGACGTCATTCTCACGATAGACTGAACTGTTGATGACTGTGAGATCAGGGTTGGAATCCTAGTCGAGTGTACTGAGGGTGGTTAGTATTGAATGGTTTTCCACTCTCCCTTCACACGCAAAAATGGGTACACTCCCTCTAAAATGTAACCTCTCTAATCCCAGGCCCACTAGCGTACATATGTGTATAACCCAAACGGGTGGTAATACGCGGTGATAAAAAATTTATGTACGCTAGAGTGACAACCATCCGGCCCAAAGGGCGGTATTCCGGGGTATACCTTGACACAGCTTCTGTTTCCAGCCACATCAGAACAGTGCTGCTATCTACACCTCCCTTGACACAGCTTCCGTTTCCAGCCACATTAGAACAGTGCTGCTATCTACACCTCCCTTGACACAGCTTCTGTTTCCAGCCACATCAGAACAGTGCTGCTATCTACACCTCGCGTGACACAGCTGTTTCCAGCCACATCAGAACAGTGCTGCTATCTACACCTCCTTGACACAGCTTCTGTTTCCAGCCACATTAGAACAGTGCTGCTATCTACACCTCCCTTGACACAGCTTCTGTTTCCAGCCACATCAGAACAGTGCTGCTATCTACACCTCCCTTGACACAGCTTCTGTTTCCAGCCACATCAGAACAGTGCTGCTATCTACACCCACCAATGGTACTCTATTATATACACACCAATCAGATGAATGGCATTTTTACTTTGCTGTCTCCAATGTAACAGTTGTAAGGAGTCTGCGAGCGATTTTTTTTCCTATTAATTATTAGTGGATGTGTACCAGTTTGTTTATTTTAAAACGCACTTGTTAGCACAGAAATAAGGGCCAGATAGTTCCGACTCTAGTGTATTATCTTCTTTGGTTTGAAACAAAAGAAAGAAGATTGTGTTTTCCTTAAACACTTTTTTTATTACTTTTAGTTGTTAACTTTGAGGCGTTCTACACAGTCTCAATTTCCATGTTTTTAAAGTAGGTGTTTTCTTGGAAGCGTTGTCATGAGAAGTCAAGGAGCGTTGTCAACAGACAAAGTCCAGTGTATTATCAGTTGTGAGAAACTCGAGACAAACCGGGCACTCCCAAAGGATGTTTAGGATGTTGTTCGTAAGAGAAGGACAGGAATGTATCGCAGTCTTCCTCTTATCTGTGTATTATTATTATTATTAGCACCGCGTCTTACTACCCGTTCGGGTTATACGCACTTACGCTAATGTGTAATGGTAGGGTGATTGTGAGATGAAATGAAGGACCTACAGTTTAACGTGGAATCCGAACCACGGTGGAGGCCTGGCATTCCTCACATTTACAAGATGTCTTGTCAGAGGTGAAGGAAGGGTTTGGTAATCAGATAAATCTTTGCCGAGACCGAGGATTGAACCCCGGCCGCCAGCACAGAAGTCTGACACCTTACCCTAAACCACCAGGTCACCTGTATCTGTGTATTCTCTTGAAAAGATTAAGGACCCGTCTCACAAACAACATTTTTTTTTTAAACCACCACGTCTTACTACCCATTCGGTTTATACGAATATGTACTAATTACGCTATTGGTTTTAGAGATTAGAAAGGCTGAATTTAGAGGAAGTGTACCCGCATCTTCCATGGAGGAAGAGTTAAAAGAACATTTTGGGTAAAAACTACCCTTAGTACACCCTGCCGAGATAAGAACCTTGATCTCCCCGTCTTGAGCAGTCCAATCGGTGCGAGAGTAGCGCCTTAGACCATGGGTCCAGCAGGCGGGTGTCCTGGGTGTTAGGTACAAGATTACGTACGCTATTTTGATGACCCCCTGAAGCCTGAACTGTGGCTGTACCCGGTACTCACTCCGTACCAGACTCTCACCATAGAGATAATGTACACACAATCGCTCACTACATGAGTAGTAGTGAGGAGAGGAGAGGAGAGTTCACTAGTACAGTCACGTACCACGTGGCACATTTAAAATGGTTGATTATGTCCTTGATCCTATTTAGAACTTCTCAACCTTTATATTTAATAATCAAATAGCCAAAACTATCATTTATGCTTTTAGTGAGGATTACTCCATCTAAATATATTCTGAAAATTGACACGGGAATCGAACTCGGGACCTTTGTCTTAGTACGGCGATGCTCTATCCACTGAGCTATCCAGGAACTGTCCCCTACCCAGGGTAATTCTTCACTCATGTTTTAAAGCAGAGTCTTTGCAATCCCTCACAATTATAATAATTGTACAAATGGCAGCAATAAACAAACTACCAAAGACTCTGCCTTAAAACATGTGTGAAGAATAACCTTGGGCAAGGGACAGTTCCTGGATAGCTCAGTGGATAGATCGCCGTACTAAGACAAAGGTCCCGGGTTCGATTCCCGTGTCCAGGTGTCATTTTTCAATTTTAAAAATACTTTATATTGAGACGCTTGACCCGCACATGCAATCTTCAATAAGTATCCGAACCACGAACGTACAAACAGAAACCATTACAGTTTAAGGGGAACAAGAGGTTAAACCCCCAAAGGACGAGAAACAAATCTTAAAACATTCATGAATCAACAATTCGCGGCTTTCACTGCATTTTACGAGACGCGGAAGAGAGTTATAGATGTTCTAAACCGCGCTCCCCCGCCCCCTATCAGACGTCGCTAAGTGATGTCTCGTCTTGTCTGGTTTTCCGATCACGGGTTGGTTGATTTTCAACTTGTGGCCAGGGGAAATAATCGAGTTACTCTCCTAGATGGTTTTCCTAATCCTAGTACTATTTACAACTATTAGTGTAAATATTAGGAGGAGAGAGGGAACTTATAAGACGTGGAAAATATGAAGTTCAAATCTCCTTCGACTTCGACAGCCATAGTAAACTTCGTATCTTGGAAACATTTCAAAGGAAGATGAAAAGTTGGACGTATTATGAACATATTTAATTTAAGCACATCTTTATGTCCCTGTGGGAGTACGACGTCACCGGGACAGGCCGTTATCCCAGATGGGACGAGGAGTGCTGTAGTCACAGAGGATGGGACCTCCTGGTGTCGGATTTGGGTACTAACAAGGTCACACGCTCGGTCGAGCGCGGTCACAGTTTGAAAGATGTCGATTAATGGGCTGGAAGGAAGCACCGATGGTGAGGGTGTATGGGGGGTGTCTTCAGGAGACGTGAATGCTCGCAAAGCGGGGTAGTACATATATCTGTCAGTGTTACCACTCCAGGGGTAGTACATATATCTGTCAGTGTTACCACTCCAGGGGTAGTACATATATCTGTCAGTGTTACCACTCCAGGGGTAGTACATATATCTGTCAGTGTTACCACTCCAGGGGTAGTACATATATCTGTCAGTGTTACCACTCCAGGGGTAGTACATATATCTGTCAGTGTTACCACTCCAGGGGTAGTACATATATCTGTCAGTGTTACCACTCCAGGGGTAGTACATATATCTGTCAGTGTTACCACTCCAGGGGTAGTACATATATCTGTCAGTGTTACCACTCCAGGGGTAGTACATATATCTGTCAGTGTTACCACTCCAGGGGTAGTACATATATCTGTCAGTGTTACCACTCCAGGGGTTGGACGTGACAGTGTTGTAGTTGTAAACGGGCGAGAGAAATGACCTTTAACCGCATCGCTGCACCAATCAGGCTTTGGTCCACCACGAACTCTGCTCTTAAAAACAAAAAAATTGTTTCAAGGCCTCGATTTCACTTTAAGAAAAATCTTGTTCAGGTTTATAATAATCCTTTTCTCTGAGTTGTTGATATTGGAATTTATAATTTCGATTGTTGAAGGACGGTTCTTTCAAAAAGTTCGGACATTTTTTTGTCAGTGTAGTAAATAAAGGCGTAGAAAGATAATGTTTGTAGGAAGGGTCCGATAGAAAATGTTGCTGCTATTCCTTTAACCAAAAAGAGTTTTTAACGTAATCTATAAATGGACACCTCTTGAGTTGTTATCATCATCATCATCACCTTGTCTTACTACCTGTTCAGGTTATACGTAGATAATATAATTACTCTAATGGGGTAGGGATGAGGGAGAAAGCATTTTAGAGGTAGTGTACCCGCATTTGCGAGGAAGGAGAATACTAAAACATTTAGTAAAAAAACACTCTCAGTACACATGACCGAGATTAGAAACCCGACCACCAATTTTTAGACATTTAGCTAACCACCAAGACGGGGTTTTTTTTTTGCTCTTAAATATCGCAAATTCTGAAGGAATGTGATAATGTAAAAATCCTAGCAACGAAAAGTCTTTTTTTTAACAAGGGTTGAGGTGCGTTTTTTGGTGGCCATGTTTCTGATATTGATACCACTGTGGGTATTTTTATAAATAATATTTTTCTTGGCGATCCGGATTTTTGACGTCCGAATTATCGACGCTCTGCTGTGTTGAGCTTATAATCTGAAATGTACATAAGTGACGGATAAATAATAACAATAATTACACTAAAAAAAACTTTTAAAAAATAACCTCCCAGTGAAATAAAAGTTTGTTTCCATTGGCTGTGTCTGCGACTGTACGACCATCACTCTACGGGTGCAGTTATGACGGATGTGTTGCCCGTTCGAGGTCGAATCCGGGGGGGGGGGGGGGGAAGGGGTGCCTAACACAGCCAATATAAAGAGAGGAGGGGAAATGATTCAGAGTTACCCCTGGAAAAATGATACCGACGATACGGTATGGTTTGTATTCCGGGCGAGTAGTTTAATCTAGACTTTCTTTTGTTACCACCCCTCTCCCCCGTCGTAACTTCGGATCAGGAGGGAAAGGGTCATTTCGTTCAAACACACACCTTTTTATAGCATCTCATCCTCCTCCGCTGACAACCAAACCTTATTTCTACAATAATATTTGTTTCGTGCATCTCCTGCTCTGTAACAAACTACAACTTGAGCTTCCATCTCTCTTCAACACAAGATTATAATCATCTCCTGCTCTGTAACAAACTACAACTTGATCTTCCATCTCTCTTCAACACAAGATTATAATCATCTCCTGCTTTGTAACAAACTACAACTTGATCTTCCATCTCTCTTCAACACAAGATTATAATCATCTCCTGCTCTGTAACAAACTACAACTTGATCTTCCATCTCTCTTCAACACAAGATTATAATCATCTCCTGCTCTGTAACAAACTACAACTTGATCTTCCATCTCTCTTCAACACAAGATTATAATCATCTCCTGCTCTGTAACAAACTACAACTTGATCATCCATCTCTCTTCAACACAAGATTATAATCATCTCCTGCTCTGTAACAAACTACAACTTGATCTTCCATCTCTCTTCAACACAAGATTATAATCATCTCCTGCTTTGTAACAAACTACAACTTGATCTTCCATCTCTCTTCAACACAAGATTATAATCATCTCCTGCTCTGTAACAAACTACAACTTGATCTTCCATCTCTCTTCAACACAAGATTATAATCTCCTGCTCTGTAACAAACTACAACTTGATCATCCATCTCTCTTCAACACAAGATTATAATCATCTCCTGCTTTGTAACAAACTACAACTTGATCTTCCATCTCTCTTCAACACAAGATTATAATCATCTCCTGCTCTGTAACAAACTACAACTTGATCTTCCATCTCTCTTCAACACAAGATTATAATCATCTCCTGCTTTGTAACAAACTACAACTTGAGCTTCCATCTCTCTTCAACACAAGATTATAATCATCTCCTGCTCTGTAACAAACTACAACTTGATCTTCCATCTCTCTTCAACACAAGATTATAATCTCCTGCTCTGTAACAAACTACAACTTGATCATCCATCTCTCTTCAACACAAGATTATAATCATCTCCTGCTTTGTAACAAACTACAACTTGATCTTCCATCTCTCTTCAACACAAGATTATAATCATCTCCTGCTCTGTAACAAACTACAACTTGATCTTCCATCTCTCTTCAACACAAGATTATAATCATCTCCTGCTCTGTAACAAACTACAACTTGATCTTCCATCTCTCTTCAACACAAGATTATAATCATCTCCTGCTCTGTGACAAACTACAACTTGATCTTCCATCTCTCTTCAACACAAGATTATAATCATCTCCTGCTCTGTAACAAACTACAACTTGATCTTCCATCTCTCTTCAACACAAGATTATAATCATCTCCTGCTCTGTAACAAACTACAACTTGATCTTCCATCTCTCTTCAACACAAGATTATAATCATCTCCTGCTTTGTAACAAACTACAACTTGATCTTCCATCTCTCTTCAACACAAGATTATAATCATCTCCTGCTCTGTAACAAACTACAACTTGATCTTCCATCTCTCTTCAACACAAGATTATAATCATCTCCTGCTTTGTAACAAACTACAACTTGATCTTCCATCTCTCTTCAACACAAGATTATAATCATCTCCTGCTCTGTAACAAACTACAACTTGATCTTCCATCTCTCTTCAACACAAGATTATAATCTCCTGCTCTGTAACAAACTACAACTTGATCTTCCATCTCTCTTCAACACAAGATTATAATCATCTCCTGCTCTGTGACAAACTACAACTTGATCTTCCATCTCTCTTCAACACAAGATTATAATCTCCTGCTCTGTGACAAACTACAACTTGAGCTTCCATCTCTCTTCAACACAAGATTATAATCATCTCCTGCTCTGTAACAAACTACAACTTGATCTTCCATCTCTCTTCAACACAAGATTATAATCTCCTGCTCTGTAACAAACTACAACTTGATCTTCCATCTCTCTTCAACACAAGATTATAATCATCTCCTGCTCTGTGACAAACTACAACTTGATCTTCCATCTCTCTTCAACACAAGATTATAATCATCTCCTGCTCTGTGACAAACTACAACTTGATCATCCATCTCTCTTCAACACAAGATTATAATCATCTCCTGCTCTGTAACAAACTACAACTTGATCTTCCATCTCTCTTCAACACAAGATTATAATCTCCTGCTCTGTAACAAACTACAACTTGATCTTCCATCTCTCTTCAACACAAGATTATAATCTCCTGCTCTGTAACAAACTACAACTTGATCTTCCATCTCTCTTCAACACAAGATTTATAATCTCCTGCTCTGTAACAAACTACAACTTGATCTTCCATCTCTCTTCAACACAAGATTATAATCTCCTGCTCTGTAACAAACTACAACTTGATCTTCCATCTCTCTTCAACACAAGATTATAATCATCTCCTGCTCTGTAACAAACTACAACTTGATCTTCCATCTCTCTTCAACACAAGATTATAATCTCCTGCTCTGTAACAAACTACAACTTGATCTTCCATCTCTCTTCAACACAAGATTATAATCTCCTGCTCTGTAACAAACTACAACTTGATCTTCCATCTCTCTTCAACACAAGATTATAATCATCTCCTGCTCTGTAACAAACTACAACTTGATCTTCCATCTCTCTTCAACACAAGATTATAATCTCCTGCTCTGTAACAAACTACAACTTGATCTTCCATCTCTCTTCAACACAAGATTATAATCTCCTGCTCTGTAACAAACTACAACTTGATCTTCCATCTCTCTTCAACACAAGATTATAATCTCCTGCTCTGTAACAAACTACAACTTGATCTTCCATCTCTCTTCAACACAAGATTATAATCTCCTGCTCTGTAACAAACTACAACTTGATCTTCCATCTCTCTTCAACACAAGATTATAATCTCCTGCTCTGTAACAAACTACAACTTGATCTTCCATCTCTCTTCAACACAAGATTATAATCTCCTGCTCTGTAACAAACTACAACTTGATCTTCCATCTCTCTTCAACACAAGATTATAATCTCCTGCTCTGTAACAAACTACAACTTGATCTTCCATCTCTCTTCAACACAAGATTATAATCTCCTGCTCTGTAACAAACTACAACTTGATCTTCCATCTCTCTTCAACACAAGATTATAATCTCCTGCTCTGTAACAAACTACAACTTGATCTTCCATCTCTCTTCAACACAAGATTATAATCTCCTGCTCTGTGACAAACTACAACTTGATCTTCCATCTCTCTTCAACACAAGATTATAATCTCCTGCTCTGTAACAAACTACAACTTGAGCTTCCATCTCTCTTCAACACAAGATTATAATCATCTCCTGCTCTGTAACAAACTACAACTTGATCATCCATCTCTCTTCAACACAAGATTATAATCTCCTGCTCTGTAACAAACTACAACTTGATCTTCCATCTCTCTTCAACACAAGATTATAATCTCCTGCTCTGTAACAAACTACAACTTGATCTTCCATCTCTCTTCAACACAAGATTATAATCATCTCCTGCTCTGTGACAAACTACAACTTGATCATCCATCTCTCTTCAACACAAGATTATAATCATCTCCTGCTCTGTAACAAACTACAACTTGATCTTCCATCTCTCTTCAACACAAGATTATAATCATCTCCTGCTCTGTGACAAACTACAACTTGATCTTCCATCTCTCTTCAACACAAGATTATAATCATCTCCTGCTCTGTGACAAACTACAACTTGATCTTCCATCTCTCTTCAACACAAGATTATAATCATCTCCTGCTCTGTGACAAACTACAACTTGATCTTCCATCTCTCTTCAACACAAGATTATAATCATCTCCTGCTCTGTAACAAACTACAACTTGATCTTCCATCTCTCTTCAACACAAGATTATAATCTCCTGCTCTGTAACAAACTACAACTTGATCTTCCATCTCTCTTCAACACAAGATTATAATCATCTCCTGCTCTGTGACAAACTACAACTTGATCTTCCATCTCTCTTCAACACAAGATTATAATCTCCTGCTCTGTAACAAACTACAACTTGAGCTTCCATCTCTCTTCAACACAAGATTATAATCTCCTGCTTTGTAACAAACTACAACTTGAGCTTCCATCTCTCTTCAACACAAGATTATAATCATCTCCTGCTCTGTAACAAACTACAACTTGATCTTCCATCTCTCTTCAACACAAGATTATAATCATCTCCTGCTCTGTGACAAACTACAACTTGATCTTCCATCTCTCTTCAACACAAGATTATAATCTCCTGCTCTGTAACAAACTACAACTTGATCTTCCATCTCTCTTCAACACAAGATTATAATCATCTCCTGCTCTGTAACAAACTACAACTTGATCTTCCATCTCTCTTCAACACAAGATTATAATCATCTTCTGCTCTGTAACAAACTACAACTTGATCTTCCATCTCTCTTCAACACAAGATTATAATCTCCTGCTCTGTAACAAACTACAACTTGATCTTCCATCTCTCTTCAACACAAGATTATAATCATCTCCTGCTTTGTAACAAACTACAACTTGATCTTCCATCTCTCTTCAACACAAGATTATAATCATCTCCTGCTCTGTAACAAACTACAACTTGATCTTCCATCTCTCTTCAACACAAGATTATAATCATCTCCTGCTCTGTAACTAACTACAACTTGATCTTCCATCTCTCTTCAACACAAGATTATAATCATCTCCTGCTCTGTAACAAACTACAACTTGATCTTCCATCTCTCTTCAACACAAGATTATAATCATCTCCTGCTTTGTAACAAACTACAACTTGATCTTCCATCTCTCTTCAACACAAGATTATAATCTCCTGCTCTGTAACAAACTACAACTTGATCTTCCATCTCTCTTCAACACAAGATTATAATCTCCTGCTCTGTGACAAACTACAACTTGATCTTCCATCTCTCTTCAACACAAGATTATAATCATCTCCTGCTCTGTAACAAACTACAACTTGATCTTCCATCTCTCTTCAACACAAGATTATAATCATCTCCTGCTCTGTGACAAACTACAACTTGATCTTCCATCTCTCTTCAACACAAGATTATAATCTCCTGCTCTGTAACAAACTACAACTTGATCTTCCATCTCTCTTCAACACAAGATTATAATCTCCTGCTCTGTGACAAACTACAACTTGATCTTCCATCTCTCTTCAACACAAGATTATAATCATCTCCTGCTCTGTGACAAACTACAACTTGATCTTCCATCTCTCTTCAACACAAGATTATAATCATCTCCTGCTCTGTAACAAACTACAACTTGATCTTCCATCTCTCTTCAACACAAGATTATAATCATCATCTCCTGCTCTGTAACAAACTACTACAACTTGATCTTCCATCTCTCTTCAACACAAGATTATAATTCTCCTGCTCTGTAACAAACTACAACTTGATCTTCCATCTCTCTTCAACACAAGATTATAATCTCCTGCTCTGTAACAAACTACAACTTGATCTTCCATCTCTCTTCAACACAAGATTATATATCTCCTGCTCTGTGACAAACTACAACTTGATCTTCCATCTCTCTTCAACACAAGATTATAATCATCCTGCTCTGTAACAAACTACAACTTGATCTTCCATCTCTCTTCAACACAAGATTATAATCATCTCCTGCTCTGTAACAAACTACAACTTGATCTTCCATCTCTCTTCAACACAAGATTATAATCTCCTGCTCTGTAACAAACTACAACTTGATCTTCCATCTCTCTCTCAACACAAGATTATAATCTCCTGCTCTGTAACAAACTACAACTTGATCTTCCATCTCTCTTCAACACAAGATTATAATCATCTCCTGCTCTGTAACAAACTACAACTTGATCTTCCATCTCTCTTCAACACAAGATTATAATCATCTCCTGCTCTGTAACAAACTACAACTTGACTTCCATCTCTCTTCAACACAAGATTATAATCATCTCCTGCTCTGTAACAAACTACAACTTGATCTTCCATCTCTCTTCAACACAAGATTATAATCTCTGCTCTGTAACAAACTACAACTTGATCTTCCATCTCTCTTCAACACAAGATTATAATCTCCTGCTCTGTACAAACTACAACTTGATCTTCCATCTCTCTTCAACACAAGATTATAATCTCCTGCTCTGTAACAAACTACAACTTGATCTCCATCTCTCTTCAAACAAGATTATAATCTCCTGCTCTGTAACAAACTACAACTTGATCTCCATCTCTCTTCAACACAAGATTATAATCTCCTGCTCTGTAACAAACTACAACTTGATCTTCCATCTCTCTTCAACACAAGATTATAATCTCCTGCTCTGTAACAAACTACAACTTGATCTTCCATCTCTCTTCAACACAAGATTATAATCTCCTGCTCTGTAACAAACTACAACTTGATCTTCCATCTCTCTTCAACACAAGATTATAATCTCCTGCTTGTAACAAACTACAACTTGATCTTCCATCTCTCTTCAACACAAGATTATAATCTCCTGCTCTGTAACAAACTACAACTTGATCTTCCATCTCTCTTCAACACAAGATTATAATCTCCTGCTCTGTAACAAACTACAACTTGACTTCCATCTCTCTTCAACACAAGATTATAATCATCTCCTGCTCTGTAACAAACTACAACTTGACTTCCATCTCTCTTCAACACAAGATTATAATCTCTCCTGCTCTGTAACAAACTACAACTTGACTTCCATCTCTCTTCAACACAAGATTATAATCATCTCCTGCTCTGTAACAAACTACAACTTGATCTCCATCTCTCTTCAACACAAGATTATAATCTCCTGCTCTGTAACAAACTACAACTTGATCTTCATCTCTCTTCAACACAAGATTATAATCTCCTGCTCTGTAACAACTACAACTTGATCTTCCATCTCTCTTCAACACAAGATTATATATCTCCTGCTCTGTAACAAACTACAACTTGATCTTCCATCTCTCTTCAACACAAGATTATAATCATCTCCTGCTCTGTACAAACTACAACTTGATCTTCCATCTCTCTTCAACACAAGATTATAATATATCCTGCTCTGTAACAAACTACAACTTGATCTTCCATCTCTCTTCAACACAAGATTATAATCATCTCCTGCTCTGTGACAAACTACAACTTGATCTTCTATCTCTCTTCAACACAAGATTATAATCATCTCCTGCTCTGTAACAAACTACAACTTGATCTTCCATCTCTCTTCAACACAAGATTATAATTCTCCTGCTCTGTAACAAACTACAACTTGAGCTTCCATCTCTCTTCAACACAAGATTATAATCATCTCCTGCTCTGTAACAAACTACAACTTGATCATCCATCTCTCTTCAACACAAGATTATAATCTCCTGCTCTGTAACAAACTACAACTTGAGCTTCCATCTCTCTTCAACACAAGATTATAATCATCTCCTGCTCTGTAACAAACTACAACTTGATCTTCCATCTCTCTTCAACACAAGATTATAATCATCTCCTGCTCTGTGACAAACTACAACTTGATCATCCATCTCTCTTCAACACAAGATTATAATCATCTCCTGCTCTGTGACAAACTACAACTTGATCTTCCATCTCTCTTCAACACAAGATTATAATCATCTCTGCTCTGTAACAAACTACAACTTGATCATCCATCTCTCTTCAACACAAGATTATAATCTCCTGCTCTGTAACAAACTACAACTTGATCTTCCATCTCTCTTCAACACAAGATTATAATCATCTCCTGCTCTGTAACAAACTACAACTTGATCTTCCATCTCTCTTCAACACAAGATTATAATCATCTCCTGCTCTGTAACAAACTACAACTTGATCTTCCATCTCTCTTCAACACAAGATTATAATCTCCTGCTCTGTAACAAACTACAACTTGATCATCCATCTCTCTCAACACAAGATTATAATCATCTCCTGCTCTGTAACAAACTACAACTTGATCTTCCATCTCTCTTCAACACAAGATTATAATATCTCTGCTCTGTAACAAACTACAACTTGAGCTTCCATCTCTCTTCAACACAAGATTATAATCATCTCCTGCTCTGTAACAAACTACAACTTGATCTTCCATCTCTCTTCAACACAAGATTATAATCTCCTGCTCTGTAACAAACTACAACTTGATCTTCCATCTCTCTTCAACACAAGATTATAATCATCTCCTGCTCTGTAACAAACTACAACTTGATCTTCCATCTCTCTTCAACACAAGATTATAATCTCCTGCTCTGTAACAAACTACAACTTGATCTTCCATCTCTCTTCAACACAAGATTATAATCTCCTGCTCTGTAACAAACTACAACTTGATCTTCCATCTCTCTTCAACACAAGATTATAATCATCTCCTGCTTTGTAACAAACTACAACTTGATCTTCCATCTCTCTTCAACACAAGATTATAATCATCTCCTGCTCTGTAACAAACTACAACTTGATCTTCCATCTCTCTTCAACACAAGATTATAATCATCTCCTGCTCTGTAACAAACTACAACTTGATCTTCCATCTCTCTTCAACACAAGATTATAATCTCCTGCTCTGTAACAAACTACAACTTGAGCTTCCATCTCTCTTCAACACAAGATTATAATCATCTCCTGCTCTGTGACAAACTACAACTTGAGCTTCCATCTCTCTTCAACACAAGATTATAATCATCTCCTGCTCTGTAACAAACTACAACTTGATCTTCCATCTCTCTTCAACACAAGATTATAATCATTTCTTTTTTTACCACGTCTCAGTAGGTACCCATTTGTTCTATACGCGTACATTAAGGTGGCATGTAGGGGACGCGAGAAAAGGTAATTGTTTTCTCAGTTTTTATGGCAAAACCTTTTTTGATCAAAATAAATAAAATATTGCTCCAGCACAAATTTAGAGTTTAATTTTCTTCACTTGGTGATATCAACAGTTGTTGAATATCTGTCAAGAGCATGGCGGCATTAGACGACAAACATTTTAAATGAAGAGAAAAAACTGTCGTTAAATTACAGGACGGCCTCGACAGATATTATTATTATTATTATTATTAGCACCGCATCTTACTACCCGTTCGGGTTATACGCACTTACGCCAATGTGTAATGGTAGGGTGATTGTGAGATGAAATGAAGGACCTACAGTTTAACGTGGAATCCGAACCACGGTGGAGGCCTGGCATTCCCACATTCACAAGTTGTGATTAATACACGTCTTGTCAGAGGTGAAGGAAGGGTTTGGTAATCAGATAAATCTGTGCCGGGACCGAGGATTGAACCCCGGACCCTCAGCACAGAAGTCTGGTCCCTACCCTAGAATACCTTGGCTGATATTCTACAACTGTTGATATAACCAAGTGAAGAAAATTAAGCTCTAGGTTTGTAATGGAGCAATATTTTATTTTATTTGGCCAAAAAAGTTTTGCCATATACCGTGAAAACATACCGACCTTTTCTCGCGTCCCCTACATGCCACCTTAAATGCCCTGGTGGGATATGGTTAAAGAAGGTTGCATTTTAGAGGAAAAGTACTCAAATTTTCGTTGAAAAAGTGAAGAACAATTTAGGGAAAAAAAACCATTCTATCAAAGCACCAATCTAGGATATATTTTACGGTCAGCATTGATAACATATGTTGATAATATCTATCAACATCTGCATAACACATAGCTTGACGTATGAATATGTGAAAGTAGATATAGTAGCTTTTCTAGCTCTCAGATAAGGTCCTTCATTTGAAGACCAGACTATAATTATGTGGTGTATGTTTTATGTTAAGTTCCAAGTCGATGTTTTTTAAACTTATTTAGAAAAATAAACAATTTATGTTATACGATAAAAAAATAATATAATATTTATATATTGGGCCCTATTTTTTGTGTGAACTACAGCCAACGTGAACGTTAAAAGAAAATACAACTTTTTACCCATAAAGTGCGCGGAAGAAACCTCATTAAACCCGGAAACCAGAAGGAAAGTTTCCCCAAAAGTGTCGTATACTCTTTTTTCCCCTTCACATTAACATAAAATTAAACGATTAAAAAATATTTTAATTCAAAAGCATAGCAAAATAATACTTTTAAAATTGGTTAATAAAATGTTATCTTGTTTGTAACGAGCTACGACCCAAACAAATGTTTAAAAACGCTGCACGCGGGAGTTTTACTCTCCAGCGACATAACCTTTTGATGACAAAACGTTAAGTTTAAACAGTGAAATATTACAATTAAATTCTTAAAGGTTCGGGCAGCTGTGCTTTCCAATATAAAGACTACCTTTACGTAAAATGGCGTAATTTCGCGACTATCGGCTAACACTACGGAGCTAAAGATAAATAAGGAATGAGTCAATATAGTTGAATTTATCTAATCGAACAACATGTTTAATTAATGACCAATGACACCGAGATTGTAAATATGAGCTATGTAGCCCAAAATATTAAGATCAGGGGGTTAAATTTTGATCATTCGATTGAAGAAAGGCTAGAAAAACCCGATGGTTTATATCAAACCGTGGACTTGCTAATTATTACTGTCCACTTGGCATTTTGTAGCGCCACGTGTCGTATTTTCACCGGAAGTTCTGGTTCGGATCCGTTAGTTGCCAGCTTAAATATACGACTTTAATAATTCTCGATATTAGCTAACCCGATTCAGTGGCCGGATGGTCTAAGACGTCAGTTGTAGTATTATGGTTTTATTCGCTGATTATTGGGCGCTAATTGATGTGTTTCTGTTTAATTAGCTGATAATTGCCCCGTGATCGAGCACTAATTAAAGCGGTACGGTACCTTGATGATATAATTTGGTATTTATAGCCCTGTGATTGAGCGGCAATTGTTGAACTCTTGAAATGATACACAATTATTAGGTTAGACGTAATTTGATTTTAATGTCACTATTGTCTTGATCGTAAAACTGATCATGTTAATAATTGCGAGACGAGACTGATAATGAATACACGAGCGTGCGTATTGAAAGCTGGAGTCAGTCACTGCTAGTCAGTTTGATGAGCCACTCAGTGAGCCACTCAGTGAGCCACTCAGTGAGCTAGTACTCTGCCGAGTCTGTGATTTCACCACGCCGAGTATTAACTCTCCTCTAAAGAACATTCTCGAAGATGTTATAAAAGATTAAAATACAAGAAAAAAACATCTCGGTGGCAGTAGAAGGTCCGAGAGCCGGAAGCTGCCTCAAATTACCTTTTAAAATTTCTATTCGATCTTTCCAGAACAGGAAGTTATTTAAAAACCTTAGATTGTCATATTGACTCACTAAGCGTCACGCACTCTGACGTCACTGCCAGTGGCTCGTGCCTTCTTAGAAGAAGAAGAAGAAGAAGTGCTTTAAGCGCCACGTAATATATTATACAGTTCAAATAAAATTAAATACGTTTATAAAATTAGGACGATATTATTGTCAATGCTCTCACATATTCTTTAGGGGCAAATCAGTAACATTACACAGTATCGTGTTAGACTGGTCTGCTGAAGACGAGCGGATCGGGGTTCGGGTCCCGGTCTGGTCTACTGAGGGTGGTTTTAACTAAATGGTTTCTTACACCCCTTCCACGCAAATGCTGGTATATTACTACCCTATTAGAGTGTGTACAACCTGAACAGGTGTTAAGACGCGGCGATTTTAAACATATCCCCTAGGTTGTGGTATATTGTGTCCACGCAACAAATACAGTCCAATTTTTTATAGAGTATTTTATAAAATACAAACATATTTTATTGCGGTCAATATTGATAACATTTCACTATATTACTATTATTATTGATATCTATCAAAAGTGACAACTGCAGATCACATGACCTGACGTATGATATCCAACCCATTGAATTAGTTTGATTGGTGAGAGTAACTTTGTGACGGTGGAAAACACGACGCCCTTCTGATTTGATTGTCAACCCCACGTACGTACCTCAGGGGAGGTTCAGTCCGACCCAATTTCCCTTTGCGAGCATCTAAATACTATTACACAGGCTATCTCCGTCTCCTACTTTCACTGGGAGGAAAAACAGGGTTTAATACACAAAGCAAAACTATAACGAGGGGATCCTGGAAGCCAGGCTTTCAAGTTAGCTTGGTGTGTGGTGTGTGGCGCGCGCGTGTGCGCTAGGATACTAAACAACCAACATGTCTCCTCCCCCAGTCTCTCCGTCCAGAAGTTACATATTTACTTGGGATAATTTACCTTGCACATATGAACCGAATGATTGTACCAACACGCGAGAATTTCTATGAGCAAGCGCAAAAAGGCTTACCAAATTTGCCGGAAAATGTATTTCCACATACCTTCCAGGGTTCTTTTACACGCCACAATGGACGTGGGACGACCGACGGCTTTACCTCCCCTCCGAAGGAAATTGTGCTACGAGTTTTTATAGCTCAAGATAAATCCGTCGACCCCGGCTGGGTTTGAACTCATGAACATCGGGTCCTGAGAAGAACACCTTATACCCCAAGACCACCGAGGTCATCCAGGAGTTTTTACTATCCTTGTTCGGATATTTTATAAGGAAATAATGAAGGGGATATTTACACACAGGTTTCAAATCCTGGATAGCTCAGTGGTAAGATGTATAAGGTAGCATAAAGCGTAGCAATTAATTATCTAAAACATAAAATACATATTCAGGATGGCAATTAATCCATTTTTTACCCCCCCCTCCCAAAAAAACTATATTTTTCCCCATAATCCCAATTCGTTCAAACTCATAAAAATATATAGATGGATCATTCACTAGCTTGAGGTTACGGTAAACACGTTTTATGTTTTAATTACTGCCTCAATGGAAAGTTAATTTTAGATTTTAACGTCGGAATTAAACGTATAAAAATGATTAATAATTATTTAGATATAAATGTGGGAAGAATTTTTTGTGTATAAAAAAAACACGATAGCTTTCAAAATTGGAATGGAAAAGAGTTTGGTTTTATATGGAACGCCCGGAAGGAATTGAGATAAAGTTGTGTTTAATATTGTTGTTTTTTAAGGAGGGATTGAGTGTTAAAGAATGTTAGGAACGTCTCATTTATTTGAGGGAGAGAGAGAGAGAATTGCAATTCTATCAAACTGTGTAGTTAATAATGCGATTCAATAATTTATATCTTAAGGTAAAAAGAGAAGTTTATAGATTGGAGCTCGATAAAGCGCAAACAGTCTCTTATCCCTAGCATGTTTTGCAGATCTGGAATTACCTTGCTTGGTTCCACTATGGAGTAGCTTATAGGACAAGGCCATAGTAGAACAAGGAAAGTGAGGTCTTACTTTAACTCGACCGTTTGGCATTCTGTCTAGTTGGCTGGTTTTCCAGATATTACTGCCAAATACGTGGACCAACTTAAAACGATATTTAGCAGTGACGATTTTAGGCCAAACGACGTTTATATATATATATATATATATATATATATATATATATATATATATATACATTAATTTCTATATGTATTGTGAGACTGACGCCTTAAAACACGGAAACAACGGCTGTTCTCTATTAATCTAGTTGTTCACATAACTATAGTAAGACTGTAGTAACGATAGTAACATGGAGGGAGGTCTACTGTTCACAGAACTATAGTACGACTGTAGTAACTATAAGAACATGGAGGGAGGTCTACTGTTCACAGAACTACTAGTAAGACTGTAGTAACGATAGTAACATGGAGGGAGGTCTACTGTTCACAGAACTATAGTAAGACTGTAGTAACTATAAGAACATGGAGGGAGGTCTACTGTTCACAGAACTATAGTAAGACTGTAGTAACGATAGTAACATGGAGGGAGGTCTACTGTTCACAGAACTATAGTAAGACTGTAGTAACGATAGTAACATGGAGGGAGGTCTACTGTTCACAGAACTATAGTAAGACTGTAGTAACGATAATAACATGGAGGGAGGTCTACTGTTCACAGAACTATAGTAAGACTGTAGTAACTATAATAACATGGAGGGAGGTCTACTGCTCACAGAACTATAGTAAGACTGTAGTAACTATAAGAACATGGAGGGAGGTCTACTGTTCACAGAACTATAGTAAGACTGTAGTAACGATAGTAACATGAAGGGAGGTCTACTGTTCACAGAACTATAGTAAGACTGTAGTAACGATAAGAACATGGAGGGAGGTCTACTGTTCACAGAACTATAGTAAGACTGTAGTAACGATAGTAATATGAAGGGAGGTCTACTGTTCACAGAACTATAGTAAGACTGTAGTAACGATAATAACATGGAGGGAGGTCTACTGTTCACAGAACTATAGTAAGACTGTAGTAACGATAGTAACATGAAGGGAGGTCTACTGTTCACAGAACTATAGTAAGACTGTAGTAACGATAGTAACATGGAGGAGGTCTACTGTTCACAGAACTATAGTAAGACTGTAGTAACGATAATAACATGGAGGGAGGTCTACTGTTCACAGAACTATAGTAAGACTGTAGTAACTATAATAACATGGAGGGAGGTCTACTGCTCACAGAACTATAGTAAGACTGTAGTAACTATAAGAACATGGAGGGAGGTCTACTGTTCACAGAACTATAGTAAGACTGTAGTAACGATAGTAACATGAAGGGAGGTCTACTGTTCACAGAACTATAGTAAGACTGTAGTAACGATAAGAACATGGAGGGAGGTCTACTGTTCACAGTACTAATTATAAGAAATAAGAGATAAACCCCTTTTGCATGAAGATTCGCTGAACGACTATGGTAACATTTTATTAAATATGTCACAATTTTAAACGCCGGTATCAGCCTAATTAGGCTTGTGAAATTATTACCGATGTAATTAAACTCGTTACGGACTGGCAATCACAGCTCGTTAAAGGTTAAACTTTTGAAAATAACGATCTGCCAAACTTTGTCGAGAAAGTCACGGGAAAGTTTCCGGTAAAGAAAAGACCACGTGCAAGTCAAGTCCTCTCGACTCCCTAATGTTGGTAAAGTTATTAGCGGGATGTTACTGTCCGTCCAACACACGCAGTAAGTTATTATCAACATAGTTTGAGAGGAAGGGACTGAAATAAAAGTAGGGATAGAACCTTGTTACTATTGTTACTTTCTCAATCGTAAGTTATTTATCTCAAGAACCAGCTATTAGTTCTGTGGTCGCATGGTCTAAGACACAAAGCTCGCGATAGACTGGACTACCACTGAAGGGGAGACCGGGGTTCGATCCCGATTGGGTGTATTGAGGGTGGTTTTTCCTAAATTGTTTCCCACTCTCTAAGTAAATGCAGGTACACTACTCTAAATTCAACCTTCCTTATTCGCGTAATTAGTATACAAGCGTATAACCTGAACAGGTAGAAAGACGCGGTGATAAAAAGAGTTATATTTTTATGAAGATTACAGGGGAAATAGGGGAAATTTTAATTTTAATTGATCTTGTGCTGCCATCTATTATAGAATCACGAGACCTAATCACCTTTAAAGAGGTATCTGGACAACGTGTCTAATGTGACATCACCCCTTTTCCCTCGTACCCTTCATTGTATTTGAACTTGGTCCGCTAAACAACGTCACAGTAATAATGATATACACTCGTATCAGTGGTAAAGTGGATAGAGGCGTCAATATCGTCTTGTCTGGGTCTTCTAGTGAAGAAGAGGTATCCCGGCTGGATGTACTGAGGCTTTTTATTACCCCCTCTTTAAATGGTTCACCCACTCGAACTCGTGTACACTTTCTTCTAAGATGATTCCTTTCTCATCCTATCTTTACTATCTTATATATGGAGACAGCCCTGACGGATATTATGGCGCGGATAGTGGAGAGTAAAACTAGTCAACACGCTCATAAAATAACCGCCTCGCGATATTCCCCCCCTAAATGCAGTAAACCGACCGTAAAAACCTCCCAACTTTTCCCACAGCTCGCGTCTCGGGTTGCATTTTGTTCCTTTATTTTAAAAATAACCGTCCCCTCCCCCAAAGTTGATAGCACTCAGAAGCTGGTTTAGGTTAACACAAGTTTCCATTCATAAAAATACTTGGGCGTGTTTTTTAGCGCTACTTCAAGATGAAGAGTTATTGTTTTGTGATACAGAGGGTTGATAATACTACCACTCTTTTCGTGAGTGCAAAGGTAGTGGCCGCATGGTCTAAGGCGCTACTCTCACTGTGGACTAGACTGCTGATAAATGGGAGATCGCGGTTCGAATCTTGGTCGGGTGTACTGAGGGTGGCTTTCTATGATGGCTTTACACACTACGTCCACAAAAATGCGGGTACATTTCCTCTGAATATAACCTTTCTAATACCGCAAACCACAAACATAATTTGTCTCGACTAATAATAATAACAATAAAAGAGATTGTCTCCCTCTCTATGAAGTTGAAACAAGTCGAGAGTCAAACTGTTTCAAAGCTGTGGGGATGTCAAATTTATAACAAGTAATGTACAAGTACTCACCGTCTTTCAGTACTCACCAGTCAGTACAAAGACTATATCACATACTCACCAGTCTCTCAGTACTCACAGTCAGTACAAAGACTATATCACATACTCACCAGTCTCTCAGTACTCACCAGTCAGTACAAAGACTATATCACATACTCACCGTCTCTCGTACTCACCATCAGTACAAAGACTAATCACATACTCGCCAGTCTCTCAGTACTCACATCAGTACAAAGACTATATCACATACTCGCAGTCTCTCAGTACTCACCAGTCAGTACAAAGACTATATCACATACTCACCATCCTCAGTACTCACCATCAGTACAAAGACTATATCACATGCTCGCCAGTCTCTCATACTCACATCAGTACAAAGACTATATCACATACTCACATCTCTCAGTACTCACATCAGTACAAGACTATATCACATACTCGCCAGTCTCTCAGTATCACCAGTCATACAAAGACTATATCACATATCGCAGTCTCTCAGTACTCACCAGTCAGTACAAAGACTATATCACATGCTCACCAGTCAGTACAAAGACTATATCACATGCTCACCAGTCAGTACAAAGACTATATCCATGCTCACCCTCAGTACAGTGATTATATCACATGCTCACCAGTCAGTACAAAGACTATATCACATACTCACCAGTCTCTCAGTACTCATCAGTCAGTACAGTGATTATATCACATACTCACCAGTCTTCAGTACTCACCAGTCAGTACAAAGACTATACCATGCTCACCAGTCAGTACAAAGACTATATCACATGCTCACCAGTCAGTACAGTGATTATATCACATGCTCACCAGTCAGTACAGTGATTATATCACATGCTCACCAGTCAGTACAGTGATTATATCACATGCTCACCACACTCGCAATACACGCCCTATTTGACCAGGAGAACATGACCGTCAGGGTATTGTAATCATGTTACTTGTAGGGGTGGATTCTGGTCTGTGTGTGGTCAAATGGAAGATTTACAGGGTTGGACGGTCCGTACTAAGAGGGGAGAAGATTGGGTAGTTCACCAGCTCTACTCGAGCAGGGAGCTAGTGTACTATACTGGGTAGTTCACCAGCTCTACTCGAGCAGGGAGCTAGTGCACTATACTGGGTAGTTCCACGTGTAATAAAACAGTGCAAGCCAGGGTCTAAGAGTTACTGAGGCTGGTAAAGAAATGTTCCCCTCCCAGCCCCTGAGACAGATCTAGTAGCGACAAGATTGTTGTGTCTGTCCTCTGAGGAGCCGGGACAATGGATGCTGCGGTCCACATCTCCCCTCCTTGCCTTTCCCCTGTCTGTATGCAAATATATATACACTCGATACAACAATGTTATACCTGTACTATGAGGGGACAATGTTACACCTGTACTATGTGGGGACAATGTTACACCTGTACTATGAGGGGACAATGTTACACCTGTACTATGAGGGGACAATGTTATACCTGTACTATGAGGGGACAATGTTACACCTGTACTATGAGGGGACAATGTTAACCTGTACTATGGAGGGACAATGCTACACCTGTACTATGGAGGGACAATGCTACACCTGTACTATGGAGGGACAATGCTACACCTGTACTATGAGGGGACAATGTTACACCTGTACTATGAGGGGACAATGTTACACCTGTACTATGAGGGGACAATGCTACACCTGTACTAAGAGGGGACAATGTTATACCTGTACTATGAGGGGACAATGTTATACCTGTACTATGGAGGGACAATGCTACACCTGTACTATGAGGGGACAATGTTACACATGTACTATGAGGGGACAATGTTATACCTGTACTATGAGGGGACAATGTTATACCTGTACTATGGAGGGACAATTAATCCAGGTGAATGAAATGTATCCACTAAGGTTTTGATTATTATAATAATAATGAAGTATCAACATATCTGGCCTACAGAGGATCTGACGTTAGTGACACATTCAACCACCAAGCGCTGTAGTCGACACGTGAGTGTGAGCAGAGAACTGTTATTGTAACTCATTTTATGGTTCTAGTGTTAATGGTCTCTGGAGAAATTTAACCTAAGTGGAAACTGTAAATCTTGGGACATCTATATTTCATTCCTTCCAATAAAATAGCTAAATCCCCCCTCCTATCTGCCGTCTGTAACCTTACCTGACGCTGTCCTGTGATTGGTGTGGTCAGTGAACAGACTCGTCCTCCAATCAGAGCTTCTTACGGCCGGTGTAGCTGTTAAGCCGGGTCCAGTGGCGTGCACAGGGTACAAGAGAAAGGGGATATACGGCGACCGTGAGTGATAAGGCTGCTCTAGTACTAGAGGGTGGGGGTTGCTGGTTTTCCTGTCGTGGGTTTTAAAGTGGGGAGAGGGGCTCGCGGGTCAAGCAACGAGATTTGAGTTGAGGGGGGTAGGAGAAGGGATCAGGCCCTCAGTTTAAATTCACATTTTCTTGAAGGGGAGCGAACCAAAAAACTCCGGAGGGAAGGGGGCCCGGGTCACCAGAGAGGTGGGTGGATAATATCCACTTCGAGGCAGGAACGCTGGTTGGGGAGGGGGGGGGGGCGGATTTGCAGTTTTTATAACATAAAAAAACTATTTTGGTTGAAATAATTATTTAATTTTGTATCACTGCGTCTTACTACGGGTTATACGCACTTACGCTAATGTGTAATGGTAGGGTGATTGTGAGATGAAATGGAGGACCTACAGTTTAACGTGGGATCCGAACCACGGTGGAGGCTTGTAATTCTACACATTCACAAGTTGTGATTAATACACGTCTTGTCAGAGGTGAAGGAAGGGTTTGGTAATCAGATAAATCTGTGCCGGTACCGAGGATTGAACCCTGGAGACACCTTACCCCTAGACTACCAGGTCACCTATTATGATAATTACTCTAATGACATATAGATGAAAAAAGAACCATTTTAGAGGTAATATACCCGCATTTGCGTGGAAGTAGGAAACAATATTTAGTAAAAAAACCCACCCTGAATAGGCCCAACCGGTATTCGAACCTCGATCTCCTTTCATCAGCAGGCCAATATAACACGAGACTGACGCCTCAGACCATTCAACTACCAAAGCTGGTAAAGTGGTATAAAACATTGGTTCAATTTTCCGCGCACAGCACTGTCGACAGTTGTCCCGGGTTCGGTTCCCGGCATGATCGAATCATTGGTGAAATGTGGGTTTCCCCTTTGACAGTGAGTGATGAATTAATGGCCGGGGGGCTGGATGTAGTGTTTGTTCTACTGATATAATCAATAAGTTCAGAACGTCAAATTAAAAACAACAATTGTTGAATATTTATCGTGATCATAGCGCTTTTGACAGTTTACCTCTTCTCCCTCCCGGCAAATGAAGATACATTACCTCTAAATTGTACATACCGACCAAGTGTAATTAAATGCGCATATCCCGGATGGGTAGTATTATTTAACTAACACAGTAATTTAAAAACTAGGATATGAACGCTCGTAGGCTTTGATGGGGTCGCTATGCCCTCAAAGACAGAAATTGGGGTCTAACCCTGGAAAAGGTTGGAAACAACCGCGATCTAGTTGAACTATATTTTATTTATTTTGGACAGAAAAGTTAATCATTATTATTATTATTATTATTATTATTATTAGCACCGCGTCTTACTACCCGTTCGGGTTATACGCAGAAAAGTTAATCAGATTAAAAATATTTTCTTCAAAAATTTGTTAAAAATAGCCTAATTAAAAAGCCAATTAAAAATTTAAAAATCCTGCTTCAAGGCGCATTAGGACCCCCTTCCGTCCACCTGTTAGAAGATAAGATAATATGTATCATTTTGATCACAATCATTAATATTAGAAGTTTTACGTTCGATCAGAGGACCTTAAGGGGTCCGTCTCGGTAAGTGAAAAGTTACCGCGCCAAAATAAAGACGAAAGAGAACTAGCAGCGAGCTTTCCTCTTTACCTTGAGATAAGACGTTTCGCAGTTTTATTTCACCTCTTTCTTATTGACATGACAAAGGGTGGTTGTAGGCGAATGGCGAAAGGGAGTATAAGCTTTTACTTTATATAGTAAGTTACATAAAACGAGACAGATCATAGTATTTTATTCCATATAGCCAAACAGTTATTGATACTTTCTCACTGGCCGAGGCTCGGCCGCCTTAATCACAAAACAAACATGTTTAAGGCCCGTTGACACGATGTTAGTTGACTAATGCAAGTACACTAATTTGGCTGCGCGCGCACAGCTTGCACCGTGTAAACAGACAAGCAAGCTACTAACATGCAAGTCCACTTGCAACTGAAAAAGTTGGTCACCTTCCAACTTTACTAATGCAAGTAGACAATCCAAAATGGCGGCAACTGAAGAACTGGTTGTGCGGGGGACACTTATTTGTGGAATGTTATGAAAAGAATGAGTTTTTGTGCAATTTTAAGCACCGAATTTATAAAAATAAGAATGGGAGGGATATTGCACTAGAGGGTATTGTAAAGTTATATCAGGTGTACATATTCTCTAGAAGTTTCCAAAATAAAATTTTATACCCACGTAAATTTTACAAATGATCCTTGTGAGAGATATTATTTAATATCGGTAAACAAATGGTATCAATAATTTTAACAAACCATTATTTCCTACCACTCAACGTGGAATGTGTAATTTTTTTTATATACGATCACAAAATATAATAACACTTTGTAGTACCGTGATTAGTTCCGGCAACATAATATTCGCGTTATCGGCAAGTAAGGTATGAATGGCCGGTGTTTTTCACGCGAAATCATCGGCGCGTTTTCCAATCTCCATATTTGACACTTTAACCAATCTTTATAAGTTTTAATTATAAATGTTCAGCCCACACACATCAAACACTTGTAGTAATGCTTTGGAATCTTTAGTAGATACATAATTTAATATTATTATCGTATAGCAAACCAGATAGTCTATATTTAAACCAATCTACAAATTAATGAATTATTATTTTTAAGGAATATTTTAGGCCTAGCAAGCTAGCATTTAACAAATTATTTTGTTATTAGTATACCAAAATTTAAAACAGAGTTTAAAAAACCGGCGTTAGGCCTATTTAAAAAATGCCCAACAAATTAATTAAGGCCTACTATTTTTTTATGTTTTAGGTCTAGCTAGAATTTAGCAAGATATTTTGTTATTAGTATACCAACATTTAAAACAGTGCTGAAAAAATCTGGGTTGGACCTATTTAAAAAAATGCCCTACCGAGTTTGGTTGTATTGGGATTTATTGACCTTATTTGAGTTTAATTTTATTTAACATATATGCTAAATAAGTTAACAAATCAAGTAAAATAATTTAATAATTATTTGGGATCAACTAAAATATATTTTAATGTATTAAGGAACTAAGAAATAGGAGACACACTAATCACTAACTTTTTTATGTTGGCTATATAAAACAATTTTTATTAAATAGGTAAACTAATTATGATAAATTGCGTTACTAAGAAATTGTAATTTATGTGGCCGCCCATACTTATTCTAAATTCACCCTTAATAGCTCCTAACACATAAGCGTAATTAGTATATGCGTATAAATTACCCGAACTAGAAATGAGCCGCAGTGATTAAAAAAAGGCTCCAATAGAGAGACCAGTTATCACCTCTCTTCATTTTCAGCCATGTTTTTAAAAGCGCTACTAATACAAGTGAAAAATGCGTGTCAACACAACTAACATGTTAGTAAGCTAATACCACTAAACTTGCATTAGTCCACTAATACCGTGTCAACACAACTAACATGTTAGTAAGCTAATACCACAAAACTTGCATTAGTCCACTAACACCGTGTCAACGGGCCTTTACTCTCTTCAAATCCCAATAAGCATAACCTTAGATCCGACGGGTGTGCCAAGGTCAAGTTACTGAATGGTTCCCGAGCCTTCATCACCGCTACGCCGTTGGTGGGATGAAAACCCCTGAGACGCGATGAAAATAAACTTAAGAGACTACGACAGTTTTTACCGAATGGACGGGAGGGAAATCAGTAGGAAAAAATTTTCAACGCGTGATTTTAGAGAAAACTAAGTTTTCCCATTTTTGTAATAAATTATAAACTAGGATTGTTTTAAAATGAACACCAACACATTAATGTTTACTTTGTTATTAAATAAAACTAGTGCTGGAATATAGCACGGACATGACTCAGACTCCCGTCAACTTACAGACTGATTAAAATGTACGTCCACCATTTAGTTTTGAGAGGGACTACTTTCTTGGCCCTTTCCTAGGACCAATTCTGAAAGGTTCCTAGATATAGATACGTGTTTTAAAACATATTCCGTACGAAGAAACTGGTGATTAGATTGTAAAAAATAATATACTGAGGCGTAACTTAAGTGCGGCCAAAAGGAGCGCGAGTAATTTTACAGTTCTTATAGAATTGAAATTTTTTGGCCAAAATAGTTAAAATATTTCTCCAGTAGCAATATAGTTTAGTTTTCTGCACATTCTAATATCAACAGATCTTGAATATCTGTCAAGGGTGTCCTGGAATTTTGTCAAAACTTCTTAAATAAAGATAAACAGTTTTGACAAAATTCCAGGACACCCTTGACAGATTTTCAAGATCTGTTGATATTAGAATGTGCAGAAAACTAAACTATGTTGCTACTGTAGAAATATTTTAACTATTTTGATAAAACAAATGTAATGCTATAAAAACTGTAAAATTAATCGCCGCACCTTAAGGTCATTCGACCATCAAAATTGTATTGCATTATTTTAATAAGTGTATAAATATAAGCTCTAAATAGTGATTCAATTATTTCAATTCATTACAGTTATCGAGTTATAAGTAGTCAAACTTACTATTTTATCCATTTTGAGTACTAATTTTAAGGTAAAGTAGTTAATGTATGGGGATTAAATGTATTCTAGCTAGACATGCATATGGAGTGTATGCAATGAAGTGCTTACAATATTTTAAATAAAATTAGTTTTTAATTTATAAGATATTTTGTGACCGAGTCACAACACGGAAAGAAAAAGATTGCATGGACTCACCAACTCTGCCTCCATTTGACTGTTCTACGAGGACACACACAAACACATCGTCTCGCCACCCAGATTGTTTTCAACTGAGACGAGTAACCGTCAGCGAAGCCACGCCTCCAGCCTGCCCCACCCCAAGAAAGAATAAATAAAAGACGATCTACATGCGCGGACCCGTGCGCGCCTAGTGACAGTGCTCTGAAGTTAACGGCCGGTCGAGCGGCGCGAGATTTGAAATCTCGCCCTGAACACCCGAGAATCTTCCCGAACAGTGCACTCCCCTTCCCCCTACCTTGCTTCCCGAGCTTTGTGAGCACGTGACGCTACCTTGGTTGTATATAATGGCAGGACTCTAGTGCCATGACACACACTTCTCCGCATTATATAGGTGAGGCACTTGGTGTCAATTTTAAATTTAATTTACTTGTATCAAAATTCTGTTTTGAGTAACGATGGATTCTAAATTACGTTTTGGTCGATATTTATTTACAATTTAACTTTATTTATTATATATTGGAACTGCGACTTTTTGTAGAGGTCATGGCAGCACAGTTTGAGTTTAGGGATATTATTATTATGATTGACGTATCTCATCCGCTTCACGGATTGTTTTGGGGCTATTTACTCCACCATGTTTGATTAGCGGGGTGTTTTAGTTATACCGTACCTTTTTGAGTATTTGGGTAAAATCATATTGAACGATCAATGTTACTGTCATTATTGGGGGGTTGAATTTCCATTGATCCAAACTTTGTTGGTTAAGCCTGGGTCGCGAGCCCACACTATTAGTGTATTAGTATTGTTAGTTGCAAGGTTATTTAATTTTAATGATGCATCTATATAATGGATCTTGGTTTCATTTTTTGAGCTTTAGAATAGCTGTAATGGAAACCTTTTTTGGGGACTCTCTCTTTTTCATAAGTTATTGGAGAGTCGCCGATGGAGAATAGTCTATGTCTGATGTTTATTGTTAGTATGCGGGTTATTGTTCCTATATTCATTCTTCATCGTTATACTCTACGAATTTGTATGGAGGTCAATTTAAATGTTTGTTTATACTGTGGGTACCTACGGCAGCCATCTTATTGCTTGGGGTCGTGCCCCATATTTTTGTTTGTATATGAGTTGGAATGGCCTTATTTTGCCTACGCCGTACTCCGGGCTTGTCCCACTCTTTTCTCATCGAGTATTGTTATTGTTATTATTGAATATAAATAAACTCTCTTGTGACCAACCTGACTTTTATTTGGTATATAAATAAAAGGGGGGTTACAGTTTAATAGTTGTAAAATTACATAATTTTTGATCTTATATAAGTACTTTCGTTTTATACCCCGATACTTCGATTTTATATCATTTTGTAGTACATAATGTCGTTATTTCAAATTTGTTTAGTTTATTAGTCTAACTATATTCTTTGATTTCATTATTTACACTACGTTGATCAATGCAAACGTAAATTTGTTATGTCCATTTCCTCAAACTTCTTGGTTTGACTGTACCTACCGATAACACAGACTAGCCGACCAAGGAAGGATCGGGCTACCCGGTCTCCAACTAATGACTCACCTTTAAGTGCTTTATATATATATAGCACCGCGTCTTACTACTTGAGTGACGAGTTGTGACATTTATTTTGTCTGTATTTCCTTCCTCTAGTAATTTGGCACTTGGATAATATTGTACTGTGTTAAGTTTTATTCTTCAACTCAAAGTGTCAAGAGGAACTCATCTCTTGGTACATCAAAACAGTATTGATTTTAAACCTATTGTTTATCTGAATATTACAATTAACTTTATGAATGTATAAAAATTAGTTTTCCTTTTATTACTGGTTATAAATTTAACATTAAAAAGATCTTAAAAGTTTGAAAATATATCTAATGTCACATGAGTACTGCATTTTCTTTAGACATTTTCTAAAAAAAATCATAATTTGGAGTGATTATTGAACATGGCTAAGTTCAACCCTAAAAATGCAATGTGCATCAAAACCAAGAAAACGAAACAAAAAGGCGAAATCGAACATGAATCTTTATAAACTTAAAACAATGAAATATTTGATCCACGATGTTTTCAGGTACGTACAAGGCCGCATATGGGGGGGGGGGGGGTTTCAAACCCTCCACAAAATTTTATGAACACACTATACATGACTTTGTTTATGATTCAAACAATATAAAAAATTAATATACAAGTACAAATTAGGGAGCTGTGCAACCATAAAAAGCACTTCGGAGAGCTACTAGAGGTGTTTAGCATTTAAAATTTTTCCTAGTCT
The DNA here is from genome assembly GCA_039000515.1 of Timema cristinae. Classification (NCBI taxonomy): domain Eukaryota; kingdom Metazoa; phylum Arthropoda; class Insecta; order Phasmatodea; family Timematidae; genus Timema; species Timema cristinae. The sequence continues at coordinate 59,713,544 of JBCFYV010000024.1, forward strand.
TCGGTAGTTGTTCCCAAAAAAACGTTCAGATAGCTTCTAGAGGTGTTTAATATTTAGAATATTTCCTAGCCTTCGGCAGCTATGGGGTTATGTAGCAAAAAAAAAACTTCAGATAGAATAAAATTGAACTCGGGATCTTAGCGCGTCAATGTTCTAGCACTGAGTTATCCAGGATTCGTCCCTCGCTCATGATCTCATATCTACGCGCACTGACGATATAAAAGTGTAGTCAGTTTAGTCAGTGCAGACTATAACTTATGTAAATACTATAGTATAAGCCTTTATCAAAGGTACAGCTCTAGATCATATGATTTGACGTATGAATTAGTGAGCCCATTTCTAGTTGTCAAATAATAATCTTCCTATTAAAATCAGTCTAAATCATACATTCAACTTATCAATTAAGAATCTTTGTTTGAATTACAGATTCAACTCGGAACCCATTGTTGTTTGATGTCCCGAAGCCTTGTTACCAATGGTTCATAATCTACTATTGTTTTATATCCCGGGCCCTTGTTACCAGTGGTTTATAATACTCCATTGTTTGATGTCCCGGGGCCTTGTTACACAAGTAGATCATGACTTGTACCAACTGGTTGAACTCGTGCATATGCGGACAATATCGACAGACACCTGGTTAACCCAAAAAGACCAACTTAGAAAATTGATACCTTACTAATGATGATTTTAATCCACAAAAAATCAGTGTATACCCGAACGGGTAGTAAGACGCGGTGCTAAAAGAATAATAAAATAGCCCTTAAACTTTCACCACTCAAATTATTTAATTGAATTGCCTAGTAATACATTTTTTCTTCTAAGAACACATTTTGTAAATATAGGCCTAATAGTATTCAGTACAATAAATACTTTGCGACACTTGTATTAAGTTAATTATTTTTAATTATTAATATTCTTTTGATCTTAGTAGCCGGGATTCAAACTCAAGACCACAACTCCCGGGTGAACCATGCAGTGACCATTCATGTTTTAAATTAGCGAAAAAAAGAGGTAGTGTTATGACAACACTGTTGTAAACAGAGCTGGCAATCCCAGCTTACTTTCCCACTCCACCTGCCCATCCCCCTCTTCAAAACACTCCCCCACCCCCACCCCCGCCTTTCAACTTTGTTAAAAATTCCCTGTCAAAATGTTATAGCCCATTCATTCTAGGAGAAGCTTGTTGGACGAATCACCTTAATACAGATTGTACTAAACTAGTTTTTCCAAGGTTACTCCCGTTGCTTGGCTATATTTTAAATTGTTTTAAATCCTCTAAGGTTATGGTTTATGACGTAGAAGAGAAAATTCGTCAAACAATATCGGTGACCTACGCTGACCTACGCTGGATGGATTTACTTTTTGTAAACTCTCACATCTATGGTAAAAAAAAAGTAACGTGACACGACCGGTGCAAAGGATAATGCGCGCTTCTTCTCGAAACTTCACGCTGACGATATCTAACGGAGGGCAAGGGAACTACGAGCAAAACTGTATTCGTGCCGACTGGCTTGGGGTAAGACAGGTCCAAGTCAAGTTATTACTAGTTTTCATGGATTAAGGCCGACACACACGGAATGCTGTGCTAAGACTTCGCTAATTTGGCTTCACACTCAATGCTAAGCTAATCAATGGTCCTTTTCACTCTCGACTTCAGAGTTGTTTCTTTCTGGTCTGCTCCAGTCAAGTTTAGTTAAGATGACGTTCTCCAAAATGTCTTGAGTTCAGATGAAGACAATTTAGCAGGTGGAGGTTTGACTTGTTCAATTAACGCTTCCACCTTAATTAAATATAAACCCTAAATATAATATTACTTAAATACACACGAAACAAACCGAGAACAAATCTTCAGCCCTTCCTTAGTTACTTTCACCTGTTCAACACGGAGCCTAGGCTGTGTTAAACGCATGCACTACATAAATTGGTTCAATTCCAGGAGTAGATCCATAAAACCATTAAGTATATTATTAAATTCCAAACCGCGAGATTATAGTATCCAACCCATTTCGGTGGCGGGATGGTCTAAGGCGTCGCTTTCGCAATAAACCAGATTGCCAATGATGGGGAGATCGGGGTCCAATCCCAATCGGGTGTACTAAGGACGGTTTTTCTTTAAATAGTTTTCCACTCCACCTCCACGCAAATGCGGGTAAACTTCCTCTAAATTAAACCTTTCTCTTCCTTAATGCACTATTGCAATCAGCGTATAGCCTGAACGGATAGTAAGACAAGGTTGTAAAGATAAATTAAGAAGTGAATGCTATTATTTAGTCCAAATTGCCAAACATTCCAGTATTTATATAGTTTTTTTCCGTGCGCGTGGCAGCCCTGACTTCAAACAGTGGCGTTGCTCGGGCAGATTGTGGAGGGGACTAAGAAAACTGTCCACTAAAGGTTGAGAACGACCGCTCTACTCCACGCGCCCACGTGACTATGCAGCCCACGCCGCATTCACGCCAGGCGGGAAGACTAGCTTGAACCACTAAGAATAGAAGGAATTGTGAGTTAAGGGCAGTACTTTTACAGTTTTTACAACAAAACTTTTTTATTTGGTCAAAATAAATCAACTATTGTTCCAGTAGCAACGTCTAGTTTAATTTTGTCCCCACGGCAATATCAACAGTTGTTGAATATCTGTGAAGGGTGTCCAGGAATTTATTGACAACTTTTTCTCTTCATTTAAAAAGTGACAGATATTCAACAACTGTTGATATCACCAGGTGAAGAAAATTAACTCTTATATTCCTGCTGGAGCAATATTTTATTTGGTTTGGCTAAAAATTTGTTTACCCTGATAAATGCGTCCCTTACATCCTATTTTAAACGGTAATTACGAGGGTGTTAGGTTTAGAAGAAAAATAGATAGATTTGAAACGATGTAGTTATATCATTAATAAAACAAAGATATACTGGTCTTGAAAATATACATCAAAACCGACAGCTCAAGTGCAATCAATTTGACGTGTGAATCAATACAAGTACTTCTAATAACGATAAATATTTTACTTAAAAAGAATAAAACGAGAAGGATGAGTATTAATTGTAATATAACAAGTCCAAACCACAATAAGTTCCAAGGAGATCCTGCGGTGTCAGTATTACATCAAACGTCACAGGGCTCAACATATCTTGCTCCGTCAGTATTGTGTATCGTGGGAGCATAAAGATCTAGCACGAGTCAATATTGAACACCCACATAGTGTTCATAGCTGTGTTATCGGTCGGAGCCATCTTTATAAGATCAACACGACAATTATATGTTGAGATGATATATTGTAAGGGGTGCCCCACCCTCTCATAGATTTCATAAAATATGAAGGCACCAATATTGAGCCAAATAAACTGTGTTATATCAGCACCTATCACTTTGGAACAGTTTTATCCGCGTGGACTATTTACCGCAAATTCAGTTGATAGTTATTCGAAGGACATATAACATATATATAGCCATTGTTATATAAAACGTTAACACGGATTAACGTTGAGCCATATTAACTGCGCATGCGTACAAGTCCGTGTCGTTGCGAGTTTGGCTCAGAGTGAATCAGGTCGTCACAAGCGGAGGAATATGTACTTAAGGCGGTTATAACTGCAAACAAGGACAGCAGAGGTTCCGAATGTGCTCGTAGTGGTAATCTCTTGTCGACTTGAGATTGGTAGGCCTATAACTACTTACGTCTGGACGAGGAGGCTCTCCAAGCTTTTGTAATCGGTTACTCCTAATTTAATATATTTTTTTATAAAATCCTCCTTAAGTTGACGGTCCGCCAAATTGAGAGGTTGTTGACAAGAGGCACGAACTGAATCCGGTTTGTCGGTGGACTTGCGCAGGTGTGAAGCGAAGTAATACTGTCCCGTCATACACACGCAACTTGGGCAGTTGTCCCACCTAAATGAGCAAGTGTACTTGCGCACGTCTGGGGAAGGCTCAAAGGGTTTATTTAGTAAGTAGTGCTAATAGAACAACCACAAATACATTAAGTCTAGTTGTCTACCTCGGTGGTCTTGGCGTAAATTGCTCGCCTCAAGACCCGTTAATCACCGGGTTCGAACCGAGCCGGGGTTGACGGATTTTACTTGACAGATAAATATCCGTAGCACAGTTTGCTTGTGGCGTGTAAAAGAACCCTAGAAGGTATGTGAGAATGCCTTGTCCGGCAAAATTAGTAGGGCCTTTCACTCTCGCTCTTAGAAATTATCGTGTGCTGATATAATCAGTCAGTTCAAAAGGTACACGATAAATATCTCAAATAAATGAAAAAGAAATAACAAATAAGATTAGTTATATAAGACGCCAACAGTTTCAACTCCTAAAGACAAATTAGCCCGTTCATACAAACACAGACCTTCATCGGCACGATTAATTAAATAATTAATTTCAACATGAGCTATAATCAGTGGCGGCAGCGCTTAAAACCAGAGTTCTGAACAATTATAAATTAATATGGTTGAATATATGAGAGGTGTGTAGAGCTGGGATTTTTATTTTAAGAAAATCTGGCCAGATTTGGGGAGAAGATTAGTCAGAATCTTTCTATATTTACAATAAATATTATGTTCAGACGTGGGAAGGGCTGTTAGCACCTGGGACCACAACTAGCACTTTACCTAATTTTGACCAACATCTTTCCAAAGACTGGCTTCTAAGTAGGCCCTTCCCTACATGCACGATCGTGTCAACAGTCGAGACCATAAATATAACAGTGGAGTGGGGGGTAAAGTGTCACTCTTTCAATTTAAGGAACAAGTTTTTTTTAATATTATTTTATCACGCTCACATGCAACGCGTGATGGCAATAAAACATTCACTTTACAGCGAAACAATGTTTTTTTCCCTTCTAATAACGCTAATAGCACCCATGCACGCTAGCGCCTGCGGCGGTGGGAATAAACATTAAGAGTCAGCGGCCCCGAAACCCGACACGAGGGTCCCCCGCGGAGCCAACACTCCGCCGAGCCTTGTTTTTTTTTTTAAACACTTGGACATGCGTTTACATCACCTTTATTGGCGTCATAAACTTAACGACCACGTGTTTTTTTTTTCAAAACAGCGGAGGGATATTTAATTCATTCAGGTACATTAGCTTTACGACAAGTAGGTGAATTTATTATGTGCGCGCGTTATAGATCACGTGACACGATGAGCAACGTGTTCAGTTTAATGCGAGCTTCTCCACGGGGAACAAATAACTTACCTTCGGTGATAGCCACGGTCCGGACTATGATGATCTAACGGCCATTCCGGGCGTGACAATCCGGGTGCCAATCGGGCGTGCCAATCGGCGTGCCAGGAACTGTCCACACTGAGCTCCGCTAGACGCCGCAGCCGACTCGTGTGATTTGTCCTGACAGGTCGTACTAATGTCGGGGTAAAAGTGCTGCATTGGTTTGTCATTGACAAATGATAAATAAGATAAAGATAAGCAGAAAAAAGGGCGGACTTTATGGTAAAGACGTTGGTGACAACAAAGACACAAAATTTCCGACATTAATCTTTTGAGTGAACTTGAACTAAACTCCAAGGACGAGTAAAAAAATTGTCTGCATACGAGCTGTGATGTTTTCAAAGGCCTTTAATACACAGACAGGACACGACAGGACACAGACAGGACACAGACAGGACACAGACAGGACACAGACAGGACACAGACAGACACAGACAGGACACAGACAGGACACAGACAGGACACGACAGGACACAGACAGGACCAGACAGACACAGACAGGACACAGACAGGACACAGACAGGACACAGACAGGACACAGACAGGACACAGACAGGACACGACAGGGCACAGACAGAGCACAGACAGGACACACACGGACACAGACAGGACACGACAGACACAGACAGGACCGAGTTGACTTTGTGAAAAATGTACTGGGTAGACGACATTTTCTAAACAGGATAAGAAACAGCTGTTGTATAAACTTTGACCACGTGGTATCACTGCGCAAGCGCCCTTCAGTCAACACGTCAAGCATTTTACTGAATGCAACATTGATTGTTTGATCTGGATAATCTTGGACATTGTCTTTATTGTGTTCATACTAGCACTTTACCACCTCATCAACATGAGCCTCTCCTCTCCTCTCCTCTCCTCCTTGGCCCAACATCCTCCTGGACTTCCTCTCCCTCTCCAATCTCCTCACATGACCGTACCACTCTCTCCCTCGTTTCTCGGCAATGGTCGTTAGATCACTCCCCCAATTGTCCGCTACATCTCTGCTCCAGATCACTTCTCTCCCCATGAGGGGGTGAAGCACAGTGGGGACTGAGTGAGCCCCATGAGGGGGTGAAGCACAGTGAGGACTGTGTGAGCCCCATGAGGGGGTGAAGCACAGTGAGGACTGTGTGAGCCCCATGAGGGGGTGAAGCACAGTGAGGACTGTGTGAGCCCCATGAGGGGGTGAAGCACAGTGAGGACTGAGTGAGCCCCATGAGGGGGTGAAGCACAGTGAGGACTGTGTGAGCCCCATGAGGGGGTGAAGCACAGTGAGGACTGTGTGAGCCCCATGAGGGGGTGAAGCACAGTGGACTGTTGAGCCCATAGGGGATCCAGAATTCCATGGGGTGAAGACGGGACGGCCCAGAGGGGGTGGGCCTGGGGGTTACCCACCAGTGGGACTGGTGAGCCCCATGAGGGGGTGAAGCACAGTGGGGACTGTGTGAGCCCCATGAGGGGTGAAGCACAGTGGGGACTGGTGACCCCATGAGGGGGTGAAGCACAGTGGGACTGGTGAGCCCCATGAGGGGGTGAAGCACAGTGGGGACTGTGTGAGCCCCATGAGGGGGTGAAGCACAGTGAGGACTGGTGAGCCCCATGAGGGGGTGAAGCACAGTGGGACTGTGTGAGCCCCATGAGGGGGTGAAGCACAGTGGGACTGTGTGAGCCCCATGAGGGGGTGAAGCACAGTGGGGATGTGCCCCACGACCACCAGGTAGCTGAGAAGGCCTGCCCTAGAAAGTGATGGCTCACGGGTCTCTGGTGAAACTACGATAGGCCTTGCAGGCCAGTCGTGGAGGCGAAATTGCTTTCAAAATAGGAACACGAAATAATTTCCATTTGGTGGTGATCCTTCTTATATTTGTTGACTATTCGTCTGCCCCCCCCCCTCATTTCTCCCCTGATACAACCCACACCCTCCCGTAACCGACCAAATTGAAAGTATCGGCCCTTGTTTTGAGGGTTCCGGAATGAATGTCGCCCTGGGGATTTATTCCTTGTACGTGTTGGCACGACTGATACTCGCCCGGGCCCGTAGTGTTGCGGTTTGCACCCACTTAGCGCTAGAGGGGAGCTATCAATGTTGCCAACGTTGCTTTTTTCCGCTAGTTCTAGTACTTTACAGCGTGCGCTAAGATAATAAAAGAGCGACTAGTTTTTTTTAAACTATTTACTAACCTTACTCTAACTTTTGTTTCCGACGGAAAATTTACTTGGTAAGCAACTATTATATTGTTTTCTTGACTTTAAAATAATCTAAGGATGAAGTAGGTAAATAGAAATTTAGTTTTGCATTAGTGGTTCCAATGATCTTTTCAAGTGGGCTCTAGGATATTTTGCAAAACATGAAATATTCTTCCTCTTAATTGACGTATAATATTTCGAATATTAATTTACAACAATGATTATATAAAATCAAGGATTTGGGAAGGTCAATATATTCTAAGACTTTATTGAATTCAAACATTTTAAACAGAGCATACAACCTCTTTCTGGGGGGAAGTAAAGCCGTCATACAACCTCTTTCTGGGGGAAGTAAAGCGTCATACACCTCTTTTGGGAATAAGCCGTAGTACCTCTTTCTGGGGGAAGTAAAGCCGTCATACAACCTCTTTCTGGGGGGAAGTAAAGCCGTCATACAACCTCTTCTGGGAGTAACCTCAACAACCTTTTGAGGGAAGTAAAGCCGTCATACAACTCTTTCTAGGGAAGTAAGCTGTCGGTCCCGTGTCGATTGTGATTTGTTAAAGAACCCTGGAAGATATGTGTGAATACCTCTTCCGGAAAAATTGGTTGGCCCTTTAGCTCTCGCTCATAGAAATTCAGTGTGTAAGGTGCAGGTAGCACTAGCCAGCCAAAGGGTAAATCACATCGCACCAACCTTCAGGTTGTTCCCTAACGAAGAGCAAGACTGTGCTAGTAAGTAATGGCAGCAGTTTATACTTTTATTTGGTTAGGCTCAAAGTAGATTTTGACGGATGCCGTGGCGACGTGTACCAAGGCCTTCGGGCCGACTCGGACGATATCGGGGAAGCTCGGATCACACACGAGAAAAGTTTATAAGGTTTACTATTGTCTCTATTTTTAATACTACCCCAGCGGTTTCCACGATGACGTCAGAAAGCGCGAGTTCTGTTATCGGTCATACTAGGCCGAGTTCGTTGCCATGACTTCAACAATTCGAGGAAAAATATCGTTCGTACGAGTTCGTTCAAAAATCTTTTTTAAAAAAGGCTAAACTAGTCAAAATAAATATATTAATAATTAATAAAATGATGTATATATGTATACACAAATAAAATATTTATATATACTATCGAAAAAAATAATAATTATAACAATTTCCAAACTATTTATGCTAACGTAAGTATTAACAAAAAAAAATATGAGCGTAGATATTAAAAGCATTTTTTAAAAGTAGTGTATCTAGCGGGACATTCAAACAGCGTTCTTTAGCAAAAAAAAATATTTAAAAATTATTCTTGAGAGGACAAATGTTTTTGGGTTTACGCCTAAGCAAATATAAAATATATTTTACATGATGCTAAAATATGTAAAGGTTCTTGAAATATATTAGCTATTATTATTAGCACCGCGTCTTACTACCCGTTCGGGTTATACGCACTTACGCTAATGTGTAATGGTAGGGTGATTGTGAGATGAAATGAAGGACCTACAGTTTAACGTGGGATCCGAACCACGGTGGAGGCCTGGCATTCCCCACATTAACAAGATGATTTGTCAGAGGTGAAGGAAGGGTTTGGTAATCAGATAAATCTGTGCCGGTACCGAGGATTGAACCCCGGACCCCAGCACAGAAGTCTGACACCTTACCCCTAGACCACCAGGTCACCCTAATATAATATAAACAAGGAGTATTTATTCCAACGCAGATAATATTTCACATTATTTAGACAGCGAGTAATTTCCTGAGCAAGTATCAATGCAGTAGATGTGAAATCGCATCTTATATTGACAGGGAAGGTTTGCAATTTACTGCGGCCAGAGGTACAGTTGCAGATCACATGACTTGGCGTATGAATACGTTAACATTATTTTGGTAACTTTTAAAACTGTCGATTATTTTTTTATTTTAGCTCCGCGTCTTACTACTCGTTCCGATTATACGTCTATGTACTAATTATGACAATGTGTTAGGGATTAGGAAGGTTGTATTTATAGGAAATGTACCCGCACTTGAATGGAGGGAAAGTGGAAAACTTAACACGACTAGCGCGTTAGCTGACCACGCCGCCGAGGCGGATGAGAGATATGCACTCGGGTTGGTATCGATGTATGAAACATTCCATATTCAGGATAAAACACCTTAAGGCCCTTGACCTTGTCGAGTGCAAGTCTAAAACATATTTTGTGGGATGGTGGGTGAAAGAAGTAGTGTGGCTTCACAACCGACCAAAGTATCCTTCCGCGCCAACAAGAACAGATGGATCACGGAAACCGTAGATGGCGCTAGTTACCGGACAGGTCTTGCGGAAAAATCCTACGTTTGGAAATACCAGTTTTCTCGAGAACGAGTGAAATGTTTATAGTAATATGCTCAGCACCTCTTGTAAGATAATGTATCGATGTTTATTAATTGTTACATTTTATTATTTGTTGTTATGCAGCCGGCAGTTTTCTGTTGAAAAATGTCAATATTATCGATATTTGGTCACTTAAATTCAGAGGAGGTGTGTTTATAAAAAGTATAACTTAATAAACATGCTTCCGGTCTTGAACAAACCGTTTCCGAGAAGAAAATTGCAAAACAATAAAAATTCTTGAAGATAACCCTTGTTCCCACGGCTCTGCATTTCCACGCAAAATGAAAAGGGCCAATCACCTTAACTCGAAAAATCAAAAATGGCGGATTCAATATGGCTAAAATTTGTTACGGACGCTATGGAGTATGTTGCCATATTCGTGATAAAACACCTAAACTTGACAAGGTCAATATGTCACAACGTACAAATTGAGTGTTTTTTTAAATAAATTGTGATCCTGTCGGAGCCATGGACACAAATCACGTTACCTCCTGTTACGAACAAATCTAAAACTAGGTCAAAACAACAAGGAATGGACCTCGCGCGAGATTCGAAGCTCTGACCACCGGGTACAGGGTTGCCACCGGTAGCTCTGATACAATAGTAAGATGTTATAAATGTTGACCTTCCTATGTAAGTTATTACTATATGAAATATTCCACTGAAAGAACTATTTTAAAAGATTTAATAAAAGTAGTCCAATCGCAGGATCGTAAACATGTTCTTAATACATATCGTCCCCACCCGCCGCGCCACTGGAGAGGATTTTTTAAATATCGAACCTTCCCTGCAACCATTTGTTACCCCCGGGGTCACGGCATCACGCAGTGCGGACAACCTAACGACCGACTTGTCTTACAGGAGCGACAACTTTAGAAACTGGTGGTTGGTAAACTCCGGAAGGGGAAGAGACATGGAGAGTGGTAGCTGGTAAATTACCAGCGGCAGGATCTTTGAGGCCACGACGAGGCTTATTGCTATTGCTATTATTATTATTGTATGTTTTAAATAGTTCTTCTGGTGAAACATTGCATATAACATATTTTGTTAGGTCAACAATGATAACATTTTACTGTATTATTATTGTTATTTTATAGTTATTGGCCAATATTTATCAAACGTGACATGACTTGACGTATGAATATATGAGTTTTTATAGCCTCGTATTACCACCTGTTCAAGTTATACACATATATGATACTACTCTAATCGGCGGGGATGAGAAAGGGAACGTTTTAGAGGAAGTGTACCCGCATTTAAGGAAAAGCCACCCTCAGTAGACATGAACCCCGATCAACAGGCCACTGACCGAAGTGACGCCTTAGACCGTTCGGCCACCGAAGCGGGTTACGTAAAAGTTGAGCTAGTACAGTTATGTCGGGATGAAACCTTAAACGCGGGTGCATTTCCTTCTAAGCTACCCTCCAGACGAGGGAGAGTTTACCAACCCCTGCACGTGTCCTACCTAGCACCGCGGGTGTCTCCCTGCAGGACTGCCAACCTGACAGCTTCATATTCCTCTGAATAACAAGTAGTAGGGGTTGGGGGGTGGAAAGTGGGAGTTGAGACACGAGCGGACCTTCTTCAACCCCCCACCCCTCGTTGAGGCCGCAGTTCGACTCTTGAACCACGCTGCCCCTTGGAGGTTGTCTACATGTCGTGACATTTCCCTTATCGGGAAATATACCTATGGTATTACCGGGAACCGAACACGAGACCTGAAGACCAATACGCTGACCACTTGACCAAGAGACCGGTCAGTTGACAGATGTAAGCTGCACCCTTTTGACTGATCGACAGACAATGTTTCTGTTTTATTTCACACGTTTTTAACTCCAGGTGTTATTTACCAGCTCATTGTATTGGGTTCAAACCCAGCCGGGGTCGACTGATTTCTCTTGAGCGATAAAAATCCGTAGCACAACTTCCTTCGTAGGGAAAGTAAAGTCGTTGGTCCCGTGCCAATTGTGGCTTGTAAAAGAACCCTGGAAGGTTTGTGAGAATATATTTCCTGGCAAAATTGGTAGGGCCTTTATTGAGTTTGCTCATAGTAAATTTCGTGTGCTGTATAATCGTCGGTTTGAAAGTTGCACGTTAATACCAAATAAATAAATAATAATATCGTCCACTCGTGTCGCATAGCAAGTTCGGGAACTTTAGTTTACCAGCTCTCACGGTAATAACTGACTCTGTGCTGGTTGTAACTTTAGTTTACCAGCTCTCACGGTATAACTGATCTGTGCTGGTTGTAACTTTAGTTTACCAGCTCTCACGTAAAACTGAATCTGTGCTGGTTGTAACTTTAGTTTACCAGCTCTCACGTATAACTGACTCTGTGCTGGTTGTAACTTTAGTTTACCAGCTCTCACGGTATAACTGACTCTGTGCTGGTTGTAACTTTAGTTTACCAGCTCTCACAGTAAAACTGAATCTGTGCTGGTTGTAACTTTAGTTTACCAGCTCTCACAGTAAAACTGACTCTGTGCTGGTTGTAACTTTAGTTTACCAGCTCTCACAGTAAAACTGACTCTGTGCTGGTTGTAACTTTAGTTTACCAGCTCTCACAGTAAACTGACTCTGTGCTGGTTGTAACTTTAGTTTACCAGCTCTCACAGTAAAACTGAATCTGTGCTGGTTGTAACTTTAGTTTACCAGCTCTCACAGTAAAACTGACTCTGTGCTGGTTGTAACTTTAGTTTACCAGCTCTCACGGTATAACTGACTCTGTGCTGGTTGTAACTTGATATTTCCTGTATATCATCGTAAGCTCTCCTCATGTTCACTGAGTTCTACTCAGACAATGTTTCTGTAACATGTCACACTAAATTGTCTTACATTTTCAATTCGAACGTTGTCATAACTTGCGTCTGAGGCAGTTGTAACTGAGTTGTGTTTTAAATGTTGGATTGATCCATTTATCCACAAGGAGTGGCGAGTTCTACTTTCCACTCGCCACATCTGTGGCTACATTGGAAACTACGTCATCCACCTCTGGTTATAATACACCGGACTGCCCTATGCCTGGGAGATCGGGTTCGAATCCCGGTAGGTTGTATTGACTGGGCAGATATTGATTACTTAAATGGTTTCACCTTCTCCCTCCATGTATATTCAGGTGCATTTCCGCTTAGATTCTACCTTCCTCATCCCTATCCCATTAATGTCACCAGGACGGGTAGTAAGACGCAGTGGATAAAAAGACAGAGGTTCATTTTTTTATTTTTGGGAGCAGTGGGGGCATGAGTGGCTCGGGGCGCGGACTGACCTGGCGAAGAAAGCTGCCGCCGCGGACCCTGGTAGTCTGGTCACGTTGTACGAGTACAGTCCCAGGTCCAGGGGGCGATGAGAGGTGTACCTCTCCCCTGTCCTGTGATGACCTTGACCTTGATAAGAGAGGTTCCCCGAGGCAGGTCCGAGTTCGTCTCCAGTGTCGGCCATATCGTCCCTGACTCCGGCGCGGCTGCCGCGAGGCGATGAACTGACAACTCTGGTTCCCGCGTTTGTGCTGCTGTCGAGCGACGGTGTCGCCCCATGCGGCCTGGCACGGTACTTCCCCCGGTAGTGGCTGCCGACCGCGGGTTGGGACTCTTGTACTCCTGGGACTCCACGAGGGGCAAGTTCACCTGCAGCAGACACAACACTGTCACACTAGCGAGATACACAACACAAATAACACTAACAAGATACACAACACTTTCAACACTAACAAGATACACAACACTTTCAACACTAGCAAGATACACAACACTTTCAACACTAGCGAGATACACAACACAAAGAACACTAACAAGATAGATAAGTGCTATGCATGCCTGCCGGCGTACAATACAATAGTACTCTTGGTCGGTGTAGATAGCAGCACTGTTCTGATGTGGCTGGAAACAGAAGCGTGTCAAGGAGGTGTAGATAGCAGCACTGTTCTGATGTGGCTGGAAACAGAAGCTGTGTCAAGGGAGGTGTAGATAGCAGCACTGTTCTGATGTGGCTGGAAACAGAAGCTGTGTCATGGGAGGTGTAGATAGCAGCACTGTTCTGATGTGGCTGGAAACAGAAGCTGTGTCAAGGGAGGTGTAGATAGCAGCACTGTTCTGATGTGGCTGGAAACAGAAGCTGTGTCAAGGGAGGTGTAGATAGCAGCACTGTTCTGATGTGGCTGGAAACAGAAGCTGTGTCAAGGGAGGTGTAGATAGCAGCACTGTTCTGATGTGGCTGGAAACAGAAGCTGTGTCAAGGGAGGTGTAGATAGCAGCACTGTTCTGATGTGGCTGGAAACAGAAGCTGTGTCAAGGGAGGTGTAGATAGCAGCACTGTTCTGATGTGGCTGGAAACGGAAGCCGTGTCAAGGGAGGTGTAGATAGCAGCACTGTTCTGATGTGGCTGGAAACGGAAGCTGTGTCATGGGAGGTGTAGATAGCAGCACTGTTCTGATGTGGCTGGAAACAGAAGCTGTGTCAAGGGAGGTGTAGATAGCAGCACTGTTCTGATGTGGCTGGAAACAGAAGCTGTGTCAAGGAGTGTAGATAGCAGCACTGTTCTGATGTGGCTGGAAACAGAAGCTGTGTCAAGGGAGGTGTAACTACATGCGGCAAACCCATACTGAACGTTATTTACTCTCGGAATACGTATTATCGGGTCCGGAATACGCCCTTTGGGCGGATAGTTGTGATTGTATACGGTCAGGTAAGTATGCATGCTGATGAACCTACGCACATGTGGACCTGGTGACATGGAGATGTGTGGACATGGGACATTTTACCCCCACAGTCACAAATCTCAGGACATCACCTCGATTCTTTTCTCTACAACACATTTTATTTTTTTTCTACTAGATTTCTTCAAGAGAATTACCCCTGCAGAGCTGTGTTCTACCCTCCGCAATACACAGCATTTCCATCTTCCGACTGTTTTATGAGCGGGTGGGAGCGAGGAAATGTTTCAGTAACGACGACCCCCCCCCCCTTTTACTTTTAGGGAGGGGGTTATAGCCCTGTGGCGGAAGACTACAGTTCAAACCCTTCAAAATAACCGTCCGGTAAACAGGTTAGCAAGAGAGAGAAAAGAGATAAATCGAGATAAAGTGGGAGAGATAAAAACTTAAAGAGATAAGGGGGGGGGGCGATATAGTTAAGAAGAAAGAGGCTTTATAGCCCCGCAACTAAAGTCTTTTTTTGGTTTCTTTGGAGTGTTTAACGAGCACTTTCTAAATAAACTGATTATATTTTAGCCTAACTATTATAATTGTATTCAATTATATAATTGATACAACACCCAGCCCCCCGGCCGTTAATACATCACTTGTGAAAGGGGAAACCCCATTGACAATTTTTTTCCGGCCGTTCTGGAAATGAAAGCCGGGACTCTTAGTCTGCTGTGCATCCACGCCATTGGCTGAGCTCGGTGTGCAGACACGCCATTGGCTGAGCTCGGGTGTGCAGACACGCCATTGGCTGAGCTCGGGTGTGCCGACTGAAATGCTCGTCGTTACCTTTCAAGGTAAACATAGTGTACACGTAACATAATATAACCTACGGTCAAACGGTCTAAGGTGTCACTCTCGCAGTAGACTGGACTTCCAATCCTGGTCGGGTGTACTGAGAGTGGTTTTTTTCTCTCTCTCTCCTCGCAAATGCAGGCACATTTAATCTAAATTCAACCTTCTTAATCTCTAAAACCACTACTCAGGTTTACCGTTGACTAGGAGGCCTGAGTTCAAAATTCTGTAATGTTTTCCCATTCTACCTCGACGCTGATGCGGGTACATTTCCTCTCGTTTACTAAAAACTCTTCGCCCCAGCTCCAGACGGGTAAGAAGACGCGGGGAGAGTAAAAATGTACCTGGGAGCCGTGTTAGTAGCTTTCCTGTGCTTTTCCAACCCAAACAGATAAAAACATGATTGATATCAAGAACGTGCGTCCTTCCTTCCCCTTGTGAACGCTGATGGCTGCAACCCGGCGTTCATCCTCCACCCAGTCTAGAGACAGTCCTGGTGACTAACCCCCCTCCCCCCTCACAAGCAAGGGGTGCGGTGTTTAGTTAAGAGGGTGCTAATAGTTCCAGGGTCAGAACTAGCGGAGGGGAGGGGGGACACTTCTTGGCTTATTGCCTCCTAACTTGGAAAGAGGGAAACATTGATTTCACTAATTGAACTCTGGGGGGGTAGCTTTCCTTGGACCGCGGTCAAGATAGACAACCGGTTCAAATCTTGGAGGATCGACATAGTCTTCACAATGTGTGAATATCATCATCATCAACTGTGTCCAGGTGAGTTAGGTTAAATGCCACCATCTCTCTCTCCTCTACCACCATCTCTCTCCTCTACCACCATCTCTCTCTCCTCTACCACCATCTCTCTCTCCTCTACCACCATTATTCCTCCATTATTCTCCTCCCATCTGTTTCTTGGCCTCCTTTGCGATATTTTTCCTACGCACTTCATTTCCTTGATACCCCATCACAGTAACTGAATGACAGATAGCGAGTCATTTATTCTATCCGTCCTGTCAACGGGATAAGGATGAGGAAGGACCGCGCCCGCCCGCATCCTAGCGCGGAGTGAGTCGTGGGGAATACACCTTCACCACATCCGGCCGGGATTGCGAGATTGTCACCCTGGACCTCTCTATCTCACAGATATCACTGGAAACGTGAGAGCGGCTACCCCCCCCCCCTTGGTCCTGTACATGGACTCGTAAAGTCACCAGGACAAGGAGAGACTTGTAAAGTTCTTTACGACAGAACAGTCCCACTGGGGTCGTGTTACCAGCCTATATTCTCGCCGATAGATTGGACAACAGGACCAAAAGGTCCTTGTGGTTTCCGAGTGCTCCAGAAGGAATTCCCACTACAGAGCAAGAGTTAATAACCGGGTGTATATTACTGTATCACAACACTCTTTATTTAGCACCGCGTCTTACTACCCGTTCGGGTTATACGCTTAAGTACTAATTACACTAATGGATAAGGAATTGGGGAGGTTGAATTTAGAGGAAGTGAACCCGCATTTGCATGGAGGGAGAGTGGAAAACCATTTAGGAAAAACTACCCCCAGTTCACCCGACAGAGATTTTAACCTCGATCTCCCCGTCCTCGGTGGTCTAACTCAACACGACTAGCGCGTTAGCTAACCACGCCACCGAGGCGGGTATCTCATGTATTAACTTTTTATTTTATGCATTTACAAAATTGTATCACATAACTTCACCAGACTAAAAAGGGGTACATATACTTCATATTATAAGACAGAGTCTGTGATGGACGTGGCTGTGTTATCTGATAGCTTGTGATCTTAATTTATCACTCATATGTAGCTGAGAATTTTCACACGTCCATCATAGACTCTGCCTTAAAACATGAGTGAAGAATGACCCTGGGCACGGGACAGTTCCTGGATAGCTCAGTGGTAAGAGCATTGGGTACGAAGCCAAAGGTCCCGGGTTCAATTCCCGTGACCAGGTGTCATTTTTCTTTTCAAAGAAAATGATATCTAAACGCGGCTATAGCCGTAATTAACAAATATAATAGCCTGGCTATTTAACCCTTCAAAAAGACACTTTGCCTTACCTTCTACGATATTATTATACTATTAGTGTGATTATTCGCAATTAATTACTGTGGGGACAGTATTTTTTTTAAGTCGTAACTGCTATTTACGTCCAAAACTCGTCTCATTAATCAGTTGTTTTTAAAGAACAGTTTCCGTCATCAAAACTTTAAATGAATGAACATATATTCCGCGAAGTTGAGCTGGAAGGAGTTAAAAAAACCATCAGCAAGACGACGATGCCATTATTTTGATTTATTAATATTTCATTTTAAAAACGCTCGACACGAAACCTATTTACATAAACAGTCAGCTAACCGCTAATGAGAGCAAGGTAATTACGAGGCTCGATACTAATTAGATGCCGATATAATATGAAAAGTTAGGTTGTCAGTGCGAGCTGTTAGAACGTCTGAACAATACGACAAACACAACAACGATTACTACCCGTTAGAGCTACACGGCTATGTACTAAATTACGCTAATGTGTTAGAGACGAGGAAGGTTTATATTTAGAGGAAGTGTACTCATATTATTTTAAAAGAATACACCTGACTAGATACAAACCCCGATCTCCCAGTTATAAGGCGAGAGTGATACCTAGACCAGAGGTTATTAATCTTTTTAAGTTTACAGACAACCCCTCCCCCACAATGGATGGTCCGATATTTCCCCACATCCCCTTCCCCAGACTTAAAATCATCATCATCATCTTCACCAGTGCTATATGAAAACATATGGACATCCAGTAACAAAACATATATAACCTGATATCATATTTATTTATAGAAACACATAAAATAAAATAACAAAACAAAACTCGTAATGACGGGCTCGGATTTAAAGGAGGGGGGTGTAACACGGGCTAAGTAGTAAGGGACCTACTGACCTTGGCGAATATCCTGGGGTTGATCCACTCCTATAGTAGTGACCTTGAAACATACAAGCCTCTAGGGACCTACTGACCTTGGCGAATATCCTGGGGTAGATCCACTCCTATAGTAGTGACCTTGAAACATACAAGCCTCCAGAGACCTACTGACCTTGGCGAATATCCTGGGGTAGATCCACTCCTATAGTAGTGACCTTGAAACATACAAGCCTCCAGAGACCTACTGACCTTGGCGAATATCCTGGGTAGATCCACTCCTATAGTAGTGACCTGAAAACATAAGGCATCCAGGACCACTGACCTGGCGAATATCCTGGTTGATCCACTCCTATAGTATGACCTGAAACATACAAGCCTCTAGACTACTGACTTGGCGAATATCTGGGTGATCATCTAAAGTAGTGAACTTGAAACATACAAGCCTCAAGACCTACTGACCTTGGCGAATATCCTGGGGTAGATCCACTCCTATAGTAGTGACCTTGAAACATACAAGCCTCTAGGGACCTACTGACCTTGGCGAATATCCTGGGGAGATCCACTCCTATAGTAGTGACCTTGAAACATACAAGCCTCCAGGACCTACTGACCATGGCGAATATCCTGGGGTTGATCCACTCCTATAGTAGTGACCTTGAAACATACAAGCCTCAGGGACCTACTGACCTTGGCAAATATCCTGGGGTAGATCCACTCCTATAGTAGTGACCTTGAAACATACAAGCCTCTAGGGACCTACTGACCTTGGCGAATATCCTGGGGTTGATCCACTCCTATAGTAGTGACCTTGAAACATACAAGCCTCTAGGGACCTACTGACCTTGGCGAATATCCTGGGGTTAGATCCACTCCTATAGTAGTGACCTTGAAACATACAAGCCTCAGGGACCTACTGACCTTGGCGAATATCCTGGGGTGATCCACTCCTATAGTAGTGACCTTGAAACATACAAGCCTCCAGGGACCTACTGACCTTGGCGAATATCCTGGTGATCCACTCCTAAAGTAGTGACTTGAAACATACAGCCTCAGGACCTACTGACCTTGGGAATATCCTGGGTAGATCCACTCCTATAGTAGTGACCTTGAAACATACAAGCCTCCAGGGACCTACTTACCTTGCGAATATCCTGGGGTTGATCCACTCCTCGTTCTGGTCCAGGTACTTTGTGTTCAACTGTTTCATGGCCTTGTGGCTCAGAGTTGTAGGGGGGCTGCGGGGGCGGGGGGCTCACCCTGGAACAACATCAATTAATATTTAGTTGATATTTTCCCAGGACCACAATTTGTCGACGTCACCAGAGCCCCTTAAGGTCCCACGTCACGGTTAACCGGGATATCAAATACAAGATTAATCGGGAAATGGGGAGTGGGTTGTTATGCTCTTTGGTGCACCAGAATGTTTATTTTTTGATGTTTTCTCAATGTTTTTGTAACAGGGTATATTATTTAATTTCTCACATCTGACGAGTTTTAAGTAAATCTTTACATTTATCGAGAAAGTGCTTGCGGTACCTCGTACCATTTATTTTGGCACACAGTAAAACAGATCCAATATTCTGTTAAGTACAGACAATCGCACCCCGATACTAGGTCCGGTTCAAGCTGACGTATGGATACATGAAAGTATATCTAGTAACTTGTACTAACTGTCAGATAAGGCCCTTCATATGGAAATTGGACTGTAGGTTTGTAGAGGTCCTGGCTACTGGCCACTTTTACTCGCACATTGAAACTTGTTCGCGTCTCCGATTCAGGCTAGAGCTATATTTAGTCTCACGCAGATCTCTCCCTCCAGCACCTACTAACACCCACAGTGCTTACTGAGAGGACTCTCCGCAGTGGCGGCTTGCGACCTATTAACAAGGTGAGGAGGCTGAGGAGAGAACAGAGAGCCTTATCGGTAATGTTTCTAGGTTTATCATCCTCACGACGATTTGAATGAAGAGAACACGTTATAGCTTTCCGGGTTGGTTTAATGAGTAAGGTTGAATTTTAAGAGAGATATACCCGCATTTGCGTGGGGGACCCTATTTAGTTCTGGATTCGAACCAACCTCCCCAAGCCAGACTATAAAGGCTTGACGTTTAGTCCGATATGTGTGTTTTGTTTTACAAACAAACGAAAACAAAGATAAACTTATTCAATCGTAATATATCTTGATTCACAAAGATAAACTTTGCTAAAGCGTGGACCATTTCCAGACAAATTCGGGTTGACAAAGTTTTCGAATAAAACCGGAAAAAAAAGTCTATCATATTATATTCTCGGCCAATGGCTTGAACCCGTTTTAAAATTATTATAAGGGTGGATTTAGTTTTCTTTCCTAAAGAGTTGGGGGTAACAACTTCCCCACTTGATTTAATAACCTAACTTGTACTGTTTGTTACAAACTTTTCCTGCAGATATTTGTTTTGTATTCACGAGTGTCAGCCTTAGTATGAGATGGGGAGGGGAGGGGGGGGGGCTCACATGCCCAAGCAACTTACTCTGTATTCAGAGATTAAGGTGGTCTGGAAATAAACGCTAGTCATGTAGCGTATTTTTACAATTTTTTTTAAAATGAGAAAAAAAAAACTTTTTCTTTGCCAAAATAAATAAGACGTCACTCCAGTAGAAACAAAAGAGTTTTTAATTTTCTAACCATGTTGATATCAACAGTTGTTGAATTTGTCGTGGCTGCTGGGTAGTTTGAATAGGATTTTAACCCTCAATTTAAATAGTTTACGGTAAAATGGCGCGAAGCTTTGTAACTTCGTATATTATTTAAACTTTGGCAGCCAGATTGATAGTTCACATTACTTATAGTTCATAAATGAGCCGGACACAACACATGTGATTACATTATTATTAATAATGACTTCACGGCACAGAGAAATGTTTACTATAACATAAAAATGTCATTGGTTGTAACCTTCAAGGAAGAAATTAACTATCAACCTTTAACACACAACACTTGACTATGTACACAATTTTATTCTGATGAACTAAATAGGCCTAGCTTATAATTTAGACTAAATGAACTATTGTTATTAATATCATGCGCTCTTTGATAGATTCCTGAAGGTTCGCTCAAGTTGGTTTTCCTAAAGACTTTCCTACTCTCTTTTACATACAAATTCTAATATTCTCACCTTCCTTAACCTCATTCCACTAGTGTAAATAAAACGTGTATTCCTCGGAAGCAATGATAAAATAAAAGTAACATAGTCGTGCTACCTAGCGAGGAAATATTGAACTCTTTAAACGAAAGCGTTTGATAAGTGCTGCTGCACGGAAACTGTTCCAAGATCGATATATGATACCTCCATTGAACGAGACTTGGCAGAGGAATGATTTATTTGATAATTATTTCCTCCTACCCTTGGTGGGCTTTCTTCATTAAATTTGAACTTATTAGTTTGTTGTATCTTTCCTTTAATGGTATTACTATTAATGTCCATGATTATAGAATATAGTCTATTAAATGATTTTAAAATAATCTTGATATAAAAACAATGCAGGTGGGTACTGAACTAGTGTCAATTCACGTGAATGGACAACGTTTTGACCAAGTTAAATTCACATTTTAAAGTCAAAAAATATAGCATTGCTCGGAAAAAAATTAAATCTATTAAATTAATACTGTTATGTATATAGGCCTAAATTTATGTCAAAACATAGTTCAATTACTTAATTACAAAAATCAATTAAGGTTTTGTGGAATATTTTCTATTTCATTTTTTAGTGAAATAAATTATACGATGCACCGCACAAACTTTCTCTCACATTTATATATAAAAAAATAAGACATTTGCTAAAAATTCGTAAGATTTGTGAAACTAAATAAGTATATTGTTGTAAAACACTCCAAAGAGCGTAAATGAAACAATATGTCCTGTAATGTTAGGGAAAGAGGAACCAAAGAGTACAACAATAGATTTCATCGTCATAGTTCCGTTCAGTTATTATATTATGCTTATAGCTCAGAAACTATTGGTTTTATCATACTATAATGATAAGTTATTTCACACTACAAATAGTCGCGGGGATGTGATCAAAATTTGACATTTCTACTGAAGTAAAGTCTCCTCTAAGAAACAAATCATTTGCAATGGTAAAATGAGAATTGCCATTTTGTTTATAATGTCAAATAATGTATGTACACAAAATTTAATCAAAATCGGTTTTATCTCTTTTTGCCCTTCAGCTAACTACATTTAATTTTAGGGTTGGAGATAATTCCAAAAATTATTTTGTGGAATCATTATGAAAACCCTAGATACCAAGTTTTAACCTGTTTGATAAAACGGTTTAGTCCCTAGACTGAGATACAGACAGACGGACGGACATGCATCACGAAAACAAAATTTTCTGTTTCAAAGGTTCATGAAACGTGACATCAATAAAAATTTCAAAGTAATTTTTTTCCTAAGATCACAATACTTTCGTTCTCCCTGCTAAGGGCCAAGAGAAAATAAAAATAAATCCATATATTGAAAAAGTGAAGCGATTAATTCAAAAATGATTCCTGAAGTTTTATCCTAACGATTTCCATCTTTAAAAATAAACTGAAATCCTTACCCCGATGATATTCCCGACATTTCAAAAACATTCAAATTCAGAAAACAGCAATTTATAAGTACAATATATTGCCGAGTCCCAAAACAGGACAATAATGATACGTACGCTTTCCATCAAACTAATTTAAATATTCTCACAACAATAAACTAAGCTGTCTTATTGTCTCTCACTTTGAGAGTCCGTCACGTGACCACACTACAGTCCCGCTCTTGTCTCCAGGCGATCGTGTGAAGCCATTGTAGGTCAAATATATTCAAATCTCATCTAGTCGACTATTTGTAACAATGTTGTAAAGATACAACAATGAAAAACTGGTGGGTTGAGGTTGAGTGAGAGGAGAGAAGATGGAAGTGTTATTATCGCCCGGATGACTCTGGTGTTTATTAAAACAAGGCAGCTGGCTTCTGTGTTGTGTGTGTTTGGATAGCGCGCGTGACTGCGTTTGGACAAGATCGTGTGCTGCTTTGTCACTTGCCTCCAGACTCATTGTTGAGTGATATAATATACTGTCTGTTCAGATAACATTAGCTGTTGCCACTTCACTCCAGACTCATTGTTGAGTGATATAATATACTGTCTGTTCAGATAAATCGCTGTTGCCACTTGCCTCCAGACTCATTGTTGAGTGATATAATATACTGTCTGTTCAGATAACATTAGCTGTTGCCACTTCACTCCAGACTCATTGTTGAGTGATATAATATACTGTCTGTTCAGATAACATCAGCTGTTGCCACTTGCCTCCAGACTCATTGTTGAGTGATATAATATACTGTCTGTTCAGATAACATCAGCTGTTGCCACTTGCCTCCAGACTCATTGTTGAGTGATATAATATACTGTCTGTTCAGATAACATCAGCTGTTGCCACTTGCCTCCAGACTCTCATTGTTGAGTGATATAATATACTGTCTGTTCAGATAACATCAGCTGTTGCCACTTGCCTCCAGACTCTCATTGTTGAGTGATATAATATACTGTCTGTTCAGATAACATCAGCTGTTGCCACTTGCCTCCAGACTCTCATTGTTGAGTGATATAATATACTGTCCTGTTCAGATAACATCAGCTGTTGCCACTTCCCTCCAGACTCATTGTTGAGTGATATAATATACTGTCTGTTCAGATAACATCAACTGTTGTCAATTCCTCCAGACTCATTGTTGAGTGATATAATATACTGTCTGTTCAGATAACATCAACTGTTGTCAATTCCCTCCAACTCATTGTTGAGTGATATAATATACTGTCTGTTCAGATAACATCAGCTGTTGCACTTGCCTCCAGACTCATTGTTGAGTGATATAATATACTGTCTGTTCAGATAACATAAACTGTTGTTAATTCCCTCCAGACTCATTGTTGAGTGATATAATATACTGTCTGTTCAGATAACATCAACTGTTGCCACTTGCTCCAGACTCTCATTGTTGAGTGATATAATATACTGTCTGTTCAGATAACATCAGCTGTTGCCACTTCCTCCAGACTCATTGTTGAGTGATATAATATACTGTCTGTTCAGATAACATCAGCTGTTGCCACTTGCCTCCAGACTCATTGTTGAGTGATATAATATACTGTCTGTTCAGATAACATAAACTGTTGTCAATTCCTCCAGACTCATTGTTGAGTGATATAATATACTGTCTGTTCAGATAACATCAGCTGTTGCCACTTGCCTCCAGACTCTCATTGTTGAGTGATATAATATACTGTCTGTTCAGATAACATCAGCTGTTGCCACTTGCCTCCAGACTCTCATTGTTGAGTGATATAATATACTGTCTGTTCAGATAACATCAGCTGTTGCCACTTGCCTCCAGACTCATTGTTGAGTGATATAATATACTGTCTGTTCAGATAACATAAACTGTTGTCAATTCCCTCCAGACTCATTGTTGAGTGATATAATATACTGTCTGTTCAGATAACATCAGCTGTTGCCACTTGCCTCCAGACTCTCATTGTTGAGTGATATAATATACTGTCTGTTCAGATAACATCAGCTGTTGCCACTTCCCTCCAGACTCATTGTTGAGTGATATAATATACTGTCTGTTCAGATAACATCAGCTGTTGCCACTTGCCTCCAGACTCATTGTTGAGTGATATAATATACTGTCTGTTCAGATAACATAAACTGTTGTCAATTCCCTCCAGACTCATTGTTGAGTGATATAATATACTGTCTGTTCAGATAACATCAGCTGTTGTCACTTGCCTCCAGACTCATTGTTGAGTGATATAATATACTGTCTGTTCAGATAACATCAGCTGTTGCCACTTGCCTCCAGACTCTCATTGTTGAGTGATATAATATACTGTCTGTTCAGATAACATCAGCTGTTGCCACTTCACTCCAGACTCATTGTTGAGTGATATAATATACTGTCTGTTCAGATAACATCAGCTGTTGCCACTTGCCTCCAGACTCTCATTGTTGAGTGATATAATATACTGTCTGTTCAGATAACATCAGCTGTTGCCACTTGCCTCCAGACTCATTGTTGAGTGATATAATATACTGTCTGTTCAGATAACATAAACTGTTGTCAATTCCCTCCAGACTCATTGTTGAGTGATATAATATACTGTCTGTTCAGATAACATCAGCTGTTGTCACTTGCCTCCAGACTCATTGTTGAGTGATATAATATACTGTCTGTTCAGATAACATCAGCTGTTGCCACTTGCCTCCAGACTCTCATTGTTGAGTGATATAATATACTGTCTGTTCAGATAACATCAGCTGTTGCCACTTCACTCCAGACTCATTGTTGAGTGATATAATATACTGTCTGTTCAGATAACATCAGCTGTTGCCACTTCCCTCCAGACTCTCATGACACATATTCAAGAACTGACGAGATTATGTCATTTACAAAATTAAACTAAACAAATCTTCTAAAGTATTATTTTGTTTTAACCAAAATATATTTTTTGACATAATAACAGTAAAAATCCTCAACTGAGATCTTGTTTGCCCCTCCCCCCACCTCAATCTTCAAATGAAGGTTTCAATATTGTTGAAACCCGCTTCGGTGGCCTCGTTGTCTAAGGTGCTAGTCTCGCAATAGAGTGAACTGGCAATGACAGGGCGATCAGGGTTCTAATCTCATTCGGGTGTTCCGAGGGTGGTTTTACACTCCCACTCCACGCAAATGCAGGTACAATTCCTCTAAATTAACCATTCCTTATTCTTAACACATTAATGTAATTAGTACAGAGCTTATAACCAGAACGCGTAGTAAGACGCGGAGCTAATATAATATGTATAGTAGGTACTATTCCAGGCCTTACCTTTGACCCGGGGGCGGCACGGGGACTGAGGCTCCCCGCCTCCTGGACTGGCCCAGCCCAGCCACTGTTCGTGAGCACTCCATGGTTCAAAACCTGGGGACAACACAAGCCATTAAAACATTGTAAGCTACAGCGGGACCTTTTTGAATACTTGGAAACCAACTTAACCTAGAACAGCACATTGTTTTGATGTGAATTATGGATGATGAACGAACGCAACAATAGATGCTAACAGGATTCTGGGAGGAAGGGCAACAATGATAGTACATTACTCAATTATTAGTGTTATTTTATTGGTATTCTAGTTGCCGTAATGGCGGGAAAAAATATTGAAATAAAGGTTCAATCTTACCTCAAATTGAATTAGTGCTGCCATCTGTTAGACAATCATGTACCTTTCCAATATACTTTAGATTGAGTTAGTGCTGCCATCTGTTAGACAATCATGTACCTTTCTACTGTACTTTAGATTGAGTTAGTGCTGCCATCTGTTAGACAATCATCTACCTTTCTACTGTACTTTATATTATTGTTAAAAGAGCGAGGTGTCTCTCATATTTATATTAAACTAAAACCGACAATATTTACTGGGGTCCCTGGGGTGTTTGAGCTATAAAAGTTGTTGTTCTGTGTGTCATGTGACTTACCTTCTTTTCCCCATGTACCGGGACAATTTGTGTGTACATTTTTAACCCTTTTAAGTAATAATGTAAATATAAATTATCATACAGTAATTGATAAGGCAGTATTATTGGAAGCTTTTGATAGCTTTTAGGTGAATTTTTAATTAATTAAACTCAACAATCTGGTCGCAGGTGAGCATAATCGAGAGGTGGACTGTATAGAGATTAGGACAATGAAAGACTCACCTGAAGAATGTTACTTTATTAAACGACAAGTTGGGTGCTTGTAAGTCAGCTTTAAACTTTCCCCCATCTCAACCTTCCACACTAATGAACCACTAACAATTAGGACAGGGAATACACCAACACTACAATCAAACTATGATGAACACTTAACAAACAAACTTGTTACTTCTTGGAGAGACATAAGCCAACAGCCAGTAATGGCAGATAGAGAGAGAGGTGGGGGGTACTTGCCTGTCCAATCAGGAGAGAGGAAGGCCTCTCATTGGAGAGGTAGTATAGCAAGAGTGGAAATTCTAAACAACACAGTAAACAAAGTAAACAATAAATATATTATCTTGGGAGTAAACTAAAATAACAATAAATTTACAACCAAGACTGAACAAATATTTCTAGAAAACCAAATTTGAGTGACTTTGAACCGATGTTGGTGGTCGAAAGTGGGGGGGTTTCCTGTTAAAAATATACTTTCTTCTCTAGCACGAGTGGTAGTGAGTGGTATTCACGATAGTATATTACACAGTTATGTGCCGGGTGATCCCGATGAACGTGTCGGAGAGAAGCCCTCCCTGTAAGATCTACACGACGTTGTGTTGTCTGTGTTCGAACCGCTGACCTCACCCACCCTCCCCATACCCCGCAAGGGCCAGCTGTGATATCCATTTCTAATCCTGATAAATCGCACTCTCACCGCTTCTAACGACATTTCATTTGTTCGACGGGTCTGCCGGACTCGCGCACAGTCACGGCCCGAATAAAGTGGACCTCGGCTGACAGATGGAGTGACTTTAGCTTCACATGACCGGATGTTGTCCCCATCTTACCACCCGTCAGGATTATCAGCATATCTTCTTTGATGGGGAAAGGATGAGGTAGGTAGAATTTATAATAAAATGTATCTGCATTTGTGTGAAAGGGGAGTGGGAAACCATTTATTAAAAAAACTCTCAGTACACCCAACCTGGATTCGAACCCCAATTGGACCATCATCAGTAATCTAGTATGTTGCGAGACTATCGCCTTAGGCCATGCGACCAACAGAGTTAATATTTTAGTAATGAGAAAGGTAGAATTTAGAATAAATGTACCCGTATTAGCGCGCGGTAAGAGTGGATAACCAACATATAAAAAACCATCCAGCCGTGTTCGAACCCAGACCTCTCCGTCACCGGTAAACCTAAATAAATGAGCCTGACATTTAGACCACGTGTCCATCGAAGCGGTTGATTGGTGAGAACGTCTCCTAAGACAGTGAGATTGATAAGGAGTTGTCCAACAAGGTGACTTAGTGGTTAGGTTATCCGACCTTGTTTCGACCCCAGGGGTTTGAGATAATGTAGTGCTGTCTTAGGTTAAGTTAGTTATAGGTTATATGTTGACTTACCTTAATGCCAATATAAACAATACAAACCCAAGTAAAATATGTGTATCTTGCAAATAAGCATAAGCCACTGATAAAATCATCCATCCACTTTTCTGCTCTAGATGCGTGTGAACCGACCTTAGTCCCCCCCATGCTCCACTGTTCTGCTCTAATTCGTGTGAACCGACCTTAGTCCCCCTCATGATCGACTGTTCTGCTCTAGATGCGTGTGAACCGACCTTAGTCCCCCTCATGCACCACTGTTCTGCTCTAGATGCGTGTGAACCGACCTTAGTCCCCTCATGCACCACTGTTCTGCTCTAGATGCGTGTGAACCGACCTTAGTCCCCTCATGCACCACTGTTCTGCTCTAGATGCGTGTGAACCGACCTTAGTCCCCCTCATGCACCACTGTTCTGCTCTAGATGCGTGTGAACCGACCTTAGTCCCCCTCATGCACGCGACTGTACCGGCAACGCAAAGTGTTGGAATGAAGAGGGTGGATCACTGGATCACTAGGGGATGAAAATAATGCGGCCATCCTTCACATAGCAGAACATATCCTCGCGGACAAAAGTGGTAGTTTGGGGGTGAATCACCAAAGATGAGATGATCCAGGGAAGATCGCTGTGGGGGTGCGATGACGTCATTAACAAGAAGTGAGAGGATTTCCTCGAGTGGGATTCTGCAGCCTCCGTTAAACCTGAGCGCCTGTTATGTACAGGTGTCTTACGTCCACTTTCTAACACACACGTACTTATTGCCAGGAAGAACCTTATCTGCAGGCAAGAAGGTTCTTCATATACAAACACTACTGTACAAATTGTAGGGCTTTACTCTGACCCAGGAGACCTGTGATCTATCCCCGGCTGTGGAAACTGTTGTTACACGGTGAGATTGTTTTTATTAGCCATCCTGTACCGTCCAATCCCTGACCTGACACACAACCTCACTTTACTCTGACCCAGGAGACCTGTGATCTATCCCCGGCTGTGGAAACTGTTGTTACACGGTGAGATTGTTTTATACCAGCCTGTTAGTCACTTGTGTCTTACACCATTCAAACCCACACTTTACTCCCTCCAGAAGTACCTATCTAAAGGGTTATTTCAGTATCACAAAATACTGTGTACAAAGGCCTTTACCTGCCCATACGGAGACTGTGATCACCCCAGCTGCACTGGTGTCTGGTACCTTATTGTTTTGTAGTTCTACCGTAATCTTGATTATAACTCTCACTTACTCTGACAGACTGTGTCCCGGTGAACTGTGTAGGAATGTATAGCCATCGTACGTCAACCTGTGAGTAAAAGTAATACTTTATCCCCGAATAAGTCTGATCCTACTAAAGTTGTTTTCAATTCCAACTAAAAGTGTGTAAGTCATAGCATAATCTCTCGACGCCCGCTTATCGTCGGTCTTGACTTCTTAGCTGTTTGGTTATTTCACTAAACGGTGATTGTATATTTTATTTTCCTCCATAGCTCTTAAAAAACACGTGAACAGCACTTACGTGGTAGATTAATAAGTCTACTTAAAGACGACACACGCCGGCGCAATACTCCGTCCATTTTACGCAACAAAAAATTGAGATATCTCACGCCTTTTGAATTCAGGTCTGGTTTCGTTCAGCGTGAGTACATCAAAAATGGGACGGTTTGGGCATACTCTTATACATCCCCCTCCCCGTTCTGCGCGGAGATAACTACAAGAAAACCCAACGTGAAAACCATGCCTAACAGTGGCTTACGAAAGATTTGCTTGTGAAGGGGAGTACATATCAAGCCTGGGGGCCAAAGCTCGGGCAAGTAAAGTTCGGGCACTATACCTTATCGTTCCAAATAAATGCTATCATTAACGCTATGGTTTTTTTAGAAATAAATGGAAGATTGATAGTAACTTCGTAACCTCCATTCCTCTGGTTTTCTGTGCGGAAGATTAATAAAAGAAATACTAAATTTAATTAGATACCATCAGGACTTTCAGAAAGATTTCTTTGAAAAATATCAATTCGAGGTGTCAAAGGAAGGAATTATGGCTTATCAATAACTTAAGTTAATCCAATGTTAAATTAACTTCGTTATGGCATTTTTATATAATTAATATTTATATGTAAGTTTGTAAGAAGTTGTCTCGTTTCTTGTTCTGATATAGCTGCGAATGGTTCGCATGTTTAACAAAAGTTTTAATCTACGACATTGATACAATCTATTAAAAAATCAATTCTTCAATTGTACAGAATTCATCCAATGATATTAATATCATGTTGGCTAAATTTAACTCCGCCATCGCCCAATTTTTATTAAATCATTTGTCTGAGGATTATAGATGTCTTTTTCCACTTGCCATGGTTCCGACAGTTTTAACAAGTTTACATCCTCTCAGGACCGTGTAGTACTACACTCCCCTCCAGCAGACTTATGATTATGATTATTCATCTTCAAATAGACCGTCGTATTATTATCACGTACCTTAGAACACGCCTTGGTATGTACTACACGTCCACTCTTAAGAGACGTGTATGTCTACACGTCCTAGAACGTGTATGTACTACACGTCCCTCAACAGTGTATGTTACCGTTACCACGTCTCTAAGACGTGTGTATAACGTCCCCTCCAGAACTGTGTATGTACTACACGTCCCTTCAAGAACTGTTCTACTCAAGACGTCCACTTCAAGAGCGTCCTCACGTCTCTAAGAGACGTGTATGTCCTACACGTCCCTCTCAAGAGACCTGTATGTTATGTCCCTAAAGACCGTATGTCCTCCTCAAGACCTCAGAGAACCGTCCCCTCTAAGAGACGTGTATGTACTACACGTCCACTCTTAAGAGACTTGTATTACTACACGTCCCTCTAAGAGACTGTGTATGTACTACACGTCCCTTAAGAACGTGTATGTCCTACAGTCCCTCTTAAGAGACTGTGTATTCTACACGTCCACTCTTAAGAGACGTGTATGTCTACACGTCCACTCTTAAGAGACTGTGTATGTACTACACGTCCCAAGACTGTATGTCTACACGTCCCCTCTCAAGAGACGTGTATGTCCTACACGTCCACTCTCAAGAGACGTGTATGTCCTACACGTCCACTCTAAGAACGTGTATGTCTACACGTCCCCTCTCAAGAGACCGTGTATGTACTACACGTCCCCTCTAAGAGACTGTGTATGTACTACACGTCCCTCTCAAGAGACGTGTATGTCTACCGTCCCCTCTTAAGAACTGTGTATGTACTACACGTCCCTCTTAAGAGACTGTGTATGTACTACACGTCCCCTCTCAAGAGACTGTGTATGTACTACCGTCCCCTCTCAAGAGACTGTGTATGTACTACACGTCCCCTCTCAAGAGACGTGTATGTACTACCGTCCCTCTCAAGAGACGTGTATGTGTATGTACTACGCGTCCCCTCTCAAGAGACCGTGTATGTACTACACGTCCCCTCTCAAGAGACTGTGTATGTCCTACGCGTCCCCTCTCAAGAGACTGTGTATGTACTACACGTCCCTCTCAAGAGACGTGTATGTCCTACGCGTCCCTCTTAAGAGACTGTGTATATACTACACGTCCACTCTTAAGAGACTGTGTATGTACTACACGTCCACTCTAAGAACTGTGTATGTACTACACGTCCACCTACTCCTCAAGAGACTGTGTATGTACTACACGTCCCCTCTCAAGAGACTGTGTATGTCCTACACGTCCCTCTTAAGAGACTGTGTATGTACTACACGTCCCTCTCAAGAGACGTGTATGTCCTACACGTCCCTCTTAAGAGACTGTGTATGTACTACACGTCCACTCTTAAGAGACTGTGTATGTACTACACGTCCACTCTTAAGAAACTGTGTATGTACTACACGTCCACTCTTAAGAACTGTGTATGTCCTACACGTCCCCTCTCAAGAGACTGTGTATGTCCTACGCGTCCCCTCTCAAGAGACTGTGTATGTACTACACGTCCCCTCTCAAGAGACCGTGTATGTCTACGCGTCCCTCTTAAGAGACTGTGTATGTACTACGCGTCCCCTCTCAAGAGACGTGTATGTACTACACGTCCCCTCTCAAGAGACTGTGTATGTACTACACGTCCCTCTCAAGAGACTGTGTATGTACTACACGTCCCCTTCAAGAGACCGTGTATGTACTACACGTCCCCTCTCAAGAGACCGTGTATGTACTACACGTCCCTCTCAAGAGACCGTGTATGTACTACTCGTCCCCTCTCAAGAGACCGTGTATGTACTACACGTCCCCTCTCAAGAGACCATGTATGTACTACACGTCCCCTCTCAAGAGACTGTGTATGTCCTACACGTCCCCTCTCAAGAGACTGTGTATGTCCTACACGTCCCCTCTCAAGAGACTGTGTATGTCCTACACGTCCCCTCTCAAGAGACTGTGTATGTACTACACGTCCCCTCTCAAGAGACTGTGTATGTACTACACGTCCCTCTCAAGAGACTGTGTATGTACTACACGTCCCCTCTCAAGAGGCCGTGTATGTCCTACACGTCCCCTCTTAAGAGACTGTGTATGTACTACACGTCCACTCTTAAGAGACTGTGTATGTACTACACGTCCACTCTTAAGAAACTGTGTATGTACTACACGTCCACTCTTAAGAACTGTGTATGTCCTACACGTCCCCTCTCAAGAGACTGTGTTTGTCCTACACGTCCACTCTTAAGAGACTGTGTATGTACTACACGTCCACTCTTAAGAGACTGTGTATGTACTACACGTCCACTCTTAAGAGACTGTGTATGTACTACACGTCCCTCTCAAGAGACTGTATATGTCCTACACGTCCCCTCTCAAGAGGCCGTGTATGTCCTACACGTCCACTCTCAAGAGACTGTGTATGTCCTACACGTCCC
This sequence comes from Timema cristinae, assembly GCA_039000515.1. Taxonomy (NCBI): domain Eukaryota; kingdom Metazoa; phylum Arthropoda; class Insecta; order Phasmatodea; family Timematidae; genus Timema; species Timema cristinae. Next base: position 59,746,729 of record JBCFYV010000024.1, read on the forward strand.
CTCTTAAGAGACTGTGTATGTACTACACGTCCACTCTTAAGAGACTGTGTATGTACTACACGTCCACTCTCAAGAGACTGTGTATGTTCTACACGTCCGCAGAATGTTTCATTGCTTCCAACACAAGAGACAACATCTTCTCTCCCCCAGATTGAATTAAATCAAACCAAATTGAAAAGGGAGGCCGACTTGACAGCTGGTCTGATAGAGATGTCGCCACGTGTCCCTTACGTCATAGGCCGACACACGTGGCGGGACAGTCTACAATGGCCGCGTGGCGGGGCTTGATTAGAGAACGGTCAAATAGGGCAGACGACTGGACTCAGCGGTTCGAACAGTTACATTAATACATATCTTAAGGGTTCTGTCTACGATGCGCTTGTTTATACGCATTTTATCAACACAAGACATTGAAGCTTGTATTAGTTTTAAGGCCGGACGATGGTTCAAGCCCCGTTCGGTTCGGTTTTATTCTCCAAATGAACGCGTTGAGGAATTTTATTAAAGTTCGCCCTAATTTTTTTTATTTATAGGTTACATAATTTGTTTTTGAACAGTGCATTCAAGTATACCCATAAAAAATTAATAGGGGCCTATAATATTTCGTTCTTGCTTTTGACCTTATATTTATCCCCCCCTCTCCCCGTGAAATTGGACCTTAGGTAGAATCACGTGAATTGACGAATGTCTACTCACCTTGTCAATGAAGTTGATTGTAGAAATCTTGCTTCAACTTGTCAAGTCATCTTCATCGAAGTTTGTTGATTTAGATTATTGACAACGCAAAAATGTTCATTTCCGATTCGCAATCAATTTGTTCCGCTTTCTAATTAGTAAATGGAGAAGCATAAAACTAACACGAAGAAAACGAAAACAGTAACAAAGACACGTTTACTATATTCTCAGCTATCATTAGTATTTCTATGGAATGGCGGCCAGTCTTCAAATTATTACCACAGAATTTTAATTTAGCATTGAAAATTATATCTATTGAACAACTGGACGGATATAAACCACAATAATTATCATAATGCACAAATTATATTTCTCACTCGAAAGCTATCATACCCGCTACCCTTTACTGACATAAAATTAACCTTTTTATGAAACACAAACCTTTAGAAAAAAAGAAGCGGCGCTATCACACGCATGGCTATTTAATTCATTCGACCACACACTGAGACAATTACGAAACTTTACAGAAAGGAGAAAATGGTGTCATTATAGAACATAATTAAATTATAACAGGTGCACAACATCTAGAAACACTTGGAAAGTTTATTTTCTTGAGAATCCCGCACAACACTTGCTTTAATGATGATAGTCAACATCCTGTTAAATCATTTCAGTTAATTGTTGGAACCATGCAATCACAACATGAACATCTACTTATAAAATTCACAATAAAAATCAACTTCACTGTAATAAATAAGATGACATAAGCTCACAAGTTTCGTTTAATCAACAATCAAATTAACGTATTCCTGCTTGACGCTGAAACTAACGTAACAAATCGAACGTATTTAAAAAAATTCAAAGTGGTTTCCACGCTTGCGCATACTCTAACACGAACTACCACGCTGCCTGTCGCGCGCAGACTGAAATACCAAACTGATCGTCTTCTGTTTAGAGACATCTACTCCCTCGGAGTCGGAACATGACAAACCCTACAATCGAAACAAATAAACTAAAATAAGTTTCAACAAAGATGAATTTGGAAAATGGAAATATTATATTTCTTTAGACTCGGAACTATGGGCCAGTGGCGCAACTAGAAACCTTGTGTGGAAGGGATCTTAGATATTTATATTTTAACCCTAGTTTAAATTTGGATAATACAAAAAGTAGTGGCTTAGCCGGGGGAGAGAGGGGCATATGATCGCAGGCGAAACTGTTTCGTTCCATTCTTGTCTAGATATTGAAGTGTCGTCTCGTATTAGTGTAGCGCCGCACATTTTAATTTGTATTTATCAGTTTTTTATTATATATATACACTCACAAACAATTACCAATTTTAAATGTACAAAGGAACATAATATAGTTTTTTGAAAATTCAAGTATACTGGTATTATTATACTTCTATAAAGTCACACGGCTGACCAACTCACTAACATTAATGTTTATCCACTTCCAGATGAGATAGAAACTCTAAATTTGTAAACTTATATCTTCTAGCCTGCAACCAACGGGAAAATTCAAAAAAGTTTAAAAAAAACAACATTTAACCCCCCAAAAAAATAAAAATGGCGAAGCAACTTTAAAGTCAGTGCGGACCTTTATTTGGAGGTCCCTTGTGGCTAAACGGTAAGACCTATCAAAAAACGGCTCTGGAATTACATTAGTTTACATCCACTTGCAAATAAAACCCATTGGGGGTTCGAGGGCGGAGCCCCAAACGAGCAAAGCGAGTAATTTTCTAAAAGCTCACACCCCTCGCCAAGTTTGTAAATGACCTACAGAGCCGTGGACATGTGAACAGTTGTAGAGATCTAAAATGACCACCCAACCTCTCGAGAGTTCTCAGCACGTGGTCCGCAACACTAATACGGCGAGCTACTGCCCCGCCACGCTCTCCTTCTCAGCACCCCGTCTTACTACCCGTCAGTGATATCAGTGCATCTGACCGGGATTCGAGGCCAGATCTCTGAGTCATCGGCAGTCCAGGTTAATGTCAGTGTGACGCCTTGGTCCATTCGACCACCAGTGCGGTCTTCCAGCCATTAATAAACAGTAGGTAGGTCTCTAGAATACAACAAGCATGTCTCTAGGGCAAAGCCCCAAGTATACGTCACGCTGTGTGGCCTGCACCATGAAATGCTCACATGTGCAAGATCCCCCCCCCCCTCTATGTCCCAAATTTGAAACCATTCCTAATCTCTAACAAAGGGCCCTTTTTGCATCGTCCCCTTACAGATCGTGCACCGGGTACAGTCGGTGGACCGTTGAAACTAGCACGGCCCATTGACAGGGGAGGAGGGGGGTTGGCCGCCAGTTTCGAAACAGACAACTGCCTCCCCACGAACACTCAGCGAATCCCTACGCAGTTTTTCTTCCTCTGGGAAGACATCATGTTTTATTCGATTGTATTTATATAAATTATAAAAATGGGTAGACCTAATACAACTTACTACATGGGCCTAAAAACAAATGGATGAATCTCAAATAATATAAAATAGTAGAGGACGGGAGAAAATCCCTAAAAACCTCTCTTGTTACTCCCCCCTCACACAAATAAAATCTTCTTACTTCTTAGGGCAGGAATTCCCAACCCTTCTCCCTCCAGGGCACTTAGTTCTAGATAATATCCTCACTGCAAGCTTGTGTAAAGGCTGTAGTGCAATACATTTTTATATTAAATGGAGATACAAATTAAAATGATGAGTATCTAGAAGCGGTCAACAATAAGTGTATTCTTCTATCGCTGTCCTCATCTACTTGCAGAGCAAATCGTCTGTTTACTTTAATTATTTCAACAACATTTTGACTAATGTTCTCAGATATTACAGAAATACGACCGCCTATCTTATTATTCAATAAAGACACTTTTGAAATTTGCTCTTTAGATTGTTTTACAAGCATGGTTTCAATAATGACCTGAAAATCTGGTCCAATAACATGAGATTTCGTGTTTTTTGCGATCAATTCAGCAACTTTGAATGACGCCCCAGGTGCACTATCTGAAATTAAAACAATTGTTTACATTTTATGTGTGTCTTGTGTTGTGATGATGGTTTTTTTGGGACTCACCGGGATGTTTGGGTGTTGGATGTTGCTCCATCTGGATCAGAACCATTGTTTCATTGCTCGGACGTTCTCCACAAAAGATGCAGATAGAAACTGGTCGGCCACAATATTATTTTCAAGTGAAACCTAAAATTATATTCTCTCTACACCCTTTCCCAGTGTATTTAGTTAAAATTCTCGATACAAATGAGATAAGTCTAGCGTTGTTAATATTAATTTAGTTTGTATTTTATAAATAAAATAATAAATTTAACTCTAGAAAATCGTATATTACTGCTTTTTAATCCTATATTCATTTACCCTCAAATGAGAATTATAGCGTTTAGGTAAATGAAGCAATATATATTCAATTGCAATTTCATGTGTATTTTAATTCCATCTCAACACATCTTTAGATGTATTATTCTAAACTAAGTGTTGTTAATATGCGACATTAGCTGATGAGGGTAGGCACGTTAAAAGTAAAATAATGCTACTGGTAGTGCCATCTCTTAGCAGTATTACGTACTACATTCTCATCTGTCTGCTAAAGAGTCCGTTAGAGCTCAGCATCTGACAACTCTTACATATTGTTGTGATGTAATAAATGCCTACTACTACTACTACTACTACTACCACAACAACAACTACTACAACAACAACTACTACTAGTACTACTACCACTACTAATATCCTACTTCTGGGGGTTGCTAGGTATGTCCTGTTTCTACGAACTCTTTGTGAATACAAAAATGCTTTTGACGACTCCCCAAACGTTCAAAAATATAGAAAAAATAAATAGAAACTGTCAAGGGGCTCTGCAAAGATGCATAGCTAATCCTATTCAAAAGTAATGGATTAATGTAATTGTTGTATTATAAATAATACTAGTAATAAAAATAAAATTGCGCAGGCACATCTATTTTCCTTGGCGCCAGTTTATTCGTAAACGCTGGGAGATTTGATATAATCACAAATTTACTACTTCTGAATTTAAAATTATTAATTAATAAAACGCTCATTATTTCAAAATTTAAATGGAACAATTCATTACATTTAATCTATTTCTTTGATACAAAATGGTGTTATTTAAAGAACATAAAAATTTCCCCTACTTATACTAAGTTTAAGGTATAACATGTATGTTTGGATAATAAACCCTTTTAGTTTGTTTTCACTGCCACTACAAGAAAACTAATAAGTTTAGTACCATTCTATTAAGTCTAGATTTTTTTTAAATATCTAAACAAAAATTTTTTAACAAGAAATATTCATTAACAATTTGGTTTTTATTCTCTACGCTCAAATTTAGATTGAACAAGTAATAAAAATAGAGTAGTTAGAGTTTGAAAGACTTCGTTTGTCAGATTTCAATATTATTTATGAGTAAAGTATATAAATATTTTAAATAAATGAACGCAAAGGTTGACTTTTGTTTTGTTTTAACTATCTAGAAACTAAATAATATAATGCCAGTGTGTACCAATCAGAACTTAGATCAATCTAAATGTTCATATTCTTGCAATCAATTCTATAAAGGAGAGATAATGTTTGAAAAGAGTTATCCTCACTTCCCCCTCCCAACAAACCACCATCCCCTCATTCCTACCTAGAACTCAACCTACCATTATACATACATAAAAACGAAAGTAACGAACTCAAACCAACTATTGTTGTTTGTTTGTTGTTGGGTTGTTTTTCTTCAAGAAAAGCTGCGAGGTTTATCTTTCTTTCAAGCACGACATTTTCTTCTTCCATCAAGTTAATGTGTAGACGTTATCCGAGGAGAGGACTGGAATCTGAACAAGACAGCCGCCATAACTCTAGTACTACAAACGGCCGCAAGGGGCGATGTAACTTCCATTTGCTTGATTTGATTCAGAAGAGATCACGGGCAAAGATTGACGACTAGAGAATCTTGTAATGGCGCAGCTCGCTATAAAACTCTTGTTTTTATAACGCTCTCCTTTCTAAAGCATTGTTTTCTCCTTCTAAATTAAAACTTTTAATAACTATGTTAGGTAAGTAGTTAACACACTTGACCGACAGTGTAGACTACCAGCAACAATCAAATAGTTTTCCATTCTATCTCCCGGCGAGTGCTGGCACATACATTCTACTCTTCTTCATCCTTTAACTTTTTAAATAAACTATTGTTTTATGGCAATTCTATAGCTGTACTCCATCACCATTACTTAGAACAGCCGTGGGCAAACTACGGCTCACAACGCTGTTTTGCGCGGCCCGCACACAAATTTAAAACGTTCGTGATTTTACTAACAAAATTGACAAATTAAATACATGACCAGTTCGTGTTTTTGAACATGTGAACAAATAAGCAAGCTCGTTTATAATGTTACGTGTTATCTTCGGTTATTACGCTAGTCATGTGACTGATAAATGTATTTTTGTGTGAAAATAAAGTTCATTATTTAGTAAATTTATATTTTAGTCGCATGCAGCGCTCGGGAAGAAAAGTTTGCCAACTTATGATTCATAAGAATACTGATTTTAAAAGGTGTTTAAACGATTTTTACTACGATGTTAGTTTTAAACAACAATGACACATTGCAAATAAGTTCAAACACAACAATTAGATAATCTATCGCTTGGAACTACTTTCAACTGTGACTTGAGATAATGGTTTGATAATGGTCATGTCTTATAGAACTTTCTGTCACTCAACAAAATTATCACTTTGTGTCGTTTATAAACCTCAATCAATAAAAGAACAGCAACACATCGCAGACACCACCGTCGTTCCTAATTGGACGTCTCGAGAGCTCCGGTACGACGTCACAAGCAACGAGAGGGGTCGATTCATATCGATATAATGGGATTGTCCGGCGTGGCGGAAGATGACGGGCGAAACAAAAGACAGAAGGGAGCGGAAATGTAAAAGAAGAAGCACGTCACGACCAAACTATGGCGGCCATTTCCGGTCCTTTGAGTCGTCAAATAGTTCAATTTCCTGTCCGACGCAGAGTTGACGGTTCATCACATCGTCTTCTCTTCCTCTCGTCATATTTTGTTCACGGGAGGAACAACTCTGGTACATACAGCGTGTTCGGACAAACTTGGCGGTAGACTAGCGTCTGTATCGACTATCGAGAGAGTTGCGGGCTTTGATCAATCGTCTTGTTTTGTTTGTTTAAAAGTTCACTTTCCTAACACTTGGTTGCGCCTGCGCGTTAGTTACAAACCAAATCAAACTGTCATTCGACAGTAACAATTATATTTCACAATATTAACAAGTGTTTGATCATAATCTATAAATACTGATTCACTGATTTCAAATAATTACAGTTCACGAATTATAAGGAGTCACACTTGATATTTTATGCTTTTTGCGTGTCATTGTTGTGGTAAAGTAATTAATGTACGAGGCTTAAATTTGGTACGAATAAACACTAATATGAGGTGAACACAATGAAATATTTATAAGGTTATTATTACTACAATAACCTCCCGTAACGATGGTACTTGTTGCTAAACGTTCAGAAACCCGCGTTATTTAAGAAGTGGTTTGTTAATTAGAAATATGGTTCGCACTAAAACTATTGCAAACCTTGTATCTTTAGATTTAATTTTTTTTTAAACATTCTTGAAGAGTGCTCATTTTCGAGGACATTTAGCTGGAAATGTCTCAATTTTAAGATAAAAGTAAACTGTTTTAGAAAAATAAATCTAACCTTCCTCTAACAAATAAACTCATCCTTTGACAGAGCTACAAGAGGGCATTTATCCGCTTATATGGCCACATGGTCCAAGGCGCTACTCTTGTAATAAACTAGATTGACAAAGACGAGGAGCTCGGCCGGGTACATTGAGGTTTTTTCTTAAATGGTTTTCTACTCTCCCTCCACGCAAATGCGAGTGCAATTCCTTCAAACAGAACCTTCCCGATCCCTAACACCATAAGCGTAGTTAGTACACAGTCGTATAACCCGAACGGGTAGTAAGACGCAGTGCTAAACAACAACAGACCATTCTAAGATAATTGAGGATTGTTTTGAAGCTTCAGAACTGCCTACAATTAGAAATACCGCAGTGTGAGCTGCAGAAATTGTTTAGTTTTTATATTCATAAGACCCTCAGTTGGATTCAAACCCAATGAGACCCTTTACAACCTGGGCAAACCCTCATATTATAGTGAAGGAAGTGTATCCAAAACCTCCCCCTGTCCTGTCTGTGTGTATACTTCTTACAAGACAGTAAATATTTAACTGCGTAGTCCATGATTCCTTTTTTTTGTGTGCTCGATCAGAGAGTTTGTTTAGAGTTAGAAATCTACTGTTGAGGTAGCTCGTCTCTTTCTCTACTGCACTAACTAAATATGGCGGGGGTCGAAACGAGCTTCACACGATATCGCCGTCGAAAGACAAGAGCTTGGACTTGTGGTCACGTGGCGGGCTCTAGATCAATCACTGCGTTGGTCACTCGGTGCTACAATCTCTGTCCGCGTTGCTCCATAAAATCTGCGTAAAAACCAATTAGATTTCAAAACCGACTCACCCAATCAGTGCGCATGCGCCTACAAAGAAAGATACAAGGAGATAGAAATTATTTAAAATAACTTGTTGAACTTAAATTTCGCGTGTTTAGTTCTAGCTCTGTGTTGATTTGTTTCGTTACACAAAACAATAGTTATACGAGTAAAACAATCGTGACGATGGTATAAAATATCTGTTTATCCACTAGAAAGTTAAATATATTGATAACCAGTTCTTTTAAGTTGGTGTTGCAAAGCATTATGGGTCAACATAATAGTTCTGCTATCGTATGAATTATTACGACAATCAAGCAGATTATGAGCTATATTTTCAGCGGACGTTAGAATCATACTTTAGACGTAACGCACAGCCAATAGTGCGTACAAATGTTGAAACACGTTACTTTCAGAGATAGCGTTCACAGCTGAAACATAACGAATAGTGCATACATTTGAGATGCCTTTAATTGTTATTAGACTGACCCTAGTTGGCTAGTTGCGTTGGGAGACTCTGGGTCTACAGTAGCCCCATGGCTTCTTTGGTGCCGACTGGCAGCTCACAGCTCACAGCTGACAGTCAACATTTAGGTATATACCTACATTTTGGACTGCCAGAAGTGACAGCTGCTAAACACATATTTTTGCAGATCATATGGTTCGGCGTAGGGATACATAATTTGGTCTGGTAACTTTTCAAAACCGTCAGCTGTCAGTCAGCACCAAAGAAGCTCAGCATTCGAGGGATAAAGCGGTTCCTTTCAAATTCCCAGTTGTAAAGTAAAACTTAAAATAATGTAACTGTTTTGTTATCAAGTTTATCGAATACAAAATAAATCAGAGTTTGATCGGGTGTTTATTTGTTTTTAAACGAACGGTATAACCCAATAAAAATTAATTAAGTAAATCAGTTAAAATATTGATGATTGAAATTAATATATTTTTTTGCCCACCTCGGTGGCGTGGTTAGCTAATGCGCTAGTTTCGTGTTGAGCTAGACTTCTGAGAAAGGGGATATCAAGGTTCGAATCTCACTAGGATGAACTGGGAGGGGTGGAATTCTTCTAAATGGTTTTCCACTCTACCTCCATGTAAATGCGGGTTCACTTCCTCTATATCCAACCTTCCCAATTCTTAACCCATTAACGCAATTAGAACACAAGCGTATAACCCGAACGGATAGTAAGACTCGGTGCTAAGTACTAATAATGATTTTACTCGTGTCCTCCACACAGATGCGCTTTCAGTGTGAGTAGGCATATAAGTTGATCAGGAAGGAGTATTTAAAGGGCTCATGTGCATTGAAGGGGGGAAGGGACTTCACCCTTGGGTCAAAAGAAGAGCCGACAAAGAGAGTCGTAACTTGCATTAGAAAATAAACTTTACCTCTCTGGAAGTCTCTCTTGTGTCAGAGATCCTCTCCTCTCTCTTTCAGATAAAAAACAAGGATCCCCTCAATAAACACACACAAAGAATTAAAAAAAAGACCTTTAGATATTTTAACGAGTGTATTAAAAGAATGTTTTCTCAGAATCGTATGTTCCTGAAAGAATGTTTTCATTGACAAAAAATTGTTTAAGATTCACTGACGTCTTGTTTACAGGAGTGGCTTGTAAGTTTACCCTGACCTTTGTTGTTTACAGGAGTGGCTTGTAAGTTTACCCTGACGTTTGTTGTTTACAGGAGTGACTTGTGTGTTTACCCTGACGTTTGTTGTTTACAGGAGTGACTTGTAAGTTTACCCTGACGTTTGTTGTTTACAGGAGTAGCTTGTGAGTTTACCCTGACGTTTGTTGTTTACAGGAGTAACTTGTGAGTTTACCCTGACGTTTGTTGTTTACAGGAGTGCCTTGTGAGTTTACCCTGACGTTTGTTGTTTACAGGAGTAACTTTTAAGTTTACCCTGACGTTTGTTGTTTACAGGAGTGGCTTGTAAGTTTGCCCTGACGTTTGTTGTTTACAGGAGTGGCTTGTAAGTTTACCCTGACGTTTGTTGTTTACAGGAGTTACTTGTAAGTTTACCCTGACGTTTGTTGTTTACAGGAGTGACTTGTGAGTTTACCCTGACCTTTGTTGTTTACAGGAGTGACTTGTAAGTTTACCCTGACGTTTGTTGTTTACAGGAGTAACTTGTGAGTTTAACCTGACGTTTGTTGTTTACAGGAGTGACTTGTGAGTTTACCCTGACGTTTGTTGTTTACAGGAGTGGCTTGTAAGTTTACCCTGACGTTTGTTGTTTACAGGAGTGACTTGTAAGTTTACCCTGACGTTTGTTGTTTACAGGAGTGACTTGTAAGTTTACCCTGACGTTTGTTGTTTACAGGAGTGGCTTGTAAGTTTACCCTGACGTTTGTTGTTTACAGGAGTGACTTGTAAGTTTACCCTGACGTTTGTTGTTTACAGGAGTGACTTGTAAGTTTACCCTGACGTTTGTTGTTTACAGGAGTGACTTGTGAGTTTACCCTGACGTTTGTTGTTTACAGGAGTGACTTGTGAGTTTACCCTGACGTTTGTTGTTTACAGGAGTGACTTGTGAGTTTACCCTGACGTTTGTTGTTTACAGGAGTGACTTGTGAGTTTACCCTGACGTCTTATTTATAGGAGTGACTTGTAAGTTTACCCTGACGTTTGTTGTTTACAGGAGTGACTTGTAAGTTTACCCTGACGTTTCTTATTTAGAGGAGTAACATTTAACTATATGTTACCCGCCTCGGTGGCGTAGTTGGCTAACGCGCTAGTCGTGTTGAGCCCGACTGCTGAGGACGGGGAGATCGATGTTCGAATCTCGGTCGGGTGAATTGGGGGTGGTTTTTCCTAAATGGTTTTCCACTCTACCTCCACGCAAATGCGGGTTTACTTCCTTTAATTCAACCTTCCCCATTCCTAATCCATTAGCGTAATTAGTACTTAAGCGTATGACCCGAACGGGTAGTAGGACGCGTTTCTAAAAGTAACAATAAACTATATATTTAAAAAAAACTAACTTCCTTTAGAAGCTATTAGTAGTTTCTTTTAAACTGTTATCATATTCTAGAATATAATAGGGAAGTGAAATAATTAAAATAACTTTACATGGAGTGGAAGCATTTGTTCCGGGTTGGGGGGTGGGGTTAGGCAATGAAAGAAGTAAAAGCATTCTGTACCTCAAGATAACAGTAATCGAATAAGATTACCTTCATGGAAATAACTAACATGATTACTGCACTTCAATATAGTAGTTAGATAAACTGCTATACTATTATAACTAGAACTAATAAAAATAAAATATACTATATTTATTGAACCAACATTATTGCTTGTTTATTCTATCAACGAGCTACCGTGCCCGTATTTTAGATTGTATAGTTTGTTTTATACTGATAGGTAGCAGCACTATACGGTGTACGAACAGAACCAGGGATGCTAGACATAATACCGCTCGCTAGATGGGATGTGATACTCTCTGGATTGTTTATTTCAAGTCCGTGCGAGGAACTAAAACAGTGGGAATTTTTTACTTCAAGCAAATTCAGCCACTGTTCATTTTTTTTCACTACAATTTAAAAAATATACGACTAATTCTTCGTCTTCAAAATTCCAAATGCCATGGCTTTGATTCTAATCATAACATAAAGAGTACCGATGAGATAAGCTATTTGCACGTTTTTTCGGGTGTCTATAGTCACTCGTCTATCACGTAATCACTGTTAGATTATTAAAATATTAAAAGTGGGAACTTGGTAAAAATAATTAATGTGTGTTTTATTTGAGTATTTTTAGGTGATTATATAGTATGACATGCATACACACCCATTTAATGACGTAGTGTTTAATCTACAGACGGATATAACTATCCACTCTTGGGTATAATTCGTGGTCAGTTTATTTCACAGAAATAAGCAGCTAATTTATCATAGTTCATCAGTTGGCAGCCTACAGAATATTGAAGAAAATCGTTCACAAGTTCACGACCTACTGCACCTGATCTCTACCCCTCACATAAAAAATATTATTTACTACGTAATTTCTCTCATACACTTTTCTTGAACAAGTTTGTTTGGTTTAGTTCGTTTCTGTAACCGAGATCATCCGAAGAAGCACGATTGGTTTTTGTTGTAGTTAGAGTGCTGTTATTTGAACTATTTTATTAATTAAATTGAATTTGAAATATTCGTTAGTAAACTACCAGCAACGTAGTCGATACCATAATATTTAGATGCTCTAATATCTGCGCAGCGCTGTAGATTCGCAATTATATCTGACCTTCATCTTGACCTTGGTTAATATCGTTATTTTATAACTCATACTATATTTGGGTGTTATATAAACGATATTAACAATGTGAATGGTTCTTACTAGGTATTCTTGGATTGCTCTAATGCAACTGACATTTTAAATTAATTTTGTCTATTGTTTTACTTATTATCTTCATAGGTCCAGTTTGTTTTTGTCGCATAACAACAGGCCAACTACATTACTACAACTCTTAACAATATTTCAGTACAGCTCGTAACAATACCACATCACTACAATTTGTAACAATACAACATCACTACAACTCTTAACAATACCACATAACACATTACTACAACTCGTAACAATATTACTATGTACAATTACGTTTTTGTTTTGTTCAGAGCAACCAACCAGCTGCAACTACATGGTTGGAATCATAACACGTGAGATCAACAATGTTTATCTAATTGAATACAATAAATAGGTATAGCCTAGAAAAATAACAAAATTAAAATCAATATCATTACAAAGTTAGTATGTATTTTAGTAATAAGCTCTTTTTTTGTCATCTTAATTATTTTCTCTAGGCCTACTCACCATATTGTCGAAAACCATAAAATGAAAACGTAGTAGTTCAAAATTGTTTACAATATTTTAACTGCGTGCGTGATAATATGCTAAAAGACTAGCGCTTTTTGGCTCGTATGCTGATTCCTGAAAATAGAACTTTTACATGCTGTGATGTAAGTGAGGAATCTAATAGAGATGGCACAGGTTAAACCATATACAGATCACCAAAGAGCTATTGTCTAGCATTGTAGTGATGGGTCACTCATGAGCGAGTCATTCAAATTGAACGACTCTTGAACGAGAGCTGTTAACGAACGACTCTCGCTTCGCGAGCGAGTCATTCACGCCGCCATTACTCACGACTTTTTCGCTCTCGTTCATCCGCTCTGGAAAGAGTCAGGAGTGTTTGTCATTCACGACTCTTCTGTCGTTCTTCGTTTTATACTGAGGAAAAAATCAACTATAAATGCTTACTATCGTTACTATTTAGTTTAATATTGTATGCAGTACTGCTAACTATTTTTCTTAACATCACTTAGACATAATTATGTGAATTAGACACTAAGGTTAATTACTATAAGTAATATGAGTAAGTAATAGAACTAAAGAATCAAACAATAGGATTTGGATAAAGTACACATAAAACTTAATTCGTTCATAAGTTGAAAGGAAAGGGACAGATTTGCACGCTCGGAACGGGAATTGTGAGAACTAGTTAGCGCTCGCTCAACAAGTTTAGTTAGGGGAAGGGGTGAAGGGATTGGGAGCGAGCGAGCCATGTGGTGAACGATATGACTCATATGAACGACTCTTTTGAGTGAGCGAGCTTATGTGAGCAGGCTCACGTCAATGAGCTGGTTCGACCCATCACTATCAGCATTGACACTGACCGTATATGAATTCGAGGGGCGTATCTACCGGTCATGTGGAGAACTAATGTAATTGATCTGAATTAAAAAATTTAATGGTATGAATTAGACCGTCCAATAGTTCGTTTACAAAACCAAATGCTGTGACCAATATTTTTTCAGTTTTAGTTTTAATGTATTTACTTTTAACCTTAATTTAACCCCAAATAGACTTTAATATATTTTGGTATATAGTGTATTATGGTTTTAAAAAAATTAAAAAAATGTGAATTTTAAAAGAAGGGATTAGTCTTATGGATCTTGCTCAACATTACTGGTCAGTGGTCGAAAGAATCATAAGTGAGTTTAAAAACAATTTGTCCAAGACACTTGCCCCCCTGTAAGAAAGCAGCAGGTAAAAGTGATTCAGTTTCCTTATTTTCTGAATAAGAATTTTCACTGCTTTTTTTTTTTATTACCATTCTTATACCTACTCGGTGTAGTTGTTAATAAATATATTTCCAACCGCTGAAGAAACAAAGAAAATAATTAATTTAAGGAATTACCACAGAAACAGTTGCTAATACATTTATCTAGATCTGGATCTTTACAAATGTATCTATACGCCAAACCCAGCAAAAGTTTCTTCTTATTTAGATACTGAAGACAATTATTTAAACAAAAATTCTATACTTAAAATCTGTATTATGGCATGCACAATAACTCCAATCCTTAAAAAGTCTGTTAATAGAATAGTTAATAGCTATCTGTATCATGCCCAACTAAAAGAATCACTGCAACAATTGCATTCCAAACGAACAATCAATTTATAGCAAGTGCAAACATACCACAAATGTACAAAACTGAGGATGAGATTTATGTCAGCTGTTAGTTTAATATCACTAATCACATCAACAAATTTATCATCTATTGTATGTTTTGCTATGTGACCCAAAACATAATGAGCCTATAAGATAATTACATGTAATTAATATCTCAATATTGAAATAGAAGCATGAATTACGCAAAATTTCACATCAAGTAAATTACACAAGAAACAAACATCCCGCACAATAAAACAAACTGAACTAATTAGAAATACTGCGAGTGGCTGTATTGTTGACGGAGCTCGACGCAGTGTTGCCAATCTTCAGTATTTCAGACTGTAACTTAAGACGGCCATGGCTTAAGAGGTATCAGCCAATGGGAATGCAAGGAGAAGCTATGGCCTAAAGATACTGTTTAGTTACCATAGTTTTTTTTAGTGAAACCTTAATTATTTAAGTATTATTTAGAAACATTATATAATAGTGCAAAGAGGCTAGGCCATTTTCTATTAATAAAAGACAATCAATTTGAGTAAGACTTTAAACACTACGTTTCATTATAAACCATGTTTTTACCTTGTGATTGTGCACTCTATTCTATGCATTATTTACAGTCATGCGCTATACATGAATGTAAAACGAACCTTACTCTGTATCTAAAAAGATAGGGCCACAGTAAATACCAATGTAAAGAGAATAAAAATATAACGCCATTTGGTGGAATTTGAATATGCCATTGCTAATGTCACCCAGTACACAGACGTTAGCTATATTTTTGAATAACAAAATGATTAACTTATCTCAGGTTTTATTATTGCTGATTTATAAATAATTATATTTGTCCAGAATGGGCTACAAGAGTTAATTTGTTTTTTGTTTTGCTGTTGTGGAAACAAGGGATATAATAGTGAATTAAATAATAAATTAAGACATATTATATTCACACTTATATCTTGTAGTAAACTAACTATCCACAAATAAAAATAGTTTTTTTTATAACTTAGAGAAAGAGCCATACAGAATATTAGTTTCAAAATAAAACCTTTTCATTTTGTAAACACAAGGTATTAACACAGCCATGTACAGCGTACAGCTTGTATGACATCATCAACCACCCTTTTATGAAGTGAGGGCAGCATTTTTTTAAAGCTTTTCGTTTGTAAAGCATTCGTAAAAGAACAACAGACTCCACTTTCACACACACAAAAAAAAATCCAAACGTTTATTTCTTAAATTTACATTTAAATGGTGTGAACACAGTTAAAAAAATAGAAAAATAATTAAAAACAAATGGTTTGTCTAAAGTTCTGATTGCCAAACGTGACAGCAGTTCAACACGTGGTCTCACAAATCATATAGTTTGGCGAATGGATACATGAGATTAGATCTGGTAACTTTTGTTGGCTGTCAGTTACCACCACTCCTACGTTAAAGAACCTATATCATTACACTTGGCTTCTGCTACAAGGAAATATAGGCCTACACGGGTGTAGCAAAGTATCGAAGGTCCATGATCATATTCACATTCCTATCTAATCCTTTGCTACAGATAATTTCAGCTTATTCCATTCCATTTAAATTCGAGCAGTTTCAGAATTTAAAGAAATAATATTTTCTATAATTTTGAACCTGTCTGAATTGATAAATTACTAAGTCAAAATTGTAGTGGGTTTTTATATTGGATAAGTACCTACAATCATTCTATTTATTATATGCCAACTGTTGTTAGATCTAAATACGTTTTTTTTAGTAATTAATTGTTACATACTTACTTTATATAATCTTGAACAGTTTGTATTGAAAATCAAAATTATAATGTGTATTGTAATAGTCTTGTAACATCCAAATTACCCTCTCAACCAAGTATATTGTACCACCTAAATTTGAATCAAGAATTATGGGATTAATTAAAAAAAATATTAACGTCTAGAGTTAATAAATATTTCTTGTTTTTTAGTTTATGTTTGATTTTTAATCTCTTTATGGAACCGGGTGCATAGCTTATTCGGCCCCACTCCTTAATATGGCTTTGGCAGAATGTATAATTACTAAAAAAATTACTTTTAATTGATTGATTCCCTGCTTCAAATCATACCCCGCCACTTATTAAACTCTTTAAAGGTAATGTGTAAAAACATTAGTTAGGGCTTATACAATTTATTTTAAAGAGGGTGTGTTCAGAGTTGTATAAAACACTTATCCATACTCATTAAATACATAATTGAATGATATATTTTAGCATATTATGGACCATATCGAGATTTAGAAGAAAGTTACGATGCAGTTACGTTAAAAATGTACGTCACAAAAACAAAAGCGTATCTATATTCGCACCTTTTTTTTTACCACGAATCTATCAAAATAGTAAACATACAAAATGGCGTCGATTTATATAAACAGTAATTTTAAAGTGTTTTAAACTAGATTTATTATATACATATTGTGTTTTATTTTTACTCTACACAATTATTCTAAAGACAAACCACTTCTTAGTCGATATTTGTATGATACAAAATTGTTATTTAACAATAACTAAGCAAAAACTAATGTGCATTTATAAATTGTAGGTTATATTCAAGAAATGTGGCTAACACGATGTGTATACGGACATTGCGACAGCAATACAAAAGATGTAGATAAACCACGCATGCGAGGAGTATTTTTTATAAGCTTTCCGGAACGAAAGAAAGAATTATCACGGTGTGAAAACTGGGTGAAAGCTTGTGGAAGGAATGATTTAACGTTGGATGATATTGACGATAAAACGTTGATATGTAATCTACATTTTGTTGGGTGCTGTGGACCATCTTATCAATATCCAGATCCTATACCATACGTATCAACTTCAGTAAGCTTGCCTTGCATTTATTCATTGCTTCCGTTTGCGTGTTTATAATTTCTAAGTAGGAATACATTATATTTACTTACTACAAAGGTTATAATTCCTACTACGTTTAGCTATTTTTATATCTTTTAATATGCTAGAAAGAACCAACACTTAACTAAGTCTATCACTTAAGACAAGTAAAATAAACCGTGATTTGACAAGTTGTTACCTAGGCAGTACCACAACACATATAAAGAAACTGAAACTAATTTAAACACGATGGCACACGGCAGCAAAAGTCGTTAGAAAAAATACATTTAAAATAGGTTGATTGACTTAGAATCAACTGTTGAACATCCTACCAAGGACTCACATTTTCCACAGAATTTTACTAAATCTACTTTTTTTTTAATAAGGACTATTGATTTTATAATTATCCAAGATGTATGATTTATGATGTATGTTTGTCACAGTGGTTTATTTAGTGATGTGTTGGTAACATTTTAGTTTTGCTTACATTCAATTTTTTTCAAACTGTCATATTGTTCCAAATTTAAATTTCAAGATAGGGCTAACAATTTTTAAGTTTGAATTAAAGTAATACAAAATATATTAAACACAGACTTATTATGTTGTACAAATTGATGTAGGCCAAATAATATATAAGTGACTTAATATATTTATAGGAACACACATTTTAAATTATTTGAATTGGGTCACTTAGAAAAAAAAAGTTAATTAATCAAGAATAAAAAGAGTTTTTATAATATTTAATTCAGATTAAAAAGCAATTTATAATTTAAGTGTGTTCTTGAAAGCTTTATAGTTTTAATTTTAATTATTAGAATAACATGTTGATTAACTTTGTCTAAAGCTTTTTTGAAATCAATTAAAATCTCTAGAGTTTGATTGTTTTATAAAATTTATCTTCTTCTAGTATTTTGAATCAATAATACCTTATAATACTCATCAAATATTTATTATAAAAATTATCATTTTAAACATTTTTTGTGATCATTGTTTTAACTATGTTCTAATTTGTTAATAAGGAAGTAATATATATAGGTCTGTGATAATTAGTACAATTTTATTTTCTACTGGTCTTGAATATTAGTAGACAAGTTGCCAGTATTTATTTTAGTTGCTATTAAAAATATTTAATATAAACTAATTAATGTGTTTATCAGCAAAACTGTTTGGTAGATGGCAAGATTTTTATTGATTGATTCTATTTAAAACCTTACAACTTTAGAATATGGAATAAGTCATTAAATAGTCTTAAGTTTTCAGCTGTCACTTTTGATATTCCATCAATAGGAACCTTTAAAATAATACTAGAAGTATAGTAAAATTTTATCAATTGTTTACTACAATAAAATGTGTTTGTATTTTCTAAACTGTATTTTTGTAGTTGACCTTAGTAATTTCTATGATTGAGATGCTTATTTTTGTATTTTTTAATTTTTTAAGGGCAAGTTTTGGTGATGAAAAAATGCAACCCTATAAAGTTACTGTATTTCAAGTGTTTTTAACTGCCATGAGTGAATTTATTCCTGAGAAGCCTTCTTTCAAACTACCATCATCCTTGGCTGTATAGTTGTGTGATTGGTGCCCAACAATGTAATAACCAATTGTTCCCAACTTGGCACCCTTTCCAACACATCTTCTAAGCCATCAGTAGAAATGTCACCTCATTAGATAATAAAAACATTGTTAATGATGACAACCCCTGTAACTTTGTGTGATCAGTTCCTTTGCATCAGGGACCTACAAGGGGATATATTCCTTGTTTCAGCCTTCAGATGCAAACCGGCAACCACAGGATAATCTCGTGCAGCCTCAACAAATTGTTTTCCCTACAATTAGTGAAACTATTTCGGAAAGTAACCAACAGGTGAGAAGGAAGAACATTACATGACAGCTACTTTCATGTATTCATACATCAAGTCATGTGATCTATAGCTGTCACTTTTGATAGACATTATCAAGTAAAATGTAATCAAAGTTGACCTAAAAAAATATTTTATTGGGAGGCATTGTCTATAGCATGAACTTTGACAACATTAACAGCTCTAAGAAACATACCACTATCAAAATTAGCTCAAATTGTATCACTTGAGTTTTTTTATAATTATATATATATATAATATATATTTATATATATAAAATTATATTATATATAATAATTATATATTATAATATATATATATAATAATTATTATTTATAACTGTTTGTTGCTAAATATAGGAATTACAACCTGTTTCAGAGGTTGAAGCCGAACACAGAGGTGCAACATTAGATTCGTCATTTAAAACACGTTCAAGCGTTGCTCTTCAACCAAACGACCGAGAAGTGTCAGAATATTGGTACTACTCACCGTCTTTGGAACACAACTACAACTTGCCTGCAGACAGTGAGCCTTCCTGTAAGAGGCTCGCTAGCAGTTTGAAATACAACCAGAGTTTAGTTAAACACCCAACACTTAACAATAATGGTATATATGTCGAGCAAATAGTGATCCCAAGAAAGAGCCATGTTCCCGTGGATGAAACAAAACATTCTTATAACACACAAACACACAAGACTAATAAACCAAACATAATTGGAACTCGCTCATTAGACACAACATCTAGAACGTTAAATAAACCCACAGCGCGAAATGAACTGAGAATCATCGGTTCGTCCAGAAGTGTAGTCGAGACAAACATTGAAAGTAATACTCACACGACGAGGAAAAAGATCAAAAGGAAGAAAAAGGGGAAATCAAAGCTCTTCTCTTACAAGAAAAAGGTAAGTGAAATAGTGAAGTCACCATTCCTGTGAGTTTGGTCACACTGACTCTGGTCCATGATCTCAAACTCTTGCACGGAAATGTTTTGCCCACTCATTTCACCACTGTATTTCCTTACATAGTTCTAACTTAAATCAAGTTGCTAAATAAAAATAATAAGAATTACATGCTCTTTTGCCAACCAAAATCTTCAGTACAATCTGTATAGCAAGAACCTTATCTGAAATATATAAAAGTCAGTAGATCTACTTCATGTATTCATATGTCAAGTCATGTGATCTGTAGTTGTCACGTTTGATAGATATTATCAATACTTATAATTTAACAATAATAATATATTGAAATGTTAAATCAAACAGGTACCAAGACACGATGGAAACAAAACATAACGATGTGTTGAGTGATAATAAAATAAACCTATGTTGGTTGTACTTGGGGGCACTTAAAGTAATGAAGCACCAATACTTTCTTTTTAACACATCTTTATTTTGTTTGTCTTGTATCCAGACGAGTGTCGGCAGGAAGCTTGCCGGGGACAACCTTCAGAGTCGTCCTGCACCGATAACCTTCGTTAACGTCAGGCCCCAGAGCACAGGTACGTGAACACATTCTGTCCCAACTTCGCATTGATCTGGGACAAGTATTGGTAGCTGTAAAAACTACTCGTAGCATTTGGGCTTGCAACGGCCAAACTATCCGTGGGTAGTTTATGTCCACCTCGTGTCTTTTAACCCTCCTTTATGGAACCAAAGCTACCTTCGATCCTTACTTTCTCAACACCTTTGACATCCACTGGAAGCCTAGACCACCACCAGGAGGTGTAACAGATTTTCACCACCTTCTTACTTTTATCAGCAGCCATGTTTGTTAGGTTGCTTATCCTGAAGGACTCGTTTTGTTTCATAGTATGTCACCAACGAGGATCGTGCCGCGGGGGCAAGGGGAGAGTTTGCTAGACTCCGCAGCTACGGCCGTCATGATATAGTGAAAGAGGAGTTTCAAGATGAGTATGTGTTGCAAAATTTTACACTGTCATATAAACTCATCACAACGATCTCAGTTTTCTAGACTGGATCTGTTACTTTTTTTATTCAAGTAGCTGCTCAATTGCCCTCACAAGGCTGAGTTGACCTGGTTCCAGACCCACTGCTCCACAGAAAATTCTGGAAAGTGCCAGGGATTGAACCTGGGATCTTGAGTTCCGAACATTAAACCACAGAGATGGCCATGACAGTCATTTGGCCTATATTATTAGAGAAGCTATTTCTTGGGAGCTAGATACAAATAACCATCACTCATGTCAACCCTATCTAGTCCTGTTTACTGGCAACGAGGTTGAAACCCAGCTCGGCTGTTTTTATCCTTAACTGTTCAGGACAGAGGGAGGTGAAGGTAATGATAGTTCCCCACTCTTTGTTACCTGCAAATTCTGGTACATTTATTCTACCTTACCCAGTAAGATATGATGCACACTGACAGCTTGTGTGTAAAATGTTTGTCAGTCTGTTTCACAGACGTTGGTTCATATTTACAGGCTGGCTAGTGACAGCGACACTCTGAGTACCGACAGTCCTTTCTTAACGTCGGCAAACTTCATAAATAACTCTTCATTCTACTCCTCGTCTCGGAACACACACCGGTTTATGATGGAAGAGTTCCCCAACGACGATCAGTAAGCACTTTGTTTCATATCAACTGTTTTTGCGTTTGCTTACCTGCCTGTTGAATTAGTATTTTAAATACAAATCCAAAAGAAAATCCCTTTATTTATATATTTTACAAACTTTTATGACCATAATATATTTAATGCAGTATTCGTAAATTTAAAAATTACATTGGACGAACCATGGTTAGTTCAGTGGTAGAGCTTTGGCATGCTAAGCCAAGGCTACTGGGTTTGACTCCCATATCTAGCTGTCATTTTTTCAATTTATGAATACTATACTAGATACGGCTATATTCGTAGCCTAAAGATCATTTCCATCTTCTTAGCTTTGTTGTTAATGTAGAATAAACTGTAAAAGTGTTAGCTTTCTTCCAAAATATTACGCAGGCCTAAATTAACTCAACATTTTTTCCCCAGGTATCTAAGTGACACACTTAGCGCTCCGAGCCCTTCCATGTTCTCACATGACTACTTAGAAGAAACTGACCCTTTAGCTATACACCTTCCCATCAGAGAAGGTCCCACCATTTATAACGACTCATACTGCACCGCTGTGAATACCAGGGACTCGAACCTTCCCGATGTGCCCCAGATGGATCCTTTGTCTCTACTTATACCCCCCATCAAGACGGAACTAGAACCTATTGCCTCACCGCAGGAAGAGAGCGAAGACAAGTTTACCGAGATGGAGAACTTGTCAACGATCACGGAAACTTGTGGGGACAGTGGTGTTATGTTGGATGTTCCTTATAACTTTGCTCAAATGTCCCCTCCGAACAGTTCTCAGGATAGCGTCACTCGTGAAAAGCTCAATGTTATTGCTCGTGAAGTTAGCGACGAGGGAAATACAAGTATGCGTGTAGAAACATTCACTTGTGATAACATTGTGATGGATGATAGTAGTGATGAGAATTCAGTTCAAAGGAACAATAGTTTTAAAACAACCACGAAGATTCCGGCTCACTTCACTGATAGTTCTGGTGTGCAAGTGCCGAATGATGATTGTGTGATTAAAAATAGGGATGTTAATATTTCACCTAAAGTCGGAAATCCAGGTGTACGTGTTGAAATGCTTACCTGTGGCAGGTGTGTGACAAAAAATGATGACAAATTAGGCGTAACTTTTCTTGGCATTGGTAAATCTACTCATGACGATGTACCCAATGTGGTAAATGAATGTCGCGAACGTGATCTTTTGTTTCATGACTCTGCTGTTGTCGAGATTAATCATAGATACGTGGATGATGATTCCATAAATTCAAACACTTTATATCTTGGTGAGGAGTCACATAAAATCTCAACAGATGATATTTTGATAGCCAAATCTTCATCTATATGCAAAAGTAATCACCATTTTGATGTACATAAATATGAAACATGTTCAAAAAAACCATCAAAGAAACTAAATACAAAACAAAAGCATACTACAAGTGATCATTCATCATTAAACACTGATATCAACTTAGAAAATTTTGACAGTGAAATCGATGAAATGAGGGATCTATCTTTTTTGAAACAAAACCCTATACCAGATTTGATACTTCAAACTGCAACAAATTATTCTGACGGCTCAAAATCACTTTCATCAGCAAATAATTTCTGTGAAAATCCACCAGATGCCCAGGCCACAAGATTAAATGTGACAGTTGACGACCCGTCGACCTGGGATGACATGGTTGGCAGGCCTTGCTACTTGGTGATTTCTGTTGACGAAAAGGCCAATCACAAACTATTGTTGATACCTGCCGAAGAAGGGGACGATGAAGAAATATATCAAGAACACAACACATCTGGACAGATGATCGGAGATGCTTCTAAGTTTCAATATGTCACTGAAAACTCACTAAGGAATATTAATTTCATCACCAACAAACATTCGACGATAAAATGCCTGAGCTTGGTCACATGGGTGGTGTGGAAACAATAAGTAGTGAAAATAGTTTCTTCGAATCTGGTTCATTGTATAACAACACTGATACAGTTCGTCTTCCCACTCGTAAGAAGTCACTCATAGCGTCCGAGAACCAACACAAAGATTTCATCGCAATGGAAGAAATATTCATCTCAACAAGGTAGACTAAATTAAACTATCATAAACTTGGTCCTTTCTAACAGGGGCTTATTCACAGCTCATTGTATTTATAACACTTATATGGGCTGTGTATGTAACCCTGGGAAAATTCTCAAGTTTCAATTTTGAACCCAATAGGAATCTTTGCTTACTAACTTGATTATAGCGCTTTGCATTCTTTTTAAAAAAAAAATCAAATCCGAATCAATGATTTTATAAAGTAAAGGTTTCAAATCAAATTTAAATTTAATATAAAGTTAAATTATATTTATTGATCCGTTAAAATAAAATGTAAATAAGACATTATTTATCTGAAATATATGATGGAATTGTAGTTATATTTTGATAAAAAATTGATTTTAATTTCGATAAAATGTTCAATTACTGAAAAGTTTTACTTCTAGGTTAAAATTTTTTGAGTTACAATCCATTGAATTCTGGATCTATATTGATTTTAAATATTGACTCCTTCAAATACTAACTTTGGAATGTCGAATATGAATCTTGGTTGGGTTCGACAGTTGAAAGCTTCGCACAAGATTAATTGTGTACATTGGTGTTATTTTATTGTTTCAGAAAATTCACCAAATGTCACAACTCAAGAGAACCTTTCCATACAGAGTAACGAGAAGACGGAAGTCTTCATATCGTCCTTTTCTCGCGGGTTTGGATTGATCGTTTATGTAAACGGGGTCTGTGTCATTCCTTCTTTGTTGGGAACCGGACCTCTCTCTCTCTCTCTCTCTGAGCGCACGCATGTATCTTAGTACTTCATGTCCAGTCCAAGCAAGTAAAGTTTCTGTTTCAACATAACAAAATGGATGTCTGCCCGTACAAAATAATGATTAAAGAAACCTATTGAAGAACACCAGCTCCAGTTAATGTGACTGACCATCACGAAATATTGATGGTCCACTGGTTTAAGGCGTCACTCTCGCAGTTGACCAGACAACGGGGAGATCGAGGTTTGAATCCCAATCGGGTGTACCGAGGTTTGTTTTCCTTACCAGTTTTCCACTCTCCCTCTCCACAAATGTGGGTACTCTTCCCCTAAATTCAGCCTCCTTCACTTCCAAAAACATTAGTGTGGTTATTAAATATATATATAACCCGAACGGGTAATGGTGAGGTTTGTTTTGTTAATAATAGAATGTGTAGTTGAATTATTTCAGTGTTATACAACCTCCCGAAGAAGATAACGCAGGACATTCAAATACCTGTGTGTTTGTAAATATGTGTCAGTGTTCATATTTCTACAATTATATACCATTTATTTAACTGACTGTATTAAAACAATGTTAATCTTTTGTTACTATTAATATTTTATATTATACCATTATATTTCTTCTCGTGTTTATTATTACTTTCCAAGATTCACATTCGACTCAACACTAGATATAAAATTCGGTACATGGAGCACTCTCCATACAGTTAGGGTTTGCTTGTGTGGAAACACGAAATTACCTCTCTATTGATTAATCTCCGGATAGACTGCCTTGAATTTATCAGTTACTGGAACCCTTCATCAGAGATACTTAATTTCTCTAGTGCAATAGTTAAAGACCTGCTTCGGTGGCCACTTGGTCTAAGGTACTATTCTCACAATATACTAGACTGACGATGACGGGGAAAACATGGTTCGACCCTGGCGGGGTTTACTGACGGTGATTTTCCCTAAACTTTTCCCACTCTTTATCCACACAAATGTGAGTACGCTTCCTCTAAATTCAACCTTCCTCCTCCCTAACTCATTAATGCAATTAGTATTTAAGTGTGTAATCTGAATGGGTAGTAAGACGTGGTCTAAAAAAAAAAAGGTTAAAGTTTGTAAATGCATTACAAATTACTGACTAACATCGCACATTTCACAAGGTGACGACTAAGAGATGTGCATGCTAAGGGTTAACAGCGTAAGCTCTGGACAAAGCGACGCACTGGGGCCCTCCCACCGTCCACAGAAATAAAATTAAATGTTAGATTTATCGGAACTTACAACAAAATCAATGTTTAAACATGGGGAAAAAAAATAATTCAGAATATAAATGATAATTAATTGGAAAACTTTTTTTCTCATCCATTATTGTTTCCAGTCTGTGGTCTGGGTCAGTCTTTATTCCAGTCATATATTTCTCACCACCGGCCTGTCCGTAACTTCATATGTCCTATAATATAAGTTAAGACTAGGACAGACACAACATCCAGTCCCCCGGCTGTTAATTCATCACTGTGAAAAGGTAAACCCACATTTCAACAATGATAAATTTTTCGGCCATGCCGGGCATCGAACTCTGACCTTTAGCTCATTAGACAGACGTGCTAACAACTGATCTTAGATGTTGGATTAATCGGTAAATTGTACAGAATAAATTAATGATATTATAATAATGGAAATGAAAATTGTTAAAGTAAACTAATAGTACAAATTTATTGAACTAAGACCACCTGAGGGAAAATATGTAAAGAATCCAAAGATTGTCGTTTCTATAGTAGAAATAGTCACTCATATTTATACACAAATAGAATAATATTTCAACTGTTATTTTTGTTTAATAAAAGGTAACAATGCTGAAATATTACTCTTAGTTGTATTTTGATAAATTTGTACACGAGTGAAAAACAGTTCAAACGCATCGTAGAGTTAAACTGATTATTCACAAGTTTCAATTTAAAAAATGAGCGTTACCTTGCTCATTCACCAACATGCATCGAGACGGTGGTAAATACAACTCATCACAGAACACATCGGCTGGATGTTTTCAACCGACCCATCAATAAACTGCTGCACTTTCTGTCAGGTCAGAACCAGGTTCGATTCCACCTTGACATTTTCAATATTGTTTAAAAGTATTTCTTCTCCTGATCCAACATATCTAGCACATTTTTACAGACTTTATTGTAGAAACAATGTAGTACATTATTTTAGGGATATATGTAAGACTCTCTATTTGTGGTATTTAACGTCCACTTTCTGAACCAACTGATTATATCAGCACATGAGAATTTCTAAGAGAGAGCGAGCGAAAGGGTCTACCAATTTTGTCGAGGAAAAGTATGTTCACATACTTACCAGGGTTCTTTAACAAGCCACACCTGACGGCTTTACTTCCCCTCCAAAGGAAGTTGTGCTACGGATTTTTATGGCCCAAGAAAAATCTGTCGATCTCGGCTGGGTTTGAACCCACGAAACGTCAGTCAGGTCCTGATATCAACTTAAATATTAATTTTATTGTTATTACAGTGTTCTCTCTTATAACAGGTCTGTTCCTTTTGTCAGTGAACTTAGACCGCCAATGCACCCTGTCCTCAGCGCCCATCAAGTCGTACAATATTTGAATCCTCTTCCCTTCAATGACGTCACGCAGACGACTGGTTCTTGCCACTGATGCAGGCTAATATTATGTGACGACCAGAAGAATGTGGTGAATAAACTTTAAAATTTGGTTAATTCCTTCAAATCTTGAATCCTATAAAATCAAACCAAAAAAAGTAAACATTCAGCCCAACTTAGTTTGTACTTATCTAAAATTTGTGTATGGAAAAGAGTATAGGCCAATAACACAGATCAGCAGCTTTTTATTTGATTGTAAATATTTAATAACACAAAAAGTCCATTAATTCTACAATAACTTTGGTACAAATAACTTGTCACACACACATTGTTTCCAACAGAAAAGTAATTAAAAACTAAATTCCCTCCTTCTTCCCTCTCAAAAATACCCTGGCCAATCGGCTTGACAAAGCAAAATATATAATAGAATAAAAAAAAAAAAGTTCTCAAGAGTGTTTTAAAATCTAACTTTGAGAGCGAACTATATATAAATGTATTTTGGCATTTTGGTTTACTTTGCATTAACGGCTATGATTCACTCAATTCGAAAATCTCTTGCATCAACAAAAAGAAAACCAAAACAGCCGAAGTTTGCGAATAAGTCATATACAGACTCTTAAAAAAAAAATGTTTATACATTTGTACTTTAAAATAATAGCGAATTAAATCAATTTAGGCCCACTCATCAATCAATAATCAAAGTTAAGATATTTTTTAATACAATAAATTTGTTGATCTATGATGAATAGCGTTAGAATGCAAGAAATTGTCGATTCACTCTAATTTATAGGTCATGTAATCTGTTTTCACCCAGTCCACTATAGTTACAACTCACATAAATACCAACACACAAGAAATAAATTCATTATATATAATGTAAGATAAAGAACAATGAATATAATTTCACTGTTATGCAATAATATATTTGTTCTTTTGAGTAACTTTACATTGAATGTAGTAGTATGTAAAACCTATTTGATTGTGTACATTTATGATAAACTGATGATAAACACACCTTTAAAAGCTTATATGTATATTAGGATAGTTTTGTTTTTATCTGTTTGTTCATAACTGTGATATAGCCACATATTACATGTTTAAATTGAAGAGTATTTTTATTCTGCTACTTACAAGCACTGGTACTATCCCCAATGTCCTAGGTTAGTTGAAACAGCTATGTATGTATGTATGTATGTTTTTTATGAATACCTATCTTATAGTACAATAAAAACTTTTTTTTAATCGTTTGATATCTATAAAAAACTTTAATAATAAAATAATATCAGAATTAAAAAGAAAAAAGATTAATGGTCAATCTCTTTGTGTATTCTTCTAACATCTGCGCATTAACTCGCACAGATATAACTACGAATCTTTTCAAAAAGACATCACTACTATAATATATTACACAACTAATAAAAAAAAGCGTTAAAAATAGCAAAGCTATGCACATTTACAGTCGAAAGTCAACTAAATTTATTCAGTTGCGTTCTTTTAATGTGCAAAAAAGATGGGGATGTATGTAAAATTACATCGGCTCAGTCTCTTGCATCGCTATAATCCGCGCTCGCAAAAACAAAATAAAAAAGTTAATGATGGCAAACTATTTCGATGAATATTGGTACTGACGCAATCTCGAATATATCCCGCTCACGTCTCAACAAGCCAAGCTGATGCTGCTTCCGATACCCATCATTGTTTCT
Source organism: Timema cristinae (assembly GCA_039000515.1). Taxonomy (NCBI): domain Eukaryota; kingdom Metazoa; phylum Arthropoda; class Insecta; order Phasmatodea; family Timematidae; genus Timema; species Timema cristinae. The sequence continues at coordinate 59,775,788 of JBCFYV010000024.1, forward strand.
TTTATCTAACTATATTGAAGAAGCTAGAAGCAGGCATTTCGAGCACGACGAAAAAACATGTAAACACTAAAAAACACTAATGGTAAGATTATAGTGACAAACTTGACGGGACTTGACGAGTCGGCAAGTGTTGTTAAAAAGTTAACACACAAAGTAAGAGACATTCGTCGTTAATTACAGCAAAATATTGATTAAATTTTCAAACTGTATACACAGCAAATTAAAAATAAATGTTTTTTTTATCTTAGACTTTTTTTTAATGTATTATGTAAGAAATTATTTAAAGTAATTAAAAGTGTCAAATCAGTAATTTAAAATAATATTCAAATTCTGCTAAAATTCTTATACACATCTTTTTAGTAAGTAAATTTAAAGTTATTTGTTAATGTGGTTTACATAAAACACACAAAATAAAAAGCGACTTTCTCCAACTGAAAAAAAAAATTCAAAGTCATCCATATAATATACATTTAATTATTTCGAAAAATTGAGTAAATGTTATTTTTTTAAATTGTGTTTAGTTTCATTTTACACCCCCTCGCCTAGTTGACACTAAAAAAACCACACATACACGACAAAATATCACATCTCACATAGTTTTGAGCTTTCATTTAGAAACAAAAGCAAACAATTTTATATGACTTACATCACAACTTTAAACCGATTTGATTTGGCAACTTAATTTAAAAATGACTATATTATTTAAAAAATACTAATCTTAATTTTACTACCGCAGTTAAAAAAAATCATTAAAACAAAAGTACCCTAAATTAATTAATATAATAGTTTGATTGACTTCCTTCTGGGAAGTGTTTTGCTTGATGCATTGCGAGTCATATTAATATGCGCACAAAACATTATGTACACAAGAGTGAAAACAAGGGCCTGCCTTTCTAAGAGATCATTTCTAAAAAAAAATGGGCTATTTCAAAAGATTTTTAAATGAGTTTTTTTTAAAGTGATATATTTCCATTAAAATGCCAATTTTATTATATAGTATAGAAATTAATAGTTCATTGCACAGCAATGAAAAGACAAAGAGTCTTTGTTTCTAAAGATTTCTAACTGCTATCAGAAACTGGACCAAATTATGTTTTATGTACATTTTTAATAAGGTTTTGTGTGGAAGAAAAAATTACTAATTTGCTAGAATTCAACACATAAACCAATAGAGCAACTCCTGCAAAAATAACCAATAAAGATCATTTGTTCCGTCAAATCATCAAACAAAATATTTCATCGGAAGCAACACATTTTTTTTAAATTTATTTTTTAAACAACCCAAACAAAACTTTCTAAAAAAAAAGTTTTTTTAGAAAGTATTCCCCACCCCCCATTAAAGTGGTCGGCTCGGTGTCGAGGCAGATGATTGGATCAAGTTGATGGTGGCAGGACTTGTGGGTGACTATAGGTTACACTGCCACAGTATCGTAGGGTGTGACTGCGAGTCCGTTTTGGTGGTGGTGGTGCCCTGCTTCGTTTCTGGACAACAAACAACAACAGTTAGAATTGGAAACATTTCATCATCTGCATGGGGTGACCTGGTGGTCTAGGGGTAAGGTGTCAGACTTCTGTGCTGGCGGCCGGGGTTCAATCCTCGGTCCCGGCACAGATTTATCTGATTGCCAAACCCTTCCTTCACCTCTGACAAGAGTGTATTAATCAACTTGTGAATGTGTGGAATGCCAGGCCTCCACCGTGGTTCGGATCCCACGTTAAACTGTAGGTCCTCCATTTCATCTCACAATCACCCTACCATTACACGTTAGCGTAAGTGTGTACAACCCGAACGGGTAGTAAGACGCACTAATAATAATAATTATTATTATTATCTTCAGGGGCTGTCCTTAAATTACACAAGGGGGGCCAGAATCCACCTCACATAACATTGCAAGTGATCTAAACATAAAATATTATGTAAGAAAGTGGGGGGCGGAACAGAAATTCTTCCGATCCTTTGCGAGCGGGGAGGGGGAAACTTATGAAAAAAAAAATCCTTACATAATTTAAGGCCAAACAGCCCCTTGTTAGGGTTGAAATACTTATTGAATTTAATTTATATAATTCTTAAATGTAAATTCCAACATAATTAGATTATGGCCTCTGTCCTTAGTAAGTTTGTAAATTAAAAAAATAACGATTGGACATGGGAATCAAACCTGGGACCATTGGCACACTGCGCCAGGGTCCCCAGGTGTGAATTCATAGCTCTGATATATCATATCCCCAGTTATTTACGCTCTTGATACAAGATGTCGGTTCATGACACTGGTGATGTAGGTGCTGCGGTTTGACGAAACACGTCCCATTAGGAAGCTATTATTATTGAAAGTCGCTGTCATTTCCCCAAACCGTGGTAAGGAAGTATTGCAACCTATGGCTCACTACCATATTATAATATCAAGTCTTTAATTGCTTCCAATATTCACTTCGTCCTTTTCTTTGGCATCCTCTCCTCCACCCTCCTCACATCTCACCCTCGTTATCGAGTTTATAACACTAAATACTGGTATGAGGAAAAACTCAAATGTTACATTCGATATTTAAAGATGCTAAAACATCAAGTTGTTAATGAAATATTGTTTGATCTTTAATAAAAGTTTGACATCCCGTCTCCTTATTAAGTTGATGATTGGTCTTGAAATGTAACATTTAATCTTTTCCTTAGACCAATATTTGTTGTTAACATGCTTTTATCTCTAATAAAATGAACTACTTTCAAAACATTTGGTTAAAAATATGCTCAGACTTAAAACTGCAAAGTGATTGAAATGTTTTCAATATCTCAATAAGGAAGAGCGGTGCTTTTATTTAAAATAACTCAAGTTGCGTGTTTTGTAAATCAATTTTTGTACGTAGGGATTTTACCACCTCTAAGGTTTGTTCCTGACTAGAGATCAAGAAGTCCCAGGTTCAATCCTCGGTGCTTCCATGGGAGGTAGTGGGTCTGGAACAAGGTCAACTCTGCCTCGTGAGGACAAATGAGGAGATACTTGAATAAACAAGTAGCGGCTCCATTCTAGCAAACTGAATTAATGGCCGAAGGGTTTGTTGTGCTGACTACATGACAACTTCTATCCACAAAAGTCGGCACTATCATCGCCGACGACAGCGGCAAAGCTCGCTTGCGAGATCACCCCATAAAGTTTTTTAATATTAATTTTCTTTTAGTTTTAGTTTAAGGTATTTAATTATTTGTGTTTGTTTTTGTTTTGCTGCAAAGCATACTTTTAAAATGTTTAATCCTGCTATGGAGAAGAGGTGTCTTGTAAGTGTAAGGAAGTGTTTTATAGAGCCAAGGAAAGCATGTTAGCTGGTACAAGTACAAACAAGGTTAGGAATGTAGTTATCCAGGAAATAGTGGGGTACAGGGAGTACTTGAGAGAGAGATATGGGAGGAGCAGATAACAGAGAGTGTGCAAGTGAGAGAACTGAAGAACGGAGGCAATTAAAGAAGTAAGAATTGTGGAAGGATGAGAAAGCTGGAGGCCTTTTACTAAAGTGAGCCGGCCACAGGCTGGAAACAGTTGATGATAATGATGTGATGACTCATGTAAAATGTTAGCAAAGTATAATCATCGATTATATAAAAGTGTACTATCATAGTTATTTCCTTTTCTTTAGTTTATCAATTTTTATTATAAAATATTAGCATTGAGCACCTCATTTTTTAATCATATCATAGTTTAGGATATTCTAATTTGTGCACCACATGTTTTTTGGCCTCCAGCCACCACTGTCTAGAATAGGTTTAACCACATCGTAACATTACATCTAAAGTTTATGTGCCCCTCAGTTATGATGATAGCTTAACATTTTAATAACCATACCAACTATTCAAATTGATCCTTAGCTATGAAACTTATTACCAATCCATTATTTGGATTTATTTTTCACCAGTCTTAAGGAAAAATAATTCTTCTAAAATAGGTAAATATATATTTAAAAGAAATTAAAAAGAACAACTTATGATGTATATAATAGCACTTATAACATTCTCACATATGATACATACATATTTATTTTATTGCTATAGTTAAGTAAAGAAAAGAAAATTATGTATGATCATGAGAAATGTCGAGTCTTAAGGCTATACATGTTAAGATATATTAGTGAAACTTTCTTGGGGTTCTATTTTTCTATTTTGAAAATATGAAAATACACATTAGTAAATGAGAAAGCTGAAGAAGCATAAGCAGTTAACAATCAAGCAACAAAAAAAATAAGCGATTGCTATATAAATTCCAGAGGTTGGTTAGTTTCATGTCCGTACTGTTTTGCGTGGCGGGAGAGAAGACAACAATACACCTGACCCCCATCTTCATGTCATTGACAGTCCGTCCAACACGAGAGCGATGCGTTACCTGATGCGGTAATTTCACCGCTATTACGCATTCGTTCTGCGTATAGTGTTACAGTGGCTGCTCGATATCTTTGGTTGACCGCACCTAATTGACTGTTATAGTCATTGTAGCAGTTTATTTACTATTTAAGTTTGAAAATAAGTATCAAAATAGCAAGACAATAACCTTACTTATCAGAACATCTTTTTAATTCAAAATGAAATTAACTAGATTTGATTACAGTCAAACACAAAAATAAATATGTACCGTATCTTAAATATTTCACTTTTACACTTAAGTTTGGACTTGAAAGAAACCATCTTCTGTAAATGTTGGTTGTTAACCAAGACAACACTGAACAGACAAACTACGCTCAGAGCGCTTGGTTCTCATGCTGAACTAGCACCGGAACCACATGGAACCTTGCGCCTGAACTTTGACTTACGGTTTCCTGTTTTGTTCGTGCAAGTCATTTAATGAAAACAAGGAAAGTTTTCAATTATACAGCACCACACAAATGTTACAGCAAAAACAACACTACTACTCTGTCGCTAACCAGCTACACATTAACAAATGTTGTTTAGAAAGGCGAGCAACTTCATGTAAAACAAATAAATTATACACTTTTAAATTGTTTATTAACTACAAAAATACATGAACTAAATTTTACCTACAAAGTTTAGTCAAGGAGACATTCAGAACTATTTTAATGATTAACTGTGGTTGCTTTTTTGACTGATATTTTTAGTTTAATGAGCCAATAATATTAAAAATAAAGCACCAAAATGTTGGATTCAGCAGGAATGTGATTATAAGACGCCAAGCCTGCAAAATTACAATATTTAGTTTTATTTTGTGAAACCATATTGCTGAACAGGCTTTGTGGGTCTTCCATGACTTGGTTTCTAAATTGGGCCAGTTCATGGATTTTGACTATTCTTGGGGACATTTGTGACCTTTTAATCAAATAAATTAAGATTTTTGTATCTGTTTTAAAGTACATATAAAAAAAATAATTCAATCCACAGTTTTTTTCAGCACCACTTAACCAATGGGTAATACGTTTATATACTATTTAGGCTAATGGTATTCAAGGATGAAGGTTATATTTAGAGGAAGTGTACCTACATTTGTGTGAAGAGAGAGTGGAAAACCACCCTCAGTATACAAGCCCAGGAGTCCAATCCCAATCACCCTGTCCTCAGCAGTCCAGTTTATTTTGAGTGAAAATCCTTAGACCATGTGGCCACCGAAATGGGTCAATCCACTGTTGTTGATGGGGGGATGGGTAGCGGAGTGAAAAAGAAACTGCACACCAACCACCTTGTTTAAGAAACACTTTAAAATTCTTTTAAATAACCAAATAGCTCGAGACGACGAAGGATTAACCTCCATTTTGAATCCATCCTTTTGGTGCTGCTTTGCCTTGTTTTATGCTATTTTAATCACACGACTAAAAATAATTGTGTAGCGTTCTAATAGTTACTTAGCTAAAATAGAACACACTTGATTAGTGAGGTTAGTGGAGGTGATGCACGGTTTAAAAAACTAAGAGTGAATGATCTTTGATGAAAAGGAGTTAGCACGAAACAGATTCACTTACACAATCTCTGTGTGGGGTACAAGGAGTGAATTGAATAAAGAACAAGGTGTAGGTGGAAACAAACAAACAAACTAAACAACAAACAACAAACTAAATTGGAGATGTGTGAAGGATCGAAATATCCGACTCAAATCTTCTTGACAATAAGGTTGGCATCTTGGAAACATGTTCAAGGAAGATGAACTGGTTTGAAATATCTCAATAAACCTGACATATTTAAACATAATATTTTTTATAACAGCTACTCAAAAGTATTTTAACAACGACCAATGATTAAATTATAATTATTTATAACATAAACAGAGATAAATTCAACTATGTAGGCATAAAATAATAGCGGACACTTTTGTGTTTTTAACGAGCCTCACCTTTTACCCAATGGGGTGACCTGGTGGTCTAGAGGGTAAGGTGTCAGACTTTTGTGCTGAGGGTCCAGGGTTCAATCCCCGGTCTCGGCACAGATTTATCTGATTACCAAACCCTTCCTTCACCTCTGGCAAGACACTTGTGAATGTGGGGAATGCCAGGCCTCCACCATGGTTCGGATCCCACGTTAAACTGTAGGTCCTCCATTTCATCTCACAATCACCCTACCATACACATTAGCGTAAGTGCGTATAACCCGAACGGGTAGTGAGACGCGGTAATAACAATAATTTACCTCAATGCACTTAAATATAGAATTAAAATTTGTTTTTTTAGCACCGAGTCTTACTACTTGTTAGGGTTACACACTTATGTACTATTTATCCTAATGGTTTTTAGGTATAAGGAAGTGTAACCGCATTTGCATGGAGGCAGAGTTTAAAACCATTTTGAAAAAAAAAAACATCCTCAATACACCTGACCGAGATTCGAACCTCAATCTCCCAGTCATCAGTAGTCTAATCTACTGCGAGAGTAGCAACTTAGACCATGCAACCACTAAAGCGAGTATTTTAAAAATCAAATGTAGTGTTATGTGACAACAGCTTCGTATTTGCTTCTCATGTTCCATTCAAGAAGTTAGCTTTGCACCTCCTAAATGACAACACAATAATTACTATGTTTCAAGTATTTGTGTTGCTGTGTTAGTGAGGAGCAAGATATCTTTAGTTCAATTAATAATAACAAGGATTACATTGAAACAAGTAAAGGGCAGTCTGTTCAAATTAAACTAGTACAGTGCCTGATAAAACTCGTATCAGTTAATCTAACATGATCTGTATTCAAAATAAGGCTGAATATATTAGCGATTGTTAATACCATTTGGTTTTATAATTTATTCAATAAGTAAAACATGACACACATCAGTAATAGTAACATAAAAACAAGTTCTACGACTAACCACAATACAGGACTAAAGCTGTATGTATGGAAAATATTCGGAGACCAACAAGTACCCCATTTGACTTGAACTGATTCTTATTCTTTATCTGGGAGATAGGTTGAATCCCTAGAATAGACTGTAAATACCACCCAGACAATCCCCCATTTGACCTGAACTGCTTGTTATACTGGGAGATTGGTCGACTCCTGAGACTAGACTATAAATACAATCCCCCATTTGACCTGAACTGCTTGTTATACTGGGAGATTGGTTGACTCCCGAGACTAGACTATAAATACAATCCCCCATTAGACCTGAACTGCTTGTTACACTGGGAGATTGGTTGACTCCTGAGACTAGACTATAAATACAATCCCCCATTCGACCTGAACTGTTTGTTATACTGGGAGATTGGTCGACTCCTGAGACTAGACTATTAATACAATCCCCCATTAGACCTGAACTGCTTGTTACACTGGGAGATTGGTCGACTCCTGAGACTAGACTATTAATACAATCCCCCATTAGACCTGAACTGCTTGTTACACTGGGAGATTGGTTGACTCCCGAGACTAGACTATAAATACAATCCCCCATTCGACCTGAACTGCTTGTTATACTGGGAGATTGGTCGACTCCTGAGACTAGACTATTAATACAATCCCCCATTAGACCTGAACTGCTTGTTACACTGGGAGATTGGTTGACTCCCGAGACTAGACTATAAATACAATCCCCCATTAGACCTGAACTGCTTGTTACACTGGGAGATTGGTCGACTCCTGAGACTAGACTGTAAATACCACCCTAAGTATTGTGGGATGGGTGACAGGAATGTTATCATCACAGAGTGTGTATGTTAAGTCTGCTTGTGCGTGTTGATTAAGAACAAGTGCTCGGGTGAGTGAAGGGGGTGGGGGGGTTGAAAGGTCAACACACAAGAGTACTGACCTCTCAATGAGTTTCCTCATTTCCTCTGTTGTCAAATCCTTGCTGTTGGCCCTGACATTTACTGAAACCAAAACCAAAAATAACAGCAGCTACACGACCACAATACGACAACTGATGCACAAACAAAAAGTATAAAATAATGTCGACTGCCGACCGGCACAGAAACTGGACCCAGATAAAATGTATTCCCAATTATTAAGAAAATATGGGTCTCTTAAGCTGCTTTCGAAAGACGGTTGTTTACTCTTAATTCTTCACTTTGTAAATAAAATAAACCTTAAATATTTGTGTCCAGAGAATTTGGTTACTTAAGTGAAAAATAATTTTGAAACAATATGATGTTACTATAAATTAAGGATATAAAATTTGAGATTCAAATAATTTTTTTTTTTCAAGTAGAATTTGTTTTAAGAGCTTTAATACTCCTTATTGGTGGTTCAGAACGAATTATAGTTATAGTACAAGCTCAACAACCAGGCCCCATAGCAGTAATTTAACACTTAACTGAATGTATGAATGTTAGAACGAGTGGATTATAAGAAAAATGTTAACATTTAGCTACTTTTTATATTATATTTCCTCATGTGTTAATAATTCATTCCAAGATTCGGATTAGAGATTAGGGATTCAAAGGTAAATTGGAGATTTGGATTTGTAAAATAATGGATTCAACCAAAGCTACTAAAAATGTAAATTGAATAAACTTGTTTAATAAAAACGTTAGAATTTCTGTGCCAATCTTCAGGAAAATAATATAGATATATAAAATAATAATAATAATTAAAAAAAAGAGTTCTTGAAGGAAGCCATCAAACTACTTAATATTTATTTATTTATTTGTTAGATACCTACTGTCAAATATCAAACAAATGTTATTTACAACACATTTCTATGCAGTTATATTAAAATGCCAATGCAAAATTTACAAAACAAATTACTTTTAGTGACAGAAAAGATGTAAGAATGAATCTGACCCAGGTAAAAACACACAAAAACACGGTTAAAGTTAGCAAAGTCCGTACAAGGATATATTATATACGGAGTGGTCCAAAATATTTGAACAACTCCTGTACTTGGGGAATACAAGGGATATTGCAGAATGGGAATAAGTGCACTTTGCAGTGCTTCTTTTTAGGACGGTAAAGCACGACCTACAAGTTCATAATATTCAGGTTATGGACGGAGAACATGTTTGGACAGGAGGAAATGTAAAACTTTATTTTCACACCTTAAAAAAAAGGTGCTATAACACAAATAAATCGTGTATCATCTTTTTCTTGACTTTTTTCACCATAAATCTAGTGTGTTTAGAAAGATTAAATAGACACATTTTTCACACATGCAAATTCCGTGCATTGTAATTAATAAGAAATGCATTTAATCCACAAATTCACGGCACAGTTTATTATAGTTTTCATTCGATGCAGACAAACAGTCTACTTTAGAAAAACAATTTTGTTTTACTACAAGAAATGTCAATCCAATATTACAATTCAGAAAGAAAACTAAATTTAAACAGGAAAAATGTAAACCCAACACATCCATGTGAATATTATCACACTTGGGGGCGGGGGAGAAACCAAGTGATATATATTAAATGAGATCAAACATGAAAATGGACCCTTGTTTATGTTCATTCAAAAAACGTAAGATAGTGAATGACAAAGCCTCTTCTTGTTAAAAATGTATAAATTTTCTTCTGGAGTGTAAAATAAATATATTTAACAAGTTTATCCAGGGCCATTGCATCTTTGAAAAAAACACACACGCACACACGCGCGCACACACACACACACACACACACACACACAAAAGGAGACCAATTGATAAAAACTTTTTATTAGAAAGACCAACTACATTTCTTTCTTTTTAATTATGAAAGAGAAACAAGTCTAAGAATAAGTTCAAGAGAGAGAGAGAGAGATTGTGTTTCAATTAAGACAATGGGGCACTAATCAAACTCTGTGGCCTCCGCTCAGCACGCCAATGCTCTGAACACTAACTAACCTGTGCTCAGGGCCCCAGAGCCACAGCCCTCAGTGACTCGAGGTTGTCTTTCCGCTGTCAACGTTTATTAATGTTAGTACAAATATATCCCGTGATAAGATACTGCGATCATGTTTTGTCAAGTATTGTATGACTCGTCTGTGATAGGAGCCTTCACATGTCCATCACAGACTCCGCCTTAAACTAGAAGTGATGAATGACCCTGAACATGGAATGAGCAACGCCATGGGTCCTGGCTTTGGTTCGTGTGTCCAGGTTTCACCTGAATGCTCCGTTTCTGTTTATAGGCCGATGTGCTCCAGTGGGGAATTGCAAGAATTGCATAAGCACATTTTTAATAAGGTTTAATTTTGAGGAAGTGCACCAACATTAACATGAAAAACCTACCCTCAATCTACCTCGAGTGAGATTCGAACCTCAATCTCCCTGTCATCGGCAGTTTAATCTACTGCGAAAGTAGCACGTTAGACAACGCGCCCATCGAAGCAGGTTGCCAAATAATTGACAGTAAATATTATAAAATTAATTAAAAAAGTTAAAAAAAATGGATTTTTAATCAATGTTATAAAAAACCTCAAAAACTCAAGTTACTTTTAATCTGATGACCAAGGTCTTTGAATCCACGTCTCGACACTTATTATGTGTTCACTCGAGGTCGTCTCTCTTTGTCTTACATCAACTCCCCCGCTTGTCAGCCAAAATAAGCAAAGTTCGAACCCCCTTCTACCCCAAGGTGCTTATGTAATACTTGAACGCCCCTTTACTATGGTATCTACTCAACTTGACCAATAAAACTCCCAATTTTTCCCAGAGTTCCCCTAATCATTTCCTAAAATTCTCGATTAAAAATTATGTCACATACTTCTAACTCCCCCCTCTCCCACCTCATTTTTCTATTAATCTTTTTTATGAATAATAATAAGTTTTAAAATTTAAATAAACATATTTAAAAAAAAATTGTATTAACATTGTTAACTTGGAGCTATAAAATATATTACACAGCTACAAATAAAAAACTACAGTTTGAATAACATTATTATTTACTAATTTAGTTATTATATTTTATATTTTGAGTAAAACAACATTTCCAGGATTTTTATTCCCGACTTATTCTTGTTTTTTCCCTGATCATTTCAAATTCCTGGCTAATTCCTGCTCTCCCTGATTTTCCCGTTCTATAAGCTATGGGAGTTTCCTAAAATGATCTTAGAGCTACATATCATAGTCTCCAGATGACAATTTCCCTACTCGCAAGTTAAACTACCGTTGAGAAAACACAACTTGCACCAACATTTGTTTTCAATAATACCACGATGTAACAAGACGATAGTTCACCACATCATGAGTCACTGACCTCCATAGTTCCTGTTGACCAGCTGGTCACGGTCACACTCTGCCTCCGAGATCTCGTTGCTTTCCTTGGAGTCGTTGAAGGACGACGAGTTGTTGGGGTCGTGGTTGCGAGGAGGTGGTGGTGGGGGCTCTGGGCTGCCCGCCATGGGCAGGTTACGGGCAGAGCCTGGCAGACACATACACTCACACACTTGTACCGAGAGCTAGCCCTCATATGAGACTGTACCGAGAGCTAGCCCTCCTGTGAGACTGTATTGAGAGATAGCCCTCGTGTGAAACTGTACCGAGAGATAGCCCTCGTGTGAGACTGTACCGAGAGCTAGCCCTCGTGTGAGACTGTACCAAGAGATAGCCCTCGTGTGAGACTGTACCGAGAGATAGCCCTCGTGTGAGACTGTACCGAGAGCTAGCCCTCATGTGAGACTGTACCGAGAGCTAGCCCTCGTGTGAGACTGTATTGAGAGCTAGCCCTCCTGTGAGAATGTATTGAGAGCTAGCCCTCCTGTGAGACTGTATTGAGAGCTAGCCCTTGTGTGAGACTGTACCGAGAGCTAGCCCTTGTGTGAGACTGTACCGAGAGCTAGCCCTCGTGTGAGACTGTACCGAGAGCTAGCCCTCGTGTGAGACTGTATTGAGAGCTAGCCCTCGTGTGAGACTGTTTTGAGAGCTAGCCCTCATGTGAGACTGTTTTGAGAGCTAGCCCTCCTGTGAGACTGTATTGAGAGCTAGCCCTCGTGTGAAACTGTACCGAGAGAGAACTCCTTGGAGGTGTATCGGTGATAGCTCATATTTTACTGAGTAGTTAGCAACAAAGTTGAAAAGATTAGGGGGGTGGGTGGCTGCCTGGATTAACTGAGGGATGTAAGGACACTCCGAAAGGGCAAGTATAGGAGGGGGAGAGGGTCGGTGTAGTGACTGCCATAGCTACAGTAGCGCACCTCTAGTGAGGTGATAATACACGGTACTACTTAGACAAGAGATTTGCAAAACCTCGAGATGCCCATCGGAATCTTAACAACATGCACATTTGCGAGTCTTATCACTGGTGTTGATGGACTCAACCTTGCTCAAGGAGCGTCAGATTATAATATAGCTTTTGGAGGTTCATTAAATAATGTCATGAGCTAAGTTTTTGTTTTGGGTAGATCCTCGACAAATATTAAAACTCCGAGAACAATAGTTTTAATCTAAAATGACATCAAACGTGTTTTAAACGGGATACCAAGGTACATGATGAATATCTGTGGGGAACTGACCTACACTCCGACGGCTGACAGATCCACGGCTGCCATAGTGGTCATACGGGGCGCCGTATTGTCCGTACTGGCTTCCATACTGGTCTTCCTCCGGAGCGCAGTTGGCAGGGTCGTCATACTCTGGCCCGGGTGAGAATGTGGGTCCGTTCTGATTGGCCACACGAGAATAACGGCCGTTAGCTCTCGGCTGAAACAGGTTCACTAGTGACCACCTACAACCAGGGACTACTTACTCCAAATAGCCAACTTAAAAAAAAATGAACAAGAGTCTTCTTTCCCTAAAGATAAACTTTTGTTTTGTTGCCTTCATGTGGAAATCTCGAACTAACATATATTTTAATAGTTTAAGGGACATTTAAGATAAAACATTCTAAAGACAATATCAATAAACAATCATACCACATTGATGAAGTAAAAAAATGATAAACACGAGAATTGAACCAGGAAGCTGCATGCCAACGCTCTCTCACCGAGACATTCTGGTTAATCTTGTAGTTACATACAGACTCACTAAACCAACAACTGGTGATACGACACAAACCAGGATGGCTCAGTGGTAGCGTAAAGTCAAATGTCCCGGGTTCGATTTTAATTGAATTTGATTCAGCTCTCAGGACTAATTCTAGAACTTTCGCTCTTCATTTAGAAAGTTTGTCACCTAATGCTGCTATATTCACGACAAATATTCAACAATTTGTTTATATCAACGTGTGAAGAAAATTAAAGAATGTTTCTACTGGAGCTAAATTTTATTTATTATAACCAAAAAAATGTTTTGATAGAAAAACTACAAAAACAGTGACATTTCCTCGCATTCCCACATTGAATAACTTTTTTTTTTTTAGATCAAATCCTTGATATTTTTACTCTAAGATTATATGTTTTTAAAGGTTCAAGGATTCAAATTTGGATTTGGCCCATTTCTAATTTATTATTAGCCCTTAATATTACCCTTGGGAATAAATATCAGTTTTCGCCGAACATCTATCAAATAGACCATATTAAACTTGCTTATCATTCTGTCTCACCATGGACTGTGACCCACTGCGTTGATGAACGTGCCCATTGCCCGCCACACCGCTGCCCCCAATGGGGCCCATAGTGCCGCTGTGCGTGCGCTCGTGACCATTTTGATGTGGGAACGTTTGAAACTGCATGGCCTTGTTGGGGTCCATCTCCTCACGGAAACCCAGGAGGTGGAAGGTGGCGTAGGGGCAGATCTCGTCCTCCATGCCTGCCAACAACAGCGTTCCATTCAAGCAAAACCTCCCCACAGACACGGTACATATCACACAACTACAAAACTTCGCCAGCAAAAACATAAACATTATGTAAATATGCACAATATAATATTCTTTTCAACATAAAACAACTTTTATAAAATATTCAAACTTCACTTGGGCTTCAAGAATATTTCATATTTTTGATCAGACTTTGCTTCAAAGTGAAAAAAGGTATTTTGCACACCCATAACATATAATATCTATTAAATAGTAGTTTTTAATTATCATAAAAAATGTACTTAATTTCAAAATAAAGTTAACTCGTTCACAAACTTGATTTGCAATAATGTGTCAGGCAATCGAAACATGTAAAATGTCTGAATTATTGTGATGAAAGTGGTGTGCGAGCTACTTGTATCCTGGCATGGTCTGGATTGGAGATGGAAAACAGCCTTTCAATTCCAATAGCAAGTTTTCGTTTATTTAGAATGTCACTTCCACAACCAATGCAAGTCCAATATGCTAACATCTTTCAAGGCGAGCTTAGTAATTTTTTTTTCTGGTAACGAATTAGTGATAGCCAGAACACTTATCTGAGTTATACTGTGGTAGAAATTGTTTATATAAAACACTAAAAAACACAAACTCATGTTAAACGCCGAGCTCTCGCTGTCACAGGAAGCTCCACCGGGTCAAGAGAGTAGACTGGACTGTCAGCCAAGAGCATCAGCCTACTCTCAACCTGATGAAGCTGTTTGCGACAGTCAAAGTTTGTCTTTAAATATGTGTTTTTCAGTGTTCTTTATTAGTTAGAAAAATGACAGCAGGACACTATAATCAAACCCAGGACCTTTGGCTTAGCACTCCAATGCTCTACCACTGAGCTACCCCGTGCTCAGGGTCATTCTTCACTTATAGTTGAGTCTGTGGTGTACGTGTGTAACCGTCAGCTACATATGAGCGACCAATATTATTGTGAGCCGTCAGACACCAGAGCCCAAAGTCGTCAGATACCAAGATTGTCAGACACCAGATCCGTCAGATACCAGATCCGTCATGCTGCCAGTATAAAATGTTGTAATCCTACTCAGGTAAATGTGCTGGATATCCACTACAATTTAAACTATGATTAGAGATAATAAAGTTTAATTACTCCTTTTATCTACTTGATTGCCTGTAGTATTTTACATACAAACAATACAGAAACCAGCGTAATCAATTATTAAAGACGTGATAAAAACACACTATTAATCTTATTTATTTTGATTGAATATATAAATATTTCTAGTGGAACAGTATTTTGTTTATGAATTACGTATCTAATAATAAAACGATGGGGTGTCCAAGATTAATTTACAAGAGTATAAATGTTGTTAGCATTCACGGCTAGATGTCACAACCATACCTAGCTTCCAACTGTGTTCAAACTAACAAAGCAATAAAGCCAACAAATTAGTCGAACCACAACCTTTCGTTATGTTTAGCAAATAAATAATGGCATTTAAATTCTTAATTACTTTAGCTGAATTATTACATCAGTTTTAAAAGCACGTAGGAAGTCAATATTTGACGAGACTAAAAAACACCAACAACTCACAAACAATCAGTTTCTACAACTACTAAAAGAAGAATTAGTATTATTATTAAAGCTCAAGTACACACAATAGTACATCAATACTTAAGACACAAGTACCACCACTTAAAATAATTTAGTTCAGAAATAGCCCACATTTATCAAAGCATTATTAAACTAAGCCATTGGTGTTTTCAGGGGTTTTTAGCCCTGAGAGTATTGAATATAGACCGTTTTGAACCGAATATAGTGCAATTCTTATCTCCTAAGAATGTCCTTCCAAAAACTGTACTAATACTAACATTTTTCACTGGAAAAAGTAGCTTCCTACAGCGTATATTTTGTAGATGCCAAAACTGAACCGGTCGGATTTGGCGGAAATCGTCAAGAGCTAATAATAAGCTCAAGGTCAAAACAAAGTGAGAGAGAGGGAGTATTTCCGCTCTTTAGTGCCAATGAACTGGTAGTTCAGTGTTAGCCGACGACAGATCCTCAAGTGAGTGATTGTGAGGAGAGTATTCCTCGGAGTCTCAAGCTTCGATATTAACATCGATATGTAAGGTGCAACAAACTAATAATGTGCAAGCTGATAATCATTTTGGAGTTTCCGAGGCTGATACTAGACTTTATAGAAAAAATGAAAAGCACTCTTAGGGCCTAATAAAAATGTGTCAAATTTGTTAAATTTTTTTTTACCTGAAGGTATATTCGTGACCTTTTATTTTCATGTAAAACACCTTGTATTATGCACGGGGCTGTACAATATTCGAGCCAATACAGTGCTTTGCTGCATTAATGTTACATTTTAATCTACTGAATGGTAAAGTTTCAAATAAATTTAACACATTACTGCTATTAAATCAGTATTTCACAAAGTGTGCTGCACAGACAACTTTGGAGGGGATAGGAGAGAGTTACACGGACAATTTCAAAGTCTTTCTTGCCCTCTGTCATGGTTTTATTTAGCTTTTGATAAAGTTCTAGCAAAATCTGGAACAACCATTTGTACTTTACATGATAGCTGCTTTTTATCTATACTAATATTATAAAGAGGAAAGATTTGATTGTTTTCTTGTTTGTAATGGATAAACTCAAAAACTACTGGACCGATTTTAAAAATTCTTTCACCAATATAAAGCTACATTATCAGTGAGTAACATAGGCTATATTTTATTTTGAAAATTTAATTTATTCCTCAAAAATTTCGATAGTATATTATATGGTCGTTGGAAAAAAAAGTTGTTGAAGGGTAAGTGAGGTTGGTGAAGGGGGTGGGTGAGGAGGGGTAGGGGGGAGGAAAGAGGAATGAGATGAAAATAGGAGGATAAAAAGAGGGAGGGGGCTATACAGTGATGGTAGGACTGTATTTAAAAAAAAAAAGTAAAAAAGGTTTGTTTTTATATTGACAAGATGGATGATTTGAAGCTTTGTTTTACACGATTCTTTACAATATTTTTTTTACGGGGAAGGGGGCTAGTGTATTGATAAAAGGTGTACGTTGGTTAGGGTATAGCCCCAAAAAGGGTACACCAATGACAACAGTGTGGGGAAACACTGCAATAAATGATAATTATAATGATTATTTATCAATGGTTAAGTTGAAACAAGTCTGATAAGAAATGATAAAACTAAAAAATATTCCATGATCCGCAAAGTAAGTAGGAAAAGTGACAAAAGTATTAAATGAAAATGGTTGCCTAACTTTTTATTGGCGAAGAAGATTTTTAAGTTGAGTTGGAAGTCTATGCGTGGTGACATTTCAGTTTGCTCATTTATAAGATTGACCAATTCACACGTTCCTATCTTGGTGTCTTATCATTCTTTGTCAATTTCCTTTTTCTTTTGTTTCCTCTTTTAGGAAGTTGCGTTGCGCATTGCATGCTCCTTCCTGATGTGTTCCGATAGAATGAAACCTAGGTTGGAAGATTGGGTGGTAACCATTTATTATCTTCAAGAAGTAGCCATTGCCTCTGTGTCCAGTGCAGCAGTGTAAAGTGTGAACTGTGTTCTTCTTTTCATTGTAAGGCCATCTTGTGTTTGTCCCTTTTATTTGTTTCTATCCACCTTTCCTATACAATGTCCCAAATATGTAATATAACAAAATATCTTAGAAAGTGAAGAGAGGTTTAGGGTTCAAGCAATTTAATTTGATTTAATTTAACAATTTAATTTGTGTGTTAAAGTATGAACTAGGGAAGGGATTAATTTCAAACAAAAATTGTTATCGAGAAGTCTAGTTTAAATTTTAGTTCATGCTCCACCAAACAAAGAATGAACCAATGTAATTAATTCGTAAAATTGGGAATAAACGTAGATATTAAGAGATCATTACATTTATATTTCATAAAACACAATTTTAATACTTTTTGTTTCTATGCGAGCAAATTAATTCTACATACTTTTTTTTAGTAATCTATAAATAGTTACAATTTTTAATTTTAGATTAAAAAATATAAACACATACATGTGATTCATAATTTACTTTCCAATTGAAATACTAAACAATGAATTACAATACAGATCACAATAATACCTGAAACAAATAAGAATATTAACATAGAAATGGCAGAGAAATACATTTATTACATCTACTATATTTCCAATTCTTACTCGTGCTGAAGCTTTACAAGACTCTCTCACACATGCCAAGAATATACAAATGACAACATGCGTGGGGTTAAAATAAAACAAAAGCAAACAAAGAGTGATAAACAATCGTACGACAACAAGAAATTAGCTGGGAGTAGCGTGGCTTGTCTTACCTGGTTCCTCTGCCAAAGAGAAGAACAGGGTCCATTAGGACTTGACCGATCAACACCAACAACAATTGACGGGTGTTAGAAGAGAAACTACATTCTGATTATCAAAAGTTGAAAATAAAATGTTGATAATTTATTGGAAATAAAAGTATTTTATATAATATGAAACAAGCTCATAGAAAGACTATTTTAGAATATTAACAGCTCACAGTAGATTGTTTAAATTTTATGTTTAGATAAATTTAACAAGAATATAAAGAAAGACACAACAAAAGACATGATGGAGACGGTGAACTCAATACACAGTTTTATTAGTCCTTGCCCTAAAATCTGAACCAAGAACCTTCTAATGGCGGGGATTAGTTTTCTAATACTCTCGGACATAAAACATTGATCAACTATATCCAGGAGTGAAAAGGAAAGTGAGATAAAAATTTAGTAAATATATTAAATGTTCTGAACAAGATATTTTCTGAATGAGATGTAGAAATTAAATTTAACTCAAGAATTAGGAAGCAGAGTAAGGTTTATTTGCTCACTGATAGAAGCGGATATTTTGTATGAATAATAAATTATCATAGCTTAACAACACTTCTTTGTCCAGTGGAAGCAGTGTAAACTACCTTCACAAGTATTAAAGAAAAAAAAAAATTCTTCCATAAAGGATTCGTTTTTCTCTCTATTGTCTGGACTATATTAAAGCTAAGACTTTGCCTTGCTAATCTTTATTGTATCTTTTTATTATATCTAACATAAAACTTCTTCTAAATTAGGAAATATAGTGTAGTCTAAACTATTTGAATATCTCATTGAACAAGAACGATCAATAAAACCAATAGCCAAAATCATATGCATGGTTTTCTCACAAAATAACAACTTGAGTAATAAAAATAACACCAGTTTTTTTATGTTGTTTATTACATGACGTTATTGTGTGTTATTTCCCCACGCCGCAATGCCGGTCTGTGACACGAAGCTCTTACCTGCGCGGTGGTACATGGTCTCGTCCGAGCCGGGGTGGGCCGGGATGCGGCGCCCGTTGGGTGGGTGAAGAGTCAACTCCTCGTACATATTGCGCGGGTGACGAGGGTCCCAGGTGGCGTGGTTGCGGAATGAGCCTGAGTGACCTGCAGGGGGGCCAAGCCAGAACAAAAAACACAAAACACCGCAAATGGATAAACAAAATAATAAAAAATAAATAAAACCAAGCAAATAAACTGAGTAAAAAAGAGAGAAACAAAATAACAAAAAAAAAATGCTAGCCAAGCTTTCTAGGACAATAGTAGAATTGACAAAAAAATATAATAATAATAAGATAAAACTATAACCGTGTGATTAAGCCGCACTATTATACATCTATTGTGTTAATTTAAACACCAGACTAAGGTTTTACTCTTTTCTTAATTTTTATTTATGGTTTAAATTAGGATAGATAGGAGAGATGCGTTAGTAAAGTTTGTTTACATAAGACACTAAATAACACATTTTTAAAGACGAGCTTTCATTTACCACAGGCAGCTTCTTCAGGTAAAGTTTACTCAATGAGCCCGAAGAAGTTGCCTGTGGCAGTTTAAGATCGGCTATAAAAATGTGTTGGTGTGTTTTTACTTGAGACATTTCTGTTTGAGAATCCCCCTGATAAGTGACTATCCCTCTTAATTTAAATGATGAATTAAACTAAAGCTAAGTTCTGAAATTATTTGTTTTAAAAGTTAACCAAACATCATTTTGTCTGGCAAATAATTTTGTATTGAAGGTAAGGAAAAGAAGTGTGTTCCTACATCCATCAAATTTAAATACTAAATGAACATGTTTACTTATTACAGTATATATTTATTTAAAGTGTGGTAAGTATCCAGCTATAGTGTCAACAAACTCGCTTTGGTCTAGGGTAGGGTGTCCAAGACACGGCCCGCAAAACGATTTTGAGCGACCCTTCTGTGGGTTACGGATTTTTATTTTGACCCCCGAAAAAATAAAACTTGAGCACAAACCTAAATTCCTACGCACAACTTAAAGTGCATCAATGCTTGATGTATCGTATGAATGCTTATGCTCAGCATTAAAAACATAAGATTCGACCTTCAACTAGAATTGTGCGATTTGCAACCAGACCCTTTTTAAACTGGCGGAATCGAAAAAAGGAGTAAGATTTATTTAATTATTACCAAGAGTCCTATCTAGCCATTGGGCCACCTCATTTTTGAATCAAGAGTCCTATCCGAAATTGAGAGACTTTGTACTTAAGATGTGTTTATGCTGGGGAGCACATATCTTTAGGAAAGCACTTATTCAACTATGAAATTCATAAAATCCTAAAACAGATGTTCATCGACTGATAAATCCAGTCCAAATTTACTGCGATTGGCAACAAGCCTCCATCTTAATATTGATACTTTGGTAAGTGGAAACTAACAACTGCAGAAGTTGCATCAAAATGAAATAATAAATTTACAAACAATTGTATCTTGTGTAATGTTACAACAAGAAATTTTACTAGCAACATGACTTATTTATTACGGAATTTTAGAACCACTTGCTAAACTTAGCGGTCGGACTCTCCATATATTTTAATATCTGCACTGTATTTATGCCAGAGAGTGCGGAGTTCGAATCCTGGCTAGGTGTACCAAGGATGGTTTTACTAAACGAGTTTCCGCTCTCCCTTCATACAAATGTGGGTACATTTACTCTAAATTCAACCTAACATCATCGCAGACACTATTGTTTTTTTAAATGTGTGTGTCAAGAATTAGTTTTTTACCTTTTAATAACAAAAGATTAAAATAAAAGTTAATGGAGTAATTTGAAATTAGTTATCACAAAACAAACCATCAAAAGAACCTTTGGTTGGGTTGTTGGGCATTTAGTGGCATTTTCATGGGTATTTTTATAAAAAATGTTTGTTGACATGCCAAACAAATTGGACCATGCTTTTAATCTTTATGAATTATAACTCCAAAAGCGTCAACAAAGAGTTCACGTCTTTTAAAATTAATAAATGGAATCAATCCCCTGTTCTATTCAAGGTGAATTCTGGTAAAATAGAATAGCTAATGTTTTAATTAATGAATCGTTTGTGAGGTGTCATCTGACGGTTGTAAATTGGTCACGCTTATGGAGTTCATTTAACTTGAACTTAATTTTGGGTCACTGTGTCCTCGTGTAAGAAGATTACATTTCTACTAAAATCATCGCCGTTAACATTTTAGCGTAATGAGTACATGAGAAATACTTAACTGTACCAAAAGAACCATAATTTAGAAAGGAAATAAAACATCACAATTTAACAAATCAAAAGTCGATAAAAGAAAAAGTGACAGAATTAAAATTGACATTTGATTTTTTAAATAATGGTATATTTTAAAAACAATCATGAAATGTTATTTTTTTGCACGACGACACAGAAGTGGAGAGTACCTTGCAAAGGTCTGGATAAGGGGTTTTATTCATGCGAGCTAACATTGTAGTAATAATAATAATAATAATAATAAAAAGTGATCGAGCAAACCACAGCGACCGACGAAAGAAGAACACAACATAATAAGGTTACTGTCTGAATGGCCTTACTTATAACTGTACCTCTCTTGATCCGATCGCAAGTGTTGTAGTTGGAACCAGGGACCGGCGGGAGCTTCCGATTGGGCGGAGCGATGTAGCCCAGCTCGTCGCGGAGGTCCGGCCGACGCTTGTCCATGGTTGAGTTTCCTCCGGCCGATTGGTTGTAGACTACATCATCTGGGGACAGATAGTATCAGGTTTACTTCAGACTAAGTGTGTCGCACCTCCCTTGCGGGAGTTTGGCGACAAACACTTGCTTTATTGATAGGGGTGTGGCAAGTAGACTACAGCTCGGAGCAAACTCAAACTGAATATAGTAAATATTCTTTCAGCTGAGTCAATGTCTCATATAATAGTATATTTTAAATGAGCTTTACCAACTTGAGGATTCTAACCTGCAGAGACAATGCTACCAACACATTACCTCTGAGTCTGGTCTGTTCGGGCCCCCTGGACCGCCGAGACATCGCCACGCAGATGACAATCACCCCGACGATGATCACCACGACAGTGGCCCCCACAGGGACCACCACGTTGAGATCCAACCACTCCGGCAGCCACGGGAAGTACTTGTTGCCAGGCGAGGACTCCCTCTCTGGCGGAGGGATGGTCCCTGCAAAACGACAGCGGGCCGGTCGACAACGAGCTTACCTTTGTGGTGGTTGCTTTTCCCGCGCATGATGCAGATGACGATGACAGCGATGATGATGACGAGGAGGGCCGAGGCGACGGGGACCACAAGGTTCAGGTTGGACAAGAGGATGGTTATGGGGGATTCTGCGTTCTGGTCGGGGAGCTCGCGTGCCGGGGCAATGGTACCTGCAACACAACGCATGCGTTTAGAACGCTCAATTGTTTTGTTTAACTTCGGGAGGAAACACTAGACTTTGAAAACTGAACCGTTGTGAATTATGACCGTAACATTACTCTTTACAAGAGTTTGCATCAAATACAGAATTATCGACACAAATGCATGTCGTTTTGAGACAATGTAAGAGTTTTTATTGTTAATTAAAAGTTTACTCTACAAGAATAGAGTTAAGAACCAATAGTTCAATATTTGAAGGGAAAAAAATAATATAAAAACTATTCTCAAGGAAAACCATGTGGAAATTGGACAATTTTCCGAACAATTAAAAAGGAAAAGTATTTGTTCAAAGCAATTTATTTCAAATTATTTTACTAGGGTGTCGAGGTACCATTGTCATGTCGGCATAAAACGGGGGGTAAACGTAAGTTAGGAAATGATGGAAAAAGTATGGAACAAGTTTAATATCACTTTCTAAATCATTGCCATTAATCTATACTTATAAAATAACATGTCCTGACTGATTCATCATCGCCGAGCGCAAACTATCAAGGCTACAAGCATGAAATTCGGACTGTATATTCATTTTGTTATGTAGGCACCCACTAAGAAAGGATTTTAGAAAATTCCACCCCAAAGGGGTCAAAATAGGGGATGATAATATGTATGAAATTCCGTCATTTTGAAAGTTACATAAACAAAATTTTGTATTTCGGTTATTGACGTAAAACAAATAAATACGTGTTTCAGGAATTTTGGAAATTTTATTTAATAAGGGATGAAAAAGGGGGTGAAAGTTTGTATCGGACTTGCATTATTTTTGATCTGAGGTCAAGTTATGGTCATCAACGTAACGTAATATTTTAAATTAATCTGTAAATACATATGTATATTTTCGTATTTGTATATAATCAACTTCCACGCGAGCAAAGCCGCGGGCAACAGCTATCTAGTTTTATATATGTATGTGTATTAAGGATGGGACTTCGGACCCCTCAAATCTTTTTTCCCTCCTTTAGTTGCTTCCATTCTTCTCCTCTCACTTGCAAACTTTCTGTTATCTGCTACTTCCATCTCTTTCTTGGCCTCTCTTTGGCATTCTCTCCTCCTCGATTCTCATCACATGACCATACCATCCTTGATTCCTCTACTATCTCACGTACTCTCTCTTTCCCAGATAACTTCATTTCTAATCAAGAGCGAGCTCCGAATCACTAGTTACTCTCGTAACTAAGAGTATGCGTAGTTCCTTTTACCAATCGCTTCAACTGGCCATTTAAAGGCAAGGCCTTCATAATAATTGTATTAGAGATTTTTATGAATAATTACTGCACTTAAAGTCAAATCAAATTTCAATATTAAAAATAAAATATTATCTTTGACATTCCAAGAGAGTGGATGTTTGTACAGCGGGAAAAGCAAACACCATTTCACGACCAACAGCAAGACAAGTAGAAAATACAGTAACTTTGCTACACCACACCCACAATATCGCGCAACAATAGTCTGTTGTTCTAATGCCAGCTAAAGTGGCGCGCACACTTGGTTTATCGAAGGTTAAATAATGTGAGAGAAACTCACCTCCGGTGATGGTGAGCGTCGCAAATTCGTACTCAGCAACGGTGAATCCCGCATTATTATGCGCAGTCACTCGAAGGTGGTACCAGTTGGCAGGGTCGAGGTCCAAGACTACAAAGTTGCCCCCGGGTTTCACGTTGTTGGAGATCTGGTTCCACTCGAGGCTGTTCCTGAACACAGCAACTCTACAATAGCACCCAGGCAGTTCCTGAACACAGCAACTCTAAAATAGCACCCAGGCAGTTCCTGAACATGGCAACTCTACAATAGCACCCAGGCAGTTCCTGAACATGGCAACTCTAAAATAGCACCCAGGCAGTTCCTGAACATGGCAACTCTAAAATAGCACCCAGGCAGTTCCTGAACACAGCAACTCTACAATAGCACCCCGGCAGTTCCTGAACACAGCAACTCTAAAATAGCACCCAGGCAGTTCCTGAACACAGCAACTCTACAATAGCACCCAGGCAGTTCCTGAACATGGCAACTCTACAATAGCACCCAGGCAGTTCCTGAACATGGCAACTCTACAATAGCACCCCGGCAGTTCCTGAACACGGTAACTCTACAATAGCACCCAGGCAGTTCCTGAACACAGCAACTCTACAATAGCACCCCGGCAGTTCCTGAACACGGTAACTCTACAATAGAACCCAGGCAGTTCCTGAACACAGCAACTCTACAATAGCACCCCGGCAGTTCCTGAACATGGCAACTCTACAATAGCACCTAGGCTGTTCCTGAACACAGCAACTCTACAATAGCACCCCGGCAGTTCCTGAACATGGCAACTCTACAATAGCACCCAGGCAGTTCCTGAACATGGCAACTCTACAAAAGCAACAAAGCCACAAGTTTTATACATCACAATACTTACCATTTAAATAAGCGTGTCCAATTAGATTCCTTGACACATCAACATCTTCAATTATTCTTGATTTTTATTCCGCTCAACCCAACATTGAAAAGAGGATAGGAGGGCAAGAACTATATACGAGAAAATTCTATGTCTCAAAGTTAACAATTAAAACACAACAAAACACATATCTATGTAATTATTGACCTACCTCTAGCCGTGCTGCCATAGTGAATAGTCCAGTCCGTGTTTTACTATCTTCTGCTGAAGAAGGGGACTGATGTATCCCCAAAATTACGTAATTATGTGTTTTGTTGTGTTTTGATTGTGAACTTTGAGGCCTTCAGTTTTCTGGTAAGTGTGTAGGACTGGCCTTTACATCCTCTTTTCAATGTTTAGTTTAAAATAGGCCCTTAGCACCATTTTTCCTTGATATTTTAGAGGTAATCTACCCACATTTGCCTGGAAGAGAGTGGAAAACCATTTTGGTAAAATCTCTCAGTAGATCTGACCAAGATTTTAACCCCGATCTCCCCGTCTTCAGCAGCCCAATCTAAGATGAGAATGATGCCTTAGACAATTCGGTCATTGAAGCTGGTCTCATTTCTTCCTGTATTGAAATAATCTATCTTAATATCGAGATGTTTGAGACCTTGAATCTTTACTGGTCTTTAAATGTACTAGCATGGCCGAGTTGGCAGCATGACTTGCTCATAATCCTGTGTTCAAATCCAAAATCTTCCAAAATTAAGAATTGGGTATTTTCACGCAATACAACTTCATAAAAAACACAAAGGGATGAAAAGGAAGTCTGTAAAGAGTGAAGGACACTTAGAGAGGAGTGTGTGACGCAGGAACAAAGAGATATTATGCAATAAACTTGTACACTTGAGGGTCACATGTCAAGTTCCTACCTCTTCTTGTGTTCCACGACGAAGTAGAGCATGGGGCAGCCCCCATCGGACCAGGCACTGAGGTGGAGTGTGATGCTATTGGTCGAAACCTCGATGAACCTCCCAGCCTCCGGGATCACAGGCTTGGAGCCCTTTGTACGGTGTTGAGATTATCTGACTGCTCCCCGGTTCCAATCCTAGTTGCCACACACAAGTTCAGAAATAAACGCATCACAATGTATAGCAGCTTGCGCTCCTTTTAGTACCACGGGCCAATGTTACCGACTCTCCAGATCTGTCATTACCCGATAGATAGGGTATGAGCGTAATATTCCTCTCTGTTATAGAACAATGTACACAGATAAAAAAAAGAAGAATCTCTTCACGAATAGAAGAATGGGGGATTTTTCTTGTACAATTATACAAAATTATGAAATAGCTGTGGTACTCAATGTCAAGTCGAAACCACAATATAAAATTCTGAAACTTTGTAAAATAATTACTAACCTTAGAGAGAATATGAAGTACAAATAATGGCTGAATGCTACCATTTGTGCTATAATCCGTTCATTATAGCATTAATTATTTCTGTCAAGTGTTATAATTACTGTCTGAAGTCAGGTTGTTTAGTTTGTTAGGGCTGAAACGACAGAACCTTAAAACTAAATACAAACTAAAAGTGAATAAATAAATATAAATTTAATGTTTGAACCTGAAAAAAAGATACCAGTAGTAGTTTTTTTTATAGCGCCGCGTCTTAATAACATTTCAGTTATACCCTTATGTACTAATTATGCTAATGTGTTAGGGATTAGGAAAGTTGAATTTAAAGGAAGTGTAACAACATTTGTGTGGAGGGAGAGTGGAAAAATATTTGAGGAAAACCACCCTCAGTACACCCAACTAAGATCGAATCCTGATATACCTGTATTTGGCAGTCTAGTCCATCACAAAAGTAATGCCTTAGACAGAGAAGCTTAAAAAAAATAAAAAAAAGTGTCTTAATGTTTGTTATTATTTTATAAACATTTTCTGGCATCCCTCGGGTAAGTCCTCGCCCGAACCAACATACCCGTTGTAAGCGGTGACGTAGATCTGGTACCGGGAGCCGCACCACAGACCCTCCAAGGTGTACGTCTGCGCCTGACTGTTCACTTGCACCGTCTCCCACTCTCCAAACTCTGGTTTGTAGTGGACAGTGTAACCGTGCAGGGGTGCGGTGTCTGTGGCGTGGGGGCGGAGCTTCATCGTGATGGACGTGGTGGTCGTGGACGTTAGGGTGACCTGCGGTGAGTGTGGGGGGGCTGAAACAGGCACAAGATAATGTGTAAACCCTCAAATAGTTTGAATCAATATTAATCAGATATAATTACTATTTTAAAAACAAAATACATTAGAGTCACAAATTTCGAATGACTTTTGAATTTTGCTTACTAAATGAATAAAATAAACCTTAATTCATACTTATTCTGCACTTCGATTTAATTTGAATTTGTTTTGTTCCAGCCCTTCCCATAGTTTCGGTATTATCCGACCACCTGTAAGTCCTGTAAGTTGTAACTACAAATTTCAGTTTTTAAAGAGAAGTAGTGTCACCTACACTCACCATGAACTACCAACTGATGGGTGATGGTGTCATGTCCGAAGGAGTTCTCGACCGAGCAGGAGTACTCGCCAGCATCCTGTCTCGTTACCGACTTGATGAAGAGCGAGCCCTCGGGGAGCTGTCTGATGTGGTCGTCTTGTTGGAAAGCGACTCCTTTCACCTTCCACTGGATGTCAGGGGCGGGTACACCGACTGCGAGACAAGGCAGCTTCACGTCTTCCTTGTACGTGGCCGTGAACGCGTCATCGAACGAAGCGATCTTTGCGGGGACTGCAAACAACATTTGGAGGAAAGGTGGATAGAAAACATATAAAATGTAACAAACACAATATGCCTCTTACAGGAGTGAACCGCTCAAAAGGACTTTACGTTTTGACACAATACCGAGAGGTTGGACGAAGAAAGTTATAGTTATCTACCCGTCGTAACTGGGTGGCAAACACCCCAGATACAGCAGATGAGAACAGAGGGAGGTCGGTGTACAGATTGTGGTGAGAGTATAATAAACCCACAGAGAGGAACGTTATAGTTATCTACCCGTCTGTAACTGGTGGCAAACACCCCAGATACAGCAGATGAGAACAGAGGGAGGTCGGTGTACAGATTGTGTGAGAGTATAATAAACCACAGAGAGGAACATGTTCAGCTAGTTATTGTTGGAAACTATCCAATCCTCGAGAATCAAGGACAGAAATGACGAACAAACCAGGGTGTTTACAATTGGTCTAATTTTGATAACATTTCATTTAAAGACACTATTTTACCAATCCAAATCTCCAATTTACCTTTAAATCTTGAATCTTGGAAAATTATTATTCCTCGTCCCCAATCTGTTGATCATATACTCAGCCTTTTCAGTGTTCCCGTGTTCACTTCTAAACATATTTCCTTACTAGCCTTAGTAATATTTCTGCATTTCTTGTCAACCTTTTACATTAACAACAACAGCAATAATATACTTTTATTACTATTAGTTGTTCTGTCTTATGGCAGGTCCATCCCTTTGTCTATTAACTTAGACGTAATATGCCTGTCCTTACAAACTAATATTTAATTACAATATGTCATCCAAGGCTCTTCAAGCTATAGGAAATGTTACCTCTGTTGCTGGGAGAGAGAGAAACGGGTTTTGACGGCTGTCCTTCTCCAATGACTGTTGACGCGGTCACCCAGAATTCGTACCGCTCCTTCTTCTTCAAGCTGGAGGCTTCGTAGCTCATTTGGAATGGAGGAACTTTCTGACTCTTAGGCTCGGCCTAAACACAACATAAAGAATGATAGTAATAAAACACAACATTGCTAGCCTGTGTGCGCAGGTCGAGTTATAAGTGTATTCAGAATGTATGGTCAGTCATGAATACGAGCCATTATTATTTACACACCAATTAAATTGTTACTAATGTGTTAGCTTATACACTTTTAGTGCCATGAGCCGATATAACAGCTCCACATTCTACCGGTGAAAGTTTCCTCTTCACAGATTTTCACTAGTTTTGGCATTACCCGAGAGATAAGATAGTATATGTCACTAGAAAGCCAACATTCCCCTTTGTGGTAGAACAATCTGGAACAGACCTGAAACTCTTATCAAATGAAAGTGTTATTGGCGTGACACTAATAGGACTTGAGAAACTCTCGTAAGTGGAACTGTTTATTTTAACCAATGTAGGGGATTAAAGACTAATCTTGTCTCACCTCTTTCCCCTCGTCGACTATTTCCCGCACGTAGACTGTGTATTGGACCACGACTCCATTGGGCTGCTCTGGAGGCTTCCAGCTCACCAAGATGGATTCCCCGGACATAACGAGCGCCTTCACTGCGCTCGGAGCTTCCGGTACTACAACAAACATACAAACACAACTAGTTACCTGAATGTTCTAAAGTGGCGAGTCTGCAATTCCCTGAGTTGTCACAGATAGACAGGTTCTAGGTTCGAATCCTCGGTGGTCCTTACATCATATCCTCTCCAAGATAGTGCAATTTATCTCAATATGCTAAACTATGTTGCATATATTGAGAGAAAGAATGTTATAGCAGTTAATACCATAATGTCTCAATACCTTCAGTGACTATACTACCAACTGCAGATTTTTAAACTCATAGTTTAGAGCAAGGGTGTTGACAATGACCGTCCTGCTCCGTCTGACAGTGTATGGGACTAATACTGACCGTCCTGCTCCGTCTGACAGTGTATGGGACTGCTCCTGACGCCATCTCCTCCCGAGGTGAAGGCAACACTTGCATGCTGTAGTTTGTGTACTTCTCAAACCATGTGATCGTCTCACTAGAGGATGTGATCTTTGTGTCCTTACTGTTTCATCTAGAACATGTAACAACGCGCCCCCATTACGTCTCAATGAAAGGAGTTTTACATTACTAGCTTAACAGACAGCTGTGTCCCAGTGACTAATTAGTTATATATATATAATATATATATAAAATTAAATTGATTGATAAATCAGATACTGTAACATCTATATAAATATACTGTTATTTTTTATATTGCTATATCATTGTCATGTCCACACTTTAAAAAAACACGCTGACTTACCGTACCAAGTGTCGCTGGGTCCGTACACAACCTTGTACCCCTTGATGACACCGTTAGCGGACGTAAGCGGAGGCGACACCCAAGACACCCTGATGGTCTGAGAGGTCAGTGTGGTGCAGGTGGTGTCTTGAGGAGGCTGTTCCGGGATACCCTCTGCTGTGTACTGCCGCACCTCTTCAGACATGGGGCCTGCCCCCACCTTGTTGAATGCCTGGACCACCACCGAGTATTGAGCATACGTTCTGCGGACACACACACACACACATTCATCTCGTTATTCCTGGTACATCACAAAGTAGTGGCAATATAGAAAGTGAATGACAAGTAAAAGCTTGTAACAGATGGATACGCTCGTTCAATAGGTGTTGCCGTCTGCTGTGACTTGCGTTCTCTTTCTTTCTGTCTAAAAAACCTCGATAGGCTCCATCCTTACTCAAAAATCTCAAATGTTTGCCATATCTGACAAATAGAATTTGATATGCAAGAGAGGACTAATGGGGAGATGGCCACACGTGCTGTCAACCAGTGGCATGTGCCAACCAGTGGCGTGTGGTCAATTCTGGGAAAAGGGGAGCAGTGAGGCTACATTTTTTTGGGTAGAGTTTAAAGTATTATGGTGAATAAAGAAAGATGGTGACACAAAATATGAATGGAATAAAAACAATCATTGGCAATCTTAGAAATATTACTAAATCATTTAATTATATATATTAATGATAATAATAAATTCACCATTGCAGCTATCTCAACCATTATTATGAGTATCCTTGTTGGAGAGGTTTCCTATTATAATGATTGGTTTTAACATTCATTATTGAAATAACTCGCTCCGGCGGTCAAATGATCCCGGGCCCCACTCTCGCAAGAGACTGGACTGTCTTAAGAGGGGGAGGTTGGGGTTCAGTTCCCAGTTGAGAGTACTCGCCCTCCTCACCAATGTGAAACAATCGCAATGTTGTCGCTCACTTGAGTTCGTTGATCTTGAGATGGTGCTCCTTGCCCTCCTCCTTGCTGAACTCCACCGTCTCAAAGAGGTACGGTTTCTCTGAAGACGCCTCCCTGTAGCCCACGTAATAACCGAGGATCTCTCCATTCCAATCGTCCCTCTCTGGGGGCTTCCAGGAGATCTTCAGGGTGTGCTGGTCCTCGGCTTCCACCTTCACAGTGGAGGGGGGACCGCTCGGAGCTGAGGGAACGATCAGCAAAAGATTGCGTCTACTTCTAGAGTATAGCCGGGGAAAATGGGGTTATTTGCACCCTGCCCTAGAATACTCACGGGGAGATTGGTCAAGTTTATGAGAAACATCGAGATGAAGGAAGTGGGAAGAAGAGTGATGGCTATCAGTAATACCAACATGGAGGCTGAATAGAACCATACAAAGTTGGTGGAACTTACATTGGACCTAGAGTTCTCACAAAGAAGCTGTGCCAATGTTTGATCCATTTATCGCTATTTGAGGTAAATTATATTTGGAAGAGGGTGGAGGAAAGGTGGAAACACATAAAAGAAACAAACACAAGATGGCTTTTACAATTAAAAGAACACAGTCCACACTTTACACTGCTGACACTGGACAGAGAGGTAATGGCTGCCTCGTTTTTCCAAACATAACACAATCTAGTAAAGTGATAACTTAATGGTCCGAAGTTAGTTTGTTGAATCTACCCTGTAACTCGGTTGGTCTAAGACGCCAATAAGCCGTATTAAAGTTCCAAAACAAATTACAGTTTAAAAGTTGAAAGATTTTCTAAATTAATTTAAACCTTGAATCTAGTGTTTTCTTTAATCTCGAATGTTCTTCATGATGTAAAGATTGTGAAGCCTCGCCCTCTATTGAACAGATACGAGTGTTTCGAGCGCTCACCTTCCTCAGCGGTGATGATGGTGACAGTGTCCGACGGGTCGGAGGATCCTATCTCGTTCTCGGCCACAATGCGCAGGTGGTAGGTGGTGGCTGGTTTCAGATTGAACACCCCGGCCACATTCTGCTGTCCAGGGACCAGCACACGGTCAATGTCCACTTCCCACGTACCTGTTCGGAGATAACGCGCTCAGATCATGTATCACAACAAATAAGATTTGTTTTGCGTAGTTTTAGAGGTTTTTATATAAATTCGGTTAATATGGAAAATGTGATTAAACTTTAATCAGACACATTAGCTCAGTCGGTAGCGTATCTATCAATACCCGGCATGGCCGAAAAATGTATCAATGGTGGACATGTGGGTTTACCCTTTCCCAGTGATGAATTAACGACTGGGGGCTGGATGTTGTGTCTGTCCTAGCGGGACTGACACGGACACTGGTGCGGTCTCAGCGGGGAGTGAGTAGGGAAAAAAGGATTGTTAAAAGGGGATAAGTGGTAACAATCCTTGCCGGGAAAAAAAAATGTGTATGTGCTGGGAGGAGCAAGCGCGAGCCCTGGGAACTGGATTCCAGTACGACTGAGTGTCTGAAGGAACACGGGGGATGCCCTTGAGATCCAGAAGACAGTTTTCCAGTCGTATGAACAAAAGTTAGTGGAATGATTATGAACTCTGAGGGGTTCCCTGCACCGTATGACCCACCACCTTGGAAACAAGAGAGGTGGGTTATGGTTGATGGGCCCTCAGAGTCAAGATGGAGAAAGGCGGCTGCCCTGCAGCCCTCTGGGTGATGGTGTTCCCCGGCAGTAATGGGAATAGAATAGTTTAGTATTTTAGCTTAGCTTAGTTAGTAGTTAATATATATAATTAGGGACGGGGGAACTAGATAGGGGTAGATTAGGAAATTCAACTGCCAAGGGTAGAAAGTAGGCGGGGCACCAACTCTGATAGGGCGCCTCCCCAAGTGGTTATTATGGGGATGCCCACCTCTGCTGAGCGCTTGGCGGACTCGGGAGTGAAATCCCGAGCATTGTGAAGGGCCTAGCGGGGGAGGGTACCGGAGGCGTAATATACCCGGGGTGGATCAAATTGAGCTAAGGGTAGTTGAATTTCATTTAAGTTAAGAGCCAAAATATGTGTTGTAATGATAAAAAGGAAATTCATATTAAAATTGTGTAAATTAAGTAAAAGTTGTGGAAAAAACGGCCCGGATTTAAAGATTGTAAGATACCGGGCCTGTAAACACTGAATAAATAAAAAATAAAAAAATGTCCTAGTATTAAGTTATATTATAAGGCATATGGAGCTATGACAGGATTAGCAAGCTCGTATTGGAGAATATATGACATGAATAAAAAACACCACAGGCTGGAAACAATATTGGTTGCAGAGTAAATTATAGATGTTAGTAGGTAAAGTTATTTATCATGTTAAACATTCACCAAATATCCATTGCAAACAAAACATTTAAAGACATTTTTGAAAAGATGGTCAGTTTTTAAAACTCAGTAAAGTAGGTAATTGGTGTTTACTAACGACCATGTAACCAAGTGTGAACCAAACCTGTTTAACCGTTTCAGTTGTAGTCCCGGGTAGATGGACAGACAGAATTGCAAGACCCACTCTTGAGTTTAGGGTGACAATCACCATCTCAAGGTCAACATTGTACAATACTTTCTCTACATTACAAAGAAGTTTAAAGAGAGTATTTTAAGCACATGATTGCAGTAAGACTTGCTGATGGTGTGCGAGTGGTGAGAGTGTAAAACTGCCCCATTTGACCACCCCTCCGAGCATACCTGATGTTACTTACTCTTTAAATACATACATAATTATATTATTATTAATTTCCACCCCTTTTTTTAAAACACAAACTCACCCTTGGATATCTTATACTCGATGATGTAGCGTTTGATAGGAGAGTTGCCGTCATACGGAGCCGCCCAGGACAGCTGAACGGAGCGTCCAGACTTGTCCAGCACCTTCAATCCATACGGAACTTCTGGGACCTCTGAAACCGTACAAACATTTGAATGTAACAGTTCACTTGAGAGTTAGCACCGATATTAGAGAATTAAAACAACATTTCAAATTCAGCATTAAACAAAAATAATCTCAAATTTAGGAATGATTTTTTTTGAGAGCTATGAGGTTTACTTGTTTTTCGCATCTCAGCAAATATATAAAGAAAACTATATAAACCAGAGCCCAGAACATTAATTTATTCACCACATAATAATAAAAAGATTGTAATTGAAGAAAACAAATCCTATCAACATTGGAAAGTTTTCCTAGGATTAGGATTCAAGAAGAAGTGAAGCTTCCTTTATCTTTATTTCGATGTAAAGTTTTAAATCATTGAATCGTAATTTAACTTTCATTCCATTTGGTGCAAAGATTTCTTTGTGTCAATGTCAGGAATATTTTGTCCAACATTTTTACAAATCTTTTTTTTCCATCGCCCATTCAGGCTATACGCGTATGTACTAAATATGCTACTTTTTTAGGGGTGAGGAAGGTAGAATATTAGAGGAAGTACACCAACATTTGTGTGTAGGGAGTGTGGAAAATTATTTATAAAAACCACCTTTAGTGCATCTGACAGATTCAAATACAGAGTTCCCCCTCATAGGCAGTCCAGTCTATCGTAAGAATGATGCCTTAGACCATGCAGCCACCAAAACGGGACAGAAAAGTGTTCTTTGACTAAATTTGTTATCTTGAATATTGATCGAGTTTAGAGTATTTAGGAAGATGGCCGTACCTTGAACAATCATGTTGATGCTGGTATCGTCACTGCCGAACGCGTTAGTCGCGACACAGGTGAAGAGCGCAGAGTCTGTTCGTTCAGTTCGCTTGATACTCAGGTCGGAGAGGACCCCATTGGGTAAGATTTCTTCTCGGATTGTGTATCTAAGGGGGACAAAAGAACAAACTCATCAAGCCAACCATAAAATTATATTTCTAAAAAATCTAACGTTATGATTGTATTTAATTTAATTTTTCTAGCAGCAATAAATTCAAAATCAACCAATTTTATTTTCACTGTGTTCAGTCTTGAATGTAAATATAATGTATTTTTATTTTGTGTCAGAGGTTGGATTATTTCCTTTCTCCAATGAGAGGCCTTCCCCTCTTCTGATTGACAGCCTTTTGTTTTTACCAGCATTTCTACTTACTAGGATTAACAGTTGCACTAATTCTTGTTCAACTGTTGTCACTTGTCTCAACCATTGTCACCATACTGTCCTCACCTGTTGTCACTTGTCTCACCATTGTCACCATACTGTCCTCACCTGTTGTCACTTGTCTCAACCATTGTCACCATAACTGTCCTCACCTGTTGTCACTTGTCTCAACCATTGTCACCATACTGTCCTCACCTGTTGTCACTTGTCTCAACCATTGTCACCATAATGTCCTCACCTGTTGTCACTCTTGGGGTCCAGCCTCTTATTGTTCATGTTCCAAAGTATTCCTATGGGCTTCTCGCCTCGCGCCTCGCACTGAAGCACGTAGGCTCGCCTCGACGAGAAGTCTGGTTCCTCAGTTTGATCTCAAAATGAGGAGGAGCTGCGATCACAGAACACATTGCGTGATTCTTTGATATGGGGTACACTCTGTAGTTATGGTTTTATTCATCAACAACAAACAACAACAAACAATAAGCCCCACAACGATTGCGGTAAGTGCCGGTAGCTACATTCTAATCGGCGAAACTAAAGATTTACCGATAAAGATGCTAACAGTTTGAAACTTATTTATTCGTGGAAACTTTCTGAAAAAGAATCATCAGAAATATCCCAGAACTATCTCAAGATAGGGATAGATAAAGTACTTAAGTGCGGTAATGGGCCTTCGAGTTCCCAACGCCTAGTGTAAATAAGCGGTCTCCGAGACAAACCGTAGGGGCACAACATAATCAGCAAAGATGGATGATAATCCAATCAAAACAATGGTTATAAATGATTTCCAGTCTTACCTTGTACACTAATTAGGATAACAGCGGACAACCCAGAACCAATCCCATTGACGGCTTCGCACAGATAGTAGCCCTCATTTGTTTTCTGGATATTGTTAATCGTCAGGGTCCCATCCTCCACCTTTATGTTCGGGTTGTTTGGTTTCAAGTCCTTGTAATCTCCGGGCGTCTCCCCTGAAAAAAAAAAAAGACAAATTAAAGCAAAAGATAAATTCAAATTCTTTTTTAAATATTTCTGAAACACTTGAATAATAATAATAGTAATATTAATAATTATTTTAAAGGTCCGTCACCACAAAGGCAATGATTAAAGGAAATACATTTTTTTTTGCGCCGCTTCTTACTATCCTTTTGGGTTATATTTAGAGAATGCGTACCCCCATTTTTGGAAACACCACCCTGTCGCCAACAGTGAGAGAATGACCACCTTAGACCATGCGGCCACCAGAGGTCACACGTACAATATATTTTGACTGTTGAAGACAGGGAGATCAGGGTTTGAATCCTGGTCGAATACAGATAAGGTTTATTTTTGGATTTACAAAGAATGTCTGTATTTATTTTCTAGTACTCACCAGCAGCCCTCTTCCACGTCACTTGGGGCTTGGGGAAACCGTCGGCTTTGCACTCGACCTTGGCATCGCTGCCTTGAGCAAAAGCTTTGTCCGTCGGTTCCAGAATCCATCTGGGAGGCACTGGAAGATTACGGACCAAACCGGTCACACACACACTTATCTAACAGTCTGTACACATGTGTCTATTATGGATCCATGTGTGCTCTAAAGAGTTTAAAAAAGAGCACTCGAAAACAGCTGATACTAAATGCAATGTAGAGATTTGTTTTTTGAGTTTTTAACCAAATAATAATAATGTATGTAAAATAGTAATACATTTGTAAGTTACTGTAGTGAGACTTGCAAATATATTTAGATATGTCTATTTAATTAATTCAATTATCAAAGGATGTCTTGTATTTTAAATTCAGATATATTTTCCTAATTGCTCTTATAATTAATTTAGAATTTAGTTTAAAATGTGGGCTAAATTAAACACTTCTTAAGTGCACATGAATCCATGATTTATTTATTAAATGGAAATTTGTATTTACTGAAATAATTACATTTTTAAGTTAGGCCAGGAATATATAAGTTGCAAGCCAATAATTAACTGATTTGAATTATAAAACAAGCTAAGTTTACTGAAAAAGAACAACTCTTAAATTCAAAATAAATATTTGTATTTCATAAAATATTTAATGTTAAAATATGGAAAATATGGAAAAACTATTTATTGGCTTTGAAACAAATTTAGAAGACAAGTTTTATTTTTAAATCAATTTATATTTAACAAGTAAACCCAGAGGGTGTTTTTCTTTAAAAAATGTTTCTTGCTTGAATATAACCGTGCAGAATATTATGAGCCATCTATTTCTCAAAAGAGATAATTAATATAGATTTACATTACAGAAAAAAAAGAGAAAAAAAGCATACTCCGAAATAATTATTTACATAATTCAAACAGTTATTTAGCTATAAATCATTCTGTTTAAAACATTTTACTTTCTTAATGCAACACTAATCATAAGTTTGCAACTATAACCAAGCATTAAGCGGCTAAAACCTCAATAGTAAGTTTAAAAATATAAATATTTGTAAAATTATAATAATAGGTTTGATATCGAGAAATCGGGACCTGAAGGGGATATGCGGCCATCTTCAAGCAAGATAACACTCTATATTTGTAAATGAAACTAACATGCCTTGAAAACCACCAAAGTACTAAGCATTTACATGAACAGTAAATTATTAATAAATCATCTTGATATTAATCATTGTAAAGAAAAAAAATGCCTTAAAAGTGTAATCCAAGTGCTTTGGAAAGGGGAAGTGTAAGGTTACAGCTCGATATAAACAAATACTTTGATAATCTATTTGTATTATATTTGTTATTTCTATAATGACATAACCTAACTTCCCTTCATTCATTAACACCAAGAGCACATTAATTTACACTAGAGTACATTAATTTACACTGTACTGGCATTGTTAAATACATTTACTGTGCAATCAACCGTCCAAATATCAACATTTAACTGGTTTGGTGGATTTCATAAATTACCTATAAGTATTCGTTGCCAAATTGTTTAGATTTCAAGTATATTTTAACGCAGAGCAACTTCTGCCAACCTGATGCTAGGACAAACATAAGCATCAACCAACAGACCAGTAATTTACCTCTAACTGAATGTTTTCCCAACGAGTGAGGATTCACATTAAAACATACATTTCTAACATTCAATCATCATTTATATTTTATCTGAACCCCTGAGAATTGAGGCGAGCGAGGTGTATCTCCTCCGTAGCACAATCAGCCATCATACCCTTCTCGGGGCCATGGTCTGGCCATCATACCCTTCTCGGGGCCATGGTCTGGCCATCATACCCTTCTCGGGACCATGGTCTGGTCATCATACCCTTCTCGGGGCCATGGTCTGGCCATCATACCCTTCTCAGGACCATGGTCTGGCCATCATACCCTTCTCGGGACCATGGTCTGGCCATCATATCCTTCTCGGGGCCATGGTCTGGCCATCATACCTTCTCGGGACCATGGTCTGGCCATCATACCTTCTCGGGACCATGGTCTCGCCATCACACCCTTCTTGGGGCCATGGTCTGGCCATCATACCCTTCTCGGGGCCATGGTCTGGCCATCATACCTTCTCGGGGCCATGGTCTGGCCATCATACCCTTCTCGGGGCCATGGTCTGGCCATCATACCCTTCTCGGGCCATGTTCGCCATCATACCCTTCTGGGACCATGGTCTGGCCATCATACCCTTCTGAGGCCATGGTCTGGCCATCTACCCTTCTCGGCCATGGTCTGGCCATCATACCCTTCTGGTGCCATGGTCTGCCATCATACCCTTCTGGGGCCATGGTCTGGCCATCATACCCTCTCGGGGCCAAGGTCTGGCCATCATACCCTTCTCGGGACCATGGTCTACTCAAAATACCCCTCTCAATGGTTATTCCAAATTTCAATCAATCGTTATCCTAAACCTGTGTTAATGTAACAGTGTTAGTATTATTAATAGAACTCGTGTTCTGTCACATAGCCCTGAAATCCTCCGTGTTCTCCAGGAAGGGGGGAAGGGGGAAGTGTACAAAATTTTATGTATAATATCAACTTTCTCTCATATATCACATAAGTTTTGAGATAAATTGAATCTCTTTTCCCCCTCTAATATGAATTGTGACTCTCATAAAACACAGCAAGTGTAAAGAGTTAACTTCCACCTTGGTACAATTTCTCCCTCTTCCCCTCTCGATCCCCAACCAATCCTTAGTTCTGATGTTGTTCACAGTAATCCTAAAGTTGCTGTAACCACTAAATGTTACCATACTTTGTTTTAACAAAAGTCCCATCGAGTTAAGTGATAAATTAAAGGTATGGGTCTAGTCGTTATGTTTGTCCTAGCTCTGTGTTTGAACGAATCACTAATAAACATCATAAATGCTTTTAAAATCAGATTCATGACTTTAAAAACAAGTTTTAAATTTTTAATTCTCGGATATCAGTTAATACTCTTCAAAATTCAAGGGTTTTTAAGAACCATCCTTATTAAGTTTAAGTTTTTTTTAATATTCTAAACAAATTCTAATTGCATATATTACTTTATATAATAGTTTGTATCGTCTTTTAGATAGTTTCGAGACTAGTTATTTTTAGCACAAGTTTCAGACAAGTAATAATTTCATTTATTGATATGGCACATTTACATAACTTGGCAATGATTTTTTTTTACTAAAAAAAACCCATTATCAACATGCATATTTTATAACAACAAAAAAACAAACAAAAATAATGCAAAGCCTAAACAAAACCAAAAGAAAGAACATCATGCTTAAGAAATTAATTTGATTTCAAAAACCACCAAATCCCTGTTTTTACAAAACATGAACCCAACAAAGTACTGTCAACATTTGCATAGCAAGTTACAAAAGCCGCTTTAAATAAATATTTTAGTTTTCTAGTAATGTTCTGTTCTTAATGCACTTTAATAGTTTCATCAAGGACGTACTATTTGAAAGAGTAGGTAGAGCACTTTATAAATATGTCTCACACTGTAAAATAAACAATGTGTATGTGTTTGGGCGATCCGAGTTATTTTCCTTGTGGCAAGTGTATGCAAATTACATTTTACAACTTGGAAAAGTAACAATAAAGTGCACTCACAAGAAGAGGGCAAACACTTACTTTATATTCAACACATTGGATTATATTTCAGTAAGATTGATATAACAAGTATTTTTGTTTATATTTCTAACACATTAGTGTACTTTCAATTTAGCTGTTTTGTTTCAAAATGGCTCCTTTAATGTGATGTGTTAAATAACACGATATTTACAATATTCAAACCACTTTTAGTTAAAGGGTACTATTTTTAATGTTTTAAAATTACCTTCTATTTGATTGATTCTTATTTTGAACATGTTCTAAAAGTTATAACTGAATACAAATATATATAGTTCTGTCTAAATTATTATGAAATCAAACTAGGCAAACTGTCGAGAAACTATTAAGTTTTTTTATCGAAACAAACAGGCATGATAGACACTTCATTTCTGAATACCAGGCAGTTCTTTAGATCAAATAAATAATCGCAATAAAACTTTGTTAATTTACATTTATTTTTCACAAAAATATAATTTTAGCAAGATTTTTCCGAAGGAAAAAAACTCAAACCGTTCAAACGTTTTGATGGTAGTACTTTCAATAAATTTGTATGGTGAAATTTGGTGATAGATAGATAGATAAACTTTCTAGCATCGATCGATTACAGGTTCAACTTTTAGGAATTTGGTGGTCTTTTAATAGTAGGCAAAAAAGTGTTATAAAAAAGCTTAGAAAGAACTTAAAAAGGAAAGTAAGAAAATTAAAGAGAATTAAAAAATAAAATAAAGTGAAAAGGGTTAGACAGATGGATAGGAGGGGTTTTCCTAGACACCCTAACCTCGTCTCAACAATGTCCTGGTTCAGGCACAGAGGATGTACCAGGAAGGATCAAGGAATATGACAGGAAACATGCTCTGAACCATAATAAACAGCATAAAACATTCTCCGACCAACAAGTGAATACATCGAGGAGCTCGAGTCACACAACCAATCATATCCGACATCTGTGTCAAGGGCTACCAACGGGGGAGCTTGAAAGACACTCCACTATGCCTAGAGACAAGATGATCAAGACCAGAACAAAGGACAACATCCCTGTGAATTCCTCTCAACGGCTGAACAATGAGAGAATATTACATAAATAACTAAAATTAGATTACATTCATACCTGTGGTAGAGGTAGTGACATTTTGAAAATCAAACCTTTACGTTTTAACGATGGTACAAAGTAACCCGGGGAGAGAAACTGTCACAAAATACCAGTACCTTTGCGATGGAATGTCCTGACGGATCACATGTAGGAAACTCTCCAACATCATGCTCGGGTTTTAAATTTAAAGACAGACCACTGATAAATATTAGTGCTGATATAAATAACATTTTCCCCTCCTAAAATTCTTACCGTTATTTTAAAAATTCAACCACTTAATATTATCATCCATCTTGTCAAATGGGATAAAACCGTATTATTGTGGCATGGCAAGAAGGTGAAAATACTTAAAATATGCAAGAATAACAAGTTGTATGAGTTTTATTTGCTCAATGAGCTTTAACGTAGATATTAAATGATCATATAATTAAAAATTATGTTTATCTTGTTTCCAAATTGGCACAGGAAAAACGAAACGAAAAAGAAAATATAATTAAAAGTAAGCTAGATAAAAAAAAAGTATGTTTGAAAATGAATATTAAAAAAAAGCTCAAGATAAGTCAAACCAAGATTATATCTATAGAGGTCTACACAAATCTACAAGAAACTGGGAATACTGAGGGGAGAAAAAGGGGGTGAGGGGTCTGTATGTCTCTCTGAGGGGAGAAAAGGAGGTGACAGGTCTGTATGTCTCTCTGAGGGGAGAAAAGGAGGTGAGGGGTCTGTATGTCTCTCTGAAGGGACTACTACAATAAAACTAGTCTTTTAAATAGCAGAGGTTATTCGAATTACCCTTAACAACGAGTTAGCATTCGGTTCTCTTGACCCCGAGTTGGAAGCCACACACGTGTAGTTTCCGACGTGTTTGAACGTAACGGATTGAACGATCAAGAGACTAGTCTGTCGACCAACATTCACCGTACTGACGCCCATCGCCGGACTTACGACGTTGCCGTTCAGAAACCACGAGAAAGTTATAGGGTGGTCCCCTTTTGTGGCAACGCACGTCAACTGAACGTAGTCCCCTTCATTGTTGAACTCTGAGGGGAGTGATATTGGGAGCAAAGATGGGACTTCTGCCAACAGAAAATGTTAAGAAAGTTGACTGGAGTGTTCTTAGAAAGACTTAACTGTTGTCTAATTACAGTGATACACTTCAAAATACATAGCGTTAGGTGGGAACATATACCGAAAAATGTATAGGAGCAATTTAGTAAAAAACAACTAATGGTGTTGGGGAATGTTTTATGAGATTATTTTAGAAAGAGGAAAACCTGTTTCAATAAATAAAACAGAAAGGTGGCAGAAAAAAAGGGGGTGGAGAAAATAAAACCAAAACAAGATCAAAATGAAGCTGATGATTTACACGCAAATCAACAATATTAATTATGGTAAAAAAAAACAGTGTAAACCAAAAAAAGTTAAAGAATGTATGAAAGTAAATATTATATATATAAAAAAAGGAGTAAAAGCGACTCCCTCCCCTCCCCCCATGAACCCTACCCTTGACTTTGAGAACAGACGAATGACTTGCAGATCCTGCCGCGTTGGAAGCAACACATGTATAGTTCCCCGAGTCGTCCAGAGAAATGTGAGCGAGTGACAAGATCACAGTAACGTCATCCAGTTTACGGATCCTCCGGCGAGATTCCGACAACGGCTGACCGTCTTTGAGCCACCTGATGTCCAACGGGGAGTCACCGGCGATGACCGAGCACATTGTCCGTGTCGAACTGCCGCCGTTCACTCCTTTTGGGTTGAAGTTGAACGGCTGAATTTGGGGCAACACTGAAGGAACGATATTTTTAATACAGAGCAGATGTTGAGAATGTATCGGATGTGTGGGATGGATGTAATGGTGTTGTTAACAACCTCTGTATGGTGTATCTTTTATCTGATCAGCACATGTGTATTGGTATGAAAAAACGTTAGGAAGTTAGTTGTTAAATGTTTTAAGGAAAAGGTTATAAGCATAAAAGTAAAACCTAAACAAACGAAACAAACAATCATTGAAATAATGAGATGTTTTAGTGCTACTTGAAACTACAAACTGTCAATTTACAAACTCAAGTCTACAAGGTTCTACAGGAGAGTTTGTGTGAATCCGATGTTATACCGTGTATCTCCAAATGGGCGGTGTAATTGACGGTGCCCGCGGGGTTCTTAACGGTGCAAGTGTAGTTCCCTCTGTGGCCAGAACTAGCCGGGTCTATCAAGAGGCTGCTAGCTTTACGACCAAACTTGTTGGTGGATATCCCCGTCTGCGTCGAGAGCTCCGTGCCTTGGAAACTCCACAATATGTTGAGTGGGGCGTCCCCTTGGGACACAAGGCACGTCACCTGCGTCGCCTGGCCCGCAAAGATCGGGGAGTCAAAGTGGAAGGGCACGATAAGTGGCAACACTGGAATTT
Organism: Timema cristinae; assembly: GCA_039000515.1. Lineage (NCBI taxonomy): Eukaryota > Metazoa > Arthropoda > Insecta > Phasmatodea > Timematidae > Timema > Timema cristinae. The sequence goes on from JBCFYV010000024.1 coordinate 59,819,606, forward strand.
GATTGGCGAGAACAAAATTACTCCCGAAAGTTTGGTAACGACAGTCAATAGAATGTTTCAGCTCAAGTGAGCGATGACAAAGTTGAGATGATCTAAAGTTGCAGATATTTTTATAACCAATCAGACGAAAGAAGGTGTATATTTTCGAAAGTATACAAGAGAGGATTATGTTTTAAAATATCTCATAGGGGCCATTCGGATGAAGCAAGAATGGATAAAAGAAAGATAAAAAAAAACCTGTCAATTATATAAAATAATTTATTTTTTTTATATATTTCCGTGTGGGAGAGTTAAGTTGTTATAAGTTATACTCCAGAGAGTGCATTGAATTTATTGCATGGTCTACAAAACTTCTGCATAAAACACTAGATTTATTTTTTACCGTCTGTGTGATAATTTGTGTAACTCTAGCTGTTGTTGGAGTTGGTGAGGGTTTGCCAGGAATGGAAGATGATAGCTAGAAGGGGGAAGACACAAGCACTATATAAGACAGTGTAAGCAGAAGCAAGGAGAGAGTGTCTGTACCGTGTATCTCGAGATGAGCTGTGTAGTTGACTACGCCCGCCGGGTTTTTAACCGTGCACGTGTAGTTTCCCCTGTGCCCTGAACCTGCGGGGTCTATCAACAGTAAGCTAGTGCGCCCAAACTTGTTGGTGGATATGCCCGTCTGTGACGAGAGGTCCGCCCCCTGGAAGCTCCAGGTTACGTCCAAGGGCCCGTCTCCTTGAGAGACTAGACACGTGACCTGCGTTGCCTGACCCGCGAATATCGGGGAGTCGAAGTGGAAGGGGACGATAAGTGGCAACACTGCGAACCATAGATACAATGGTTGTCCCAGAAGAAGGTTTTTAAACATCAGATTTTATCTCTATTAAAAGTAAAAATTTATGATTAGTAGCAACACTGGAAACCTAAATTGACTTTCCAGCATCAGCAATAACAATTTCGACAAAGAAACGTTTTATTTTTGCGGTCAACATAATCTATTCCCAATTTATATCTCTCTGTTAAAAATCTTCACCCAATGGTTGCTTGTATTAATATATTTAAATAATTCAACAGAGACTAAACTACAATTTAAATATATCGACTAACACTTTCTATTTACCCCGACACTTAATTCACTCATTTTAAAGATCGTCCAAAAAACTTGCACTTTCTTGAGTTGCTAATTCCTTCCTAAATTGTCTGTTAACACTTCAACAAGATTTTGTTATTCTAGTTTTCAATTCCTCAATCAGCTTCTTTCTTCAAGAAGAGCTTCACCGCAGTAGAGAGTCCTCGGCCAAGCCTAATATAATTGATCGTTATTCTCTTCTTAGACAAAATGTATCTTCTCCATGCAGATATCACATCCATGCAACATCCATTTCTGTTGTTTACCTTGCGTTATCTTCAGTCCCACATGCGTCACCAACAACCATGCTCATCTTATCACTTGTCTTTCACTTACAAGCGCAGGCAAACATTCACAACCATGTATCGATACACCACTTCTTCATCAAGACGCTGCCCGGTGACCTTTACTCTGTGTTGTTACCGATTAATGACATGACCTCATAGACACAGCACCTTTTTATCATCGTCCCAGATACCCGTAGTTTCATAAACAGTAGACAAAGAGACCAGGAAAGTTGAGGAGCATGCTAGCTGTCACCAGAAGAGACAAGATCAAGAAATAACTACTTCCTGGCAAGAGTTGAGGTACAGGGAGTACATGAGATAGTGGAGGAAGCAAGACTGAGATGGTATGTGCATGTAATGAGGATGTTGGAGTACATGAGATAGTGGAGGAAGCAAGACTGAGATGGTATGGACATGTAATGAGGATGTTGGAGTACATGAGATAGTGGAGGAAGCAAGACTGAGATGGTATGGACATGTAATGAGGATGTTGGAGTACATGAGATAGTGGAGGAAGCAAGACTGAGATGGTATGGACATGTAATGAGGATGTTGGAGTACATGAGATGGTAGAGGAAGCAAGACTGAGATGGTATGGACATGTAATGAGGATGTTGGAGTACATGAGATAGTAGAGGAAGAAAGACTGAGATGGTATGGACATGTAATGAGGATGTTGGAGTACATGAGATAGTGGAGGAAGCAAGACTGAGATGGTATGGACATGTAATGAGGATGTTGGAGTACATGAAATAGTAGAGGAAGCAAGACTGAGATGGTATGGACATGTAATGAGGATGTTGGAGTACATGAGATAGTAGAGGAAGCAAGACTGAGATGGTATGGACATGTAATGAGAATGTTGGAGTACATGAGATAGTAGAGGAAACAAGACTGAGATGGTATGGACATGTAATGAGGATGTTGGAGTACATGAGATAGTAGAGGAAGCAAGACTGAGATGGTATGGACATGTAATGAGGATGGAGATCACAAGGGAGAACAATAAAGAGATGGGAGTAGCAGATATAACAGCATGTGTGTAAATGAGAAGAAAGGAGAAAGAACGGTGGAAAGAAAGAGGATGGTGGAGACATTTTACCAAAAATAACTTTGTAACAAGATAGAAACAGTTGATGATGATGATGATAATTAAGTAATCACTATATAGTCCATGCAAAATGAACTGCTTTCCAAGAGATTTAAGATTTTGGAAATCAGAAATAGAAAACGAAGATTCAAATTCCAAACTAAAAAACTCTAATTAAACAAGATAAAACAATATCCAGGATTTTTGTCTAATAAACTACAAAGTATAAAAATCGCCATCATTCAAAGAATCTGAAAGATTGAACAAACTATCAATAAATAGATAGATGTGAAAACATAAAATAGGCTTAGAAACAACAACAAGTCTACTTTGTATGGAAGAGAATAAACTAGAAGGCTGCTACAATCAAGCTGCAATAAATTATCGACTCTATCATAGTGTTGTGTGGTGCATTGTTAGGTCACTCTCCACTGTCCCGTACCGTGTATATGGAGACTTGTCGTAAAGTTGACTACACCGGCGGGGTTTCTAACATTGCATGTGTAATTCCCCTTGTGACCTGGGTTCGCCACATCAATAAGTAGCACACTGGCTTTCTTGCCGGCTTTAGTAGTGGACACACCCATCTGTGAGGATAGGTCAGTCCCCTGAAAGCTCCACGATATATCGAGAGGAGGGTCCCCCTGGGACACCAGGCACGTCACTTGGGTCGCCTCCCCGGCAAATATTGGGGAGTCAAAGTGGAAGGGGACGATTTTTGGCAGCACTGCAATAGTCAAAGTAACTATGACCCATGATAAAAAGAAAAAAAAAAGCAACGTTTGTAAATTGAAAGAATTCTTTTTGAAATTAATAACACAGTTTGCATAATTTACGTTCATTTTAACATTATTTTATACATGAACTATTTTACCCTTTTAATGTTTTTTAAAGAGTTCGATACTGTAACAGTCTAAAAAATAAGTGAAATTCTTGAAATGTATTGATGATCTTAAATGGTGATAAATGGTTAGAAGAAAATCAGGCTAGGATGGAGTGGAAAGAAATCTCTTTTTTTTCTAGCCAAAATGTATAAACTAGTTATACTGTAAATATGTTTAATGTAATTGCCTACACATGGTGATATCAGTTATTCTCAAATATATCTGCCGTGAGCATCACAGAATTTGGAGACAACTCATTCCCTTCATTAGAAAGTGTCTGTTCAAATCCTGCTGTGGCCAACAACAGTTGATATTACTGTACTTGAACCATTTAACTAAATATATCTACTGAGATTAGGGTTTATTAACCCTTCTATTCCTTCCTTGAACAAAGTATGTTATCGATGAGTCAGATCAAGAAGGGGATATGGACGAGGGAGATAGTTTGGCTGATGACCAGCCGAACAGATTCAACATGCACTGCGATACAAGAGTCGTGCCATGCACGATATGTCCGTATAGTCCCTCGTACCGTGAATGTGAAGACTAGCGGTATAGTTGACAGTTCCCGCCGTGTTCCTAACGGTACACGTGTAATTCCCTTTATGCCCTCTATTGGCTGGATCTATGATAAGAAGGCTCGTCTTCTTGCCAGCCTTCATCGTAGATATCCCCATTTGTGAAGACAGTTCAGTCCCCTGAAAACTCCACGATATTTCAAGGGGTAGATCTCCTTGGGACACCATGCAGGTCACCTGGGTCGCTTCCCCGGCAAATATCGGGGAGTCAAAGTGGAAGGGGACGATTTTGGGTAAAACTGTAATTGGCAAAGTAAAATATGCTAAACATTATCCAAACAAAGCATTATGTGCTTGTACACAACACACAGTTTGCTTTAATTGAATACATCAATGACTTACTCGAGGGTACTGTACTAGGAACTCAATAGTTCAATGCCGCACTTGCAAAAGTACACCGCCTATTCCTACCTTTAGCTAGTTCTATCCAGTCCCCAACCTCTTATTTTATCATCCTACTTATTAATCTTTTTGAGCTAGTTCTATCCAGTCCACCTCATTACACCCTATCTCTATCTTGAGCTAGTTCTATCCAGTCCACCTCATTACACCCCATCTCTATCTTGAGCTAGTTCTAGGTCTTCCCTCTGGTCTCTTCCCATTGGGTTTCCCAGTCAATACCATGAACACGGTTCTAGAATCTCCTATCCACGCTGCATGTTCTGCCCACCATAATCTATGGGACTTAATTATCCTACTAATGTTTTGTGATGAGTACAGGTTATGTAGTTTCTACCAAATAATATCTTGCTACCCGCTTCGGTGGCCGCGTGGTCTAAGGTGCTACTCACGCAGTAGGCTAGACTGCCAATGACAGGGCGCTGGAGGTTCGAATCTCGGCTGGTGTACTGAGGGTGGTTTTTCCAACGTGATTTTCCCATTTCCCCCCACGCAAATGTAGGTACACTTCCTATAATATAACATTACTAATCCCTAAAAACATTTGTGTGGTTAGTAAATAAGTATATAGCCTGAAAGGGCGCTAAATGAATTATATTATATAATAGGCCTTAATAAAAGGTTCTGGTACTAGTAGACTTCTCCTACAAATAATGTCTAACTAGACAAAGTTATTCGTGATGATTTCAGCTCTAAAGTACCTCGATTTTTAGGAGAACAGATAAAAATATAAAGTATAATGGTGAAATTAAAATATAGCCAAACAAAGACCGGGTGAAATAATCGGGACAATATGAGGCAATGACATTTCTGAGAAGTGTTATAGGAGTGACAAGGACGGAGAGAGGGAGTGAGAGAAGGCGACAGTGCAGGACAGGACAGAGAAGGAGAGACTAGAGTGGTACAGTCATGTGAGGAGAAGAAAAGAGAAGAGACCAAAGAAGATGTTGGTTATTGAAGTGGGGGGAAGAAGGAAGACCAAGGGAGTGTGGAGGAGAGAGGAGAGGGAATGGAGAGAAAGAAGAATTGGAGAGGATGTACAAAACAGCGGCTGGAAACTGTCGTCGTTGATGCCGATGGGTTCAATTAACTTCTCGAGTGGTAAAGATATTTATCAAGAAAGTTAAACTAAGGAAAAATAATCAAGAAAGAAATTTAAGAAAACCAAATAAGAGTAAAAGAGTGGATTAGTGAAGAATAAGTCGAACAGATTCAACATGCACTGCGATACAAGAGTCGTGACCAAGGTGAGGCCTCTACGCCATGCACGATATGTCCGTGTAGTCCCTCGTACCGTGAATGTGAAGACTAGCGGTATAGTTGACAGTTCCCGCCGTGTTCCTAACGGTACATGTGTAATTCCCTTTATGCCCTCTATTGGCTGGATCTATGATAAGAAGGCTCGTCTTCTTGCCAGCCTTCATCGTAGATATCCCCATTTGTGAAGACAGTTCAGTCCCCTGAAAACTCCACGATATTTCGAGGGGTAGATCTCCTTGGGACACCATGCAGGTCACCTGGGTCGATTCCCCGGCAAATATCGGGGAGTCAAAATGGAAGGGGATGATTTTGGGCAAAACTGTAATACACAAAACGGTTGTAAGGTTATCCAAAAATTGAGGTTTGTTTTTAAAATGTAATTACATGTCAACACAACCTCCTAATTTACATGTTAAACAGATCGTATAGAACAGATAGGACTTTTCGATGTCCAAGTAAAGGAATAAGATGATTGATGATGACCAATAAAAAACATAGTTTAGAAACCAAATTGTATGTAAGAGTCTCTTCAAAGATTTCAAATTAGTTTCAATTGCAACAAGACTTAAAAGAAATGATTATGAAGTATGCATTTTAATTGGTAAACAACAAAGCTAAGTATCACCTACAAAGATACGGGCGTTTTGGAATGCCAAACTTAGAGAGATTCAACAAAACAAGAGTGTACAATAGTACATGTTTAAATTACCTAACACAATTTTTATTGGGTTTCTTAGAGGGTTTTTGAGAAGTAATTTGAGAAACGACTGAACAAACTACAGCATGCATCTCAATAGCTAACACAGATCATGCAGACGATGTCTGTACCGTGAATGTGAAGACTAGCGGTATAGTTGACAGTTCCCGCCGCGTTCTTAACCGTGCACGTATAGTTCCCTTTATGCCCCAGATTTGCAGAGTCTATCAGAAGTAAATTAGCTTTTTTCCCAGCTTTCATGGTAGATATGCCCATCTGTGACGAGAGGTCGGTCCTTGGAAGCTCCAGGATATGTCTAGCGGAGCATCGCCAGTCAGAGACGAGACAAGTCACCTGGGTGGCTTGACCGGCAAAGATAGGGGAGTCGAAATGGAAAGGGACGATGCGAGGCAGGACTGGAATAGATAAAGTTAAACCTGGTGATGTTCAGAAAGTTCGGTAGTGTTTATAAAACATTTGAGATGTATTTATCAATGCTTTGTAATCAATTATTATTGGCATTACTAATAATTTCCACATGGGCTAAACAAACTTTAACTATTTAAATAAAACCCTTTCAATCCACACTGCCTGTTCCAATTAAATACATATATATTACACTAATGAGTTGAAGGTAGAATTTAGAGTAACTGTACCTACATTTTCCATGGAGAACCATTAAAAAACACACCTTAATTACACCCAAAGGGATTCGAAAACCAATCTCCCATTCATCGTCAATCCAGTCTAACGCGAGAGACAAGTGTTAGAACATGTGACCATTCCAATGAAATGAAACTCTTTGATATTAGATGTGTTTATAGCAGAAAATACTGCAAGGAAGATTAAGAAGATATGGGAGGAGCAGAGGAGCAGGAGCAAATAAAGGAGAAAGAATGGAGGAAGGACCAAAGAAGACGGAGGCATTTTATTAAACTGACCCGACTACAGGCTTGAAAAAAAAGATGATGATGATGAATACAAATGAATAATTAATTTAATAGAATGTTAGTATATAATTTACACAAGTCCATATATAACTATACTGTGTTTAAACAGAAAGAGATTTCTTGGAAATATATAAATGAGCCAGAAGGGATGTTATCGTAGAAACTACCAATGACCGAATAAAGACTGAAGTAAATTAAGAAGACGAACAGCAGGATAAGACGACAAGATAAGAGGACAGAGGATCGAGGAGTTTATAAAATATTCAAACAAAAAGTAACAAACAATTATACACCGCATGACTGCATGACTTTGTACCGTGTATCTCTAAGCTAGTGGTAAAACTGACAGTCCCGGCCGGGTTCCTGACGGTGCACGAGTAGTTCCCTGTGTGCCCCGAGTTGGCGGGGTCGAGTAGGAGCAAACTCCCCCTGCGGCTAATCTTGGTGGTAGAGATACTCCTCTGGGACGACAGATATGTGCCTTGGAAGCTCCACAGTATGTCTAGGGGCAGGTCGCCCTCAGACACCAGACACGTCACCTGGGTGGCTTGCCCCGCGAATATCGGGGAGTCAAAGTGGAAAGGGATGATGTGTGGGAGAACTGGAATTCGGAACGATAATCCAAACAAACAGTTGAAACATAATAAAATAAGAACTACAAGATGTAAAGGCAAGAGAACGCATGCCCCTACGGTTTGTCTGTGAGACCGCTCAAAAGTACCGTGTATTTCTAGGCTAGTACTGAAGTTGACAGTTCCTGCACGGTTCCTGACGGTGCAAGTATAGTTCCCTCTATGTCCCGAACTAGCCGGGTCGAGTAGGAGAGAACTGCCCCTTTTACCCATCTTACTGGTCGATATCCCCATCTGGGACGAGAGCTCCGTCCCTTGGAAGCTCCAGGATATGTCGAGAGGCAGATCTCCCTGGGACACCAAGCAGGTCACTTGCGTCGCCTCCCCCGCAAATATGGGGGAGTCAAAGTGGAAAGGGACGATATGTGGCAACACTGGAACCGCAGTATTCGCGATATTGAGCATGTTTACCTGACGTTTCTATCAGAGTTACTGAATCTAACAATTAAACTTACATTTCCAACTGATGTTTGCAGCAGACAAGTGTTTTAACTTGAGAAAGCAAAAACAATTAAAAAAAATGGTGTCAATAAAATAGACCTGCGGGGCAAAAATAAAACCCACTAGTAAACAGGGATAAATAAAATGTATGTTCAAAAACGTTAATGCCTTATTAAGGTAGAGAAAAAAGATATAAAAAATGTATGGGTTGTTTTGTGAATGATTAAAAAAAATATCTCAATTTGTTTTAAATGGCTAAGTTCTGATACCAAGAAGATATTATTCTGAGTAAAATAAATGACAAGCAAAAAAACGAAACTCAAAGAAAAAAACAACAACAAAGAGTGAAACTTAAGATGCCATTGCCAAGATAGGATCAAAATTGCTGAGGGTCCTTGTAGCGGCATATCAAGTGTCCTTGTTGATGTGAATGGATGGGTGTACCCGAGTTCAACGGCTGCCCCACATCCCTAGGGAATGAAAATTCAACACAACCACAGGACAAGCATATGGTGTCTTTGGAGCTGTCATATCACACACAAAAAAAAATTATGGCCTCTGAATTTTACGAGTAAGCCCCAAACAAGAATAAGACAATCTTAAAAAAACTACAAAAATTGTTGTAGCGCACGATAGCACCTCTCAAAAACTGTGTGTCTTATCCAGAAACATATAAAGAAAGGTATATGAAGAGGATATAGAGCTACAGAGGAAAGTGTAATGAAAACAATAACCAATTAAATAAAACAAGAGTAGTGTTATCTGTGAGTTTATCAGGGAACATGCCGTTGACTGTGAGGGTGGCCGAATGGGAGTCGGTCCCTGCGGTGTTTACTACATAACAAGTGTAGTTCCCCTGGTGCTCCGCCATCACTGGATTGATCATGAGCACGCTGGTCCGGTCACCCAACTTGGTGGTCTCCACGCCTCTCGGAATGGCTTCGTCCGTCAGGGGACCTCTGAACTCCCACGACACGTTCAGGGGAGAGTCCCCCTTGGTAACCAGGCAGGTCAGTTGGACAACATCGTCCGGATTCGAGGGGGCGTTGCCAAACGAGAACGGGACGATGACTGGACGGACTGCAATGCATTGGGGGTTAGCGCCAGCGGTTTCGGTGGACTTTCCGAACAAAAATGGCCGTTACCACTCAGACGGTCGGTAGTTAATTATGGAATGATCAAATTATTTTAGTAGCCAATAAGTTTATAACATAAATAAAGTAAATTGAAACAATAATAACTGTAAAGCTCTTCAATTTAAATGCATTTTATGTTTCTTCCCTGTGAAAGTAAAATAAAGACAACACACAAAATCCATCCATAACACACAAAAGAGAAGATGTTAACCTAAAACTCACCTGTTGAAAAATCAAAGATGACAGTTCAAGGTTAACCAATCGTTAAATACGACAACCCTATCACAAACTTAATACACAGCTGAATAAATAATAAGGGGCGTGAAGACAAACTAATGGATAGGATTGGGTGTTGTGGATAAAGTGAGTATTAATAAATAAAATATGAACTAAGGAGAAACACTATTTGATACAGAGCTCAGAGCTGGCGAAGAACTAAGTACAAACAAATGAACAAGTATAACATAGCAGTATGGACCAACCGTTGACCACAAGCATAGCGGTGTATTCCGCCACTCCGGCGGCATTTTTCCCTACACACGTGTAATTCCCCGCGTGACTTCCGTGCACACTGTCTATCGAGAGTACACTGGACCTACGGCCGACCTTAGAGGTTGATATGTCAGAGTCCCGAGATAGCTGCTCTCCGTTCAGAGTCCACACTATGTCTATCGGCAGATCCCCGTCCGTGAACGTACACTGTAAGGTTGCCGACTGACCGCTGTGGAAAATGTCTTCCCCGAATGTGAAGGGGACAGTTTTGGTGGAACTACAACACAACAATATATTTCCTTCACAGCTGGAGGTTTGGAGAGGTATGGACTGAGGAAGAGTGAGAGGGCGGCCATGACAGCGAGAGAGGAGAAATATTAGATAGTAAAAAGATTCAAGTATCTGGGAAGTGTTGTAAGAGAGAGTGTGAGGAGCAGGAGAGTTAATAAGAGAGAGAGAGAGAGGAGAGGAGAAGTGATCTGGAGCAGGGATGTAGCGGACAAGTGCGAGGAGTGATCTAACGACCATTGCCGAGAAACGAGGGTATGAAGGAACAGGATAGGTGGGACAATTTGACAGGATGACAATTGAGAGAGTAAGACGAATAGGAGTAAAGGAGGAGCCAGTCCAGGACAGGATAGAGAGGGTGGTATGGTCATGTGAGAGGAATGGAGAGAGAAAGGAAGTCAGGAGGATGTTGGACATGTAGGAGGGGGTAGGAGGACCAAGGGACATACGGCTGAAGGAGTAAGGAGGAATGTGGAGGAGAGAGGAAAGGAGGCGGTGGAAAGGTTTATGTTGATGATGATGATAATTTCCTTTACAGACATTTTTATTAAATTAATAAATTAAAAGCCGATTTTAAAATGTCACTACCTACCAAGGAAAATATATTAAATTTGTTGTTTGGATTAAATAGAATACACTCTTATTTCAAAGTGTATAGACACTAAATATCATACTATCAACTCTGTTTATTCAGTTTTCAGAATCATCTCAAAGCTGATGTCGTCCCGTCTTATTAAATTCAGTTGGAATGAAAATGTCTTAAGTGGCCCCATACTTAAAACAAAAAACAAAAAAAAAAGCCCATGGAACAATAATTTTACATTACAACAATACTAACAACTTACAACTCAGTCAATATCAAGATCAATAAGTTTTCAATTAACAACTGTTGTTACTTTGGTCAGATCCTGCGTTTCAATTAGAGGAACTAACAACGTTAACATCGGAGAAATGACGAGAGAATATCGACAAGAGGAACAGTCGGAAATGGATTTAAGGATGTGTTCAAATTGAAATAAAACAAAATATATTTAAGGATAAGTGAAACACTTCAAGTGTAATGGTTGTGCAAAGTTCATGTTTTTGAACTAAACAAGAATTATGAACACAATGTTTGAGAGCGTGTGAGGGGCAAACGTTCCCCGCCACAAACCATTCACAACCAGCTGAGTGGTGTAGGAAGAGATGCCCGCTGCATTCCTCGCTCTACACGTATAGTTCCCCATATGACTGCCGTGAATAGGCTCAATCGACAGAATACTGGTCCGACGACCTATCTTAGAGGTCGAGATGTCAGAGAGCCAGGACAGATCCTGTCCGTTCAAAGTCCACTCTATGTCTATGGGCAAGTCCCCCTCGGTGATTGTGCACTGTAAAGTGGCCGCTTGGCCCGCGTGGAACACGTCCTCGCCGAACGTGAAGGGCAACAATTTGGGAGAGACTACAAGAAAATAATACAATCCAATGAGCCGAAACTTGATATAGGTGGGCTTTTTAATCGTGCAATTTGTTAGGAAAAACAGCAGCCAAACAACAAAAGATATCAGAGGTTCTTTTCTTTCTGGGAATATATTGGTTCTATTAAATCAAAATAAATACAATCTGTGGACATAAAGTAAAACAACACCAAGCAACGTAAATAATAAAAAAGTACATATGAGGGTAAAAGATTGACGGGCGTCAGAGTACGTAATATATGACACAAGATGCATCATAAAGAAACATGGTATTTCTTTGTATGGCTACACTTTTATTTTAAATGTTTTTTTAACATTAATTTCTAGGATCTAGTAAAGAAACATGTGATTGTGTTTTTGAAACAAAAAATAATCAACACACGAACCAAAACGAACAATTTATGTTCCTGAAAAAAGTATCTACAGGTAACATGATCTTTGACATTTAGCGTCACAGATTACTCTATCCTATGGTATTGTGACACCCATGGGAGGTTTAATGGGGACCCCAGCGCCGTGTTCAGGGGTGAACACCTCTTGGGAGCCTGGCCGCAAGACTGTTAGGATCTGAGATTTCTCCCTCACAGTGTTGAATAAATAAAGGCAATATTTGAGTAATTTAAAGAGTATTTCGGAAGATAAGTTCCAAACTAACAATTGATCTGAAAACGACTTTAAAAACTCACAACACGTTTTAAATTCCAATAATTCTAAATAATTTACTCTTAAACTCAATTTCAGATATTTTGTAAACATTTTATCATTTTGTTTATATTTTATGGACACACTATTCAACCCTCATGTGAAGATAATTTTCATTATTTAATTATACATAAAACAACTTTTTCAAAGAACTATTAAAAATGACATGTTTGCGCGGTTATAACCGCAGGTCCAAGTTAAAACATGTTACTGTAATCAAATAGCATCTAAGCAATGTTCATCATAAATTCAAAAGATCAAATTAAGACCTAGTAAAATACAATACATATTTAAGCTATTGGTTTTTTTTATGGCACTTATTAGAATTCATTACGACGACGTCTAAAAGACTTTTAAACGCTTCTCTTGACATATTAAATAGAATGTGCTATTAATTTTCTCTGAAAAAATATGTTAAAAAAAACAAAATTATGTAATTATTTGTCCCTGATGTAACATGATACTTCAATAGTTTTCTAAAGCTGCAATCAGACACTAAAGAAAGACTGACCTACTACCAACCCAACAAACAAAATAACTCTATATGATAATATATAGACAACATCAAGACTGGCTTGACGCAAACTGAGGAAAATGACAGTGTGACAAGAGTAGATCAAGCCGAAACTCCAGCCATTGTGTTTACCATTCACCCGCAGCAGTGAGCTGTGAGAGGCCGTGCCTGCTGAGTTGCTAATAGTGCACGTATAGTTGCCAGCATGGTCCGGCGTCAAGGAGCTCAGGCTGAGAATTGAACCGGCGTCCCCTAGAGGGACCAGAGTGATGCCCGGCATCTCGCGGGAAACGTTACGGCTGTTTAGTGTCCACCATGTGAGCATGGGCTTGTCTCCATCGATTACACCGCAGGCCACTGTCATAGGTTTACCAACATTCGACGGTGAATTACCGAAACTAAAGGGTAGAATTTTCGGAGGAGCTGTGAACAAAGCAACTTATGAAACCTTTCAAAGGAAGCTAGAGTTTTATTAAACGAAGGTTGTGTCAGACAACGGGCAGATTACGGACAGAGATATGTTTCCAAAACAGTGACAGAAAAGGAGTACCACCATAGATACAATTATTAGGAAAACAAAATAAATAAAAATAAAATATATATTTGCGCTGGCCTCAAAATGATTACCTTAATATGTCACAATAAAAAGCAAATTATTTTTACCATTCACCCGAAGCAAGGCACTCTGGGAGGCGACCCCTCCATCGTTAATAATGGTGCAAGTGTAGTTGCCAGCGTGGTTCGACAAAACAGAGCTAAGACTGAGGATCGAACCAGCGTCCCCTAGAGCCACCACGGTGACGCTCCGCATGTCCCTGGTTAAGTTATGGCCGTTCAGGGTCCACCAGACGGTCATGGGCTTGTCACCGTCAATGACGGCGCAAGTCACGGTGATCGGTTTGCCTACGCTCGAGGGGACATCGCCGAACGTGAACGGGAGGATTTTGGGGGGAACTGAGAAAATATACATCGCTTAGACAAAACCAGTCACTTCTTGCATCAAAGATTGTGTGTGTGTAATATGCCCAATAACTGTAGCTTGCAGGTAGTAAGTTGTCATTCGTGCATCAAAGATAGTGATAAATAAGTCCGTGTGTCTGCCTTTCATGAGCATTGGGTGATATTTACCCCACACAGAGGTTTGAAATTTCAAAACTACCTTTGCAGCCCTTTGCACAAAAATGTGCACCTCAAAGTTGGAATTTTAATATTTGGATTTGATTATTTAAAAAAAATTAATCATAAACTGGGTCGGTAAAATAAAACGAAGAGATTTTTATTCTGTTTGTTTGAAGCAAAGAAAAGAGTCGCTAGGGGTAACCACACTATGGATTGAGCTGTTACCCCAGGCAATGTCAGGTAATTCTATTAGTATCTTATAAATTGATAGAATTCCATATATTCTGCAATCAATGTTGATTAAAATTTAATTACTTTAAAAACACAATCTCCTACCAACAATAATCACATTGGACTATTTTTTAGTAGAATATGTCAAGCTCACACAATGCATGAGAGCTTAAAAATTAAGGCATTTATAAGTAACTTATTTACTATTAATTTATTTTCCTTTAAATGGACCAAAAAAGTGACTTAAGGTTTTCCGCACGCACCGAATAACAGCTAAACAAATGTCATCCTATTCCAACCACTAGAAGATAAGAGAAGCAGGAACCTACCAAGAATGTGAAGGAGATAAACAAAGAGATAAACAAAGATGGGGTAGTAATAAAAGATAAAATAAACAAATTATTTGACTAAAAACCAAATAAAAAGTAGGTCTTGTGTTTGTCATTCACTTGAATGTCAGATTGCAAAGCAGCGGTAGGTTTTGTTTAGCACCGCATCTTAATACTCATTCGGGTTGTAGGCTAATGGGATTAGGAGGTGGTTTCACCCAACAGAGATTTGACCTGAATGGGTAGTAATGCGCTGTGCTATAATTAGATAGGATACTTGGGGTAGAAAAAAAATACGGATGGGTAAAAAAAACACTAACAAAACTACATTAAATCAGTTATGAAAACAGTTGCAGTTTTAAATAAGCTGTGTGCATGCAAGAAAATGGCTTATTTTTATTTTAATAATCTATAAGAATCTTCACTAGTTAGCTTATATTTTATATATCAAAAACAAATGCCAACAATCGACATCGCTGGTATTTGTTTGAAATGAGAGCGTTTTTGTGAGCTGTCAGTGCTGTTTACCATTCACCCTGAGCTGTGAGCTGTGTGAGGCGAGACCCCCGGAGTTGCTAATAGTGCACGTGTAGTTGCCCGTGTGACCGGACGAGACCGAGGCGAGAGTCAACAACGACCCCGCGTCTCCCAAGGGGACCACGGTGATACCAGGCATGTCGCGGGTAACGTTGAGGCCGTTCAGGGCCCACCAAGTGGACATGGGCCTATCTCCGCCAATCACAGCGCATGTCACCGTCATGGGTTGACCCGCGTTTAGCGGAGTATCGCCGAAAGTGAAGGGGAGTATTTTAGGAGGAACTGAAAACATTAGTGTGAAGTACCTACACAGACCTCCTTAGACAACAAGATATGAAACTATACACACGGTTCAGTTAGGTTTAATTAGGGCAGGATATTCAGGAAAATAAAAATCAAATAAACTAAAATAATGGTTTTTATGTGTCTTGAAAATTAAAATATTAAACAAAAACTAAATATAAGTAACCTGTTGGTTAGAACACACATCTCACATCGTATTCTAAGTAATGATGCCGGTTGCATACCGTTAACCGTCAGAACTGACGTCTGGTTCGCAACACCGGCGCTATTTATAGCCACACACGTGTAAGTTCCCAGTGGAAGTATCTCACGGTCTCAATAGTCAGGATACTTGTACGTTTCCCTAGATTGAACACAGAGACGCCCGGCACCTCAGAGGCGTTTCTGTCGCCCAGCGCCCACGATATGGTCAGAGGCTCATCCCCTTGTGACACCACGCAGGACTGCTGGACAAGGGTCCCTGCATTTACGGCCTGCTCACCAAAAGTGAACGGTGTTATGGAGGGAACAACTGAAATAACAGACTCAAACTATTGTGTAAATGAGCAAGGAACGTAATATTTGCTACAAATTCCACTAGACCTTTTTTAATTATATATAAGATGCTTCGTTAGCTCTGTAACATGGAACAGCAGATTTTGAAACGATTCTCACCAATTTTTGTTTCCAACAAAATCGACACGAGCAAAACAAGGATGCTAGAACCAACAATCTTCTGTTCGAGTAAACGAAGGGTGCCAAACGCAACAAAGAGACATTATTAATTCAAAATTTTGATAAGATTTGGGAGGAATCAAAGAAAATGAGAGAAACATTATGAATTTATGAGGTAGAAAAAATTAAAGTATTTAGTAAAAGGTGTGAAAAAAAAAACAGTAATGACAAAAGAAACATATATTTGCATTCATCAAAAACAAATGAAAACACTTATGTTTCTACACTGTTTTCATAAATAACCTTTCAATAAGGGATTTAAAAAAACAATCAAGAATTTTCCATGAAGATTTTTCAAAATCGACCAACATAAATTATTCTCAAAACAAAACTGCATATAATATGCTTTAGTATGAAAATAAATTACATATAAAATGATAGAGCGATTTTAAAATGTATAGTTACAATTGAGCCATTGCCCTTTCTTCGACTAGATTGGACAGGTTTTTTGATTTTCTTTTTTAGCAATGGTATTGACATTATAAAACAAGTTAGAAGCCAGTACATCCAACATTTTAAGTGATTCACTAAATCAATACTTACTATACCCCATCTACAATAGGAGAGTTGGTAGTGACTGACAGCGGAAAGTTATTTATTGCAAACATAGGCGGAAATAATTATTCATAGAGATCGGCATTAGTTACTTCCATTCAAGAACCTCCGTTAGCAGTCACTCACCAACTCTCCGACCGTAGATAGAGTATATGTGTAACACTAAGACCACACAGAAAGCAATTTTGAGAGTTAAGCGAAATTAAGACAGCCGAGTGGTCGTTATAATCAAGAGAAATGTACCCAGATTTGCAGTGAGAGACAGAGCGTAAACCACATAATAAAATACGCCCTTATTATACCTGGCTGGGATTTGTACGCTGACCTCCTCATTAGCGTCAAACCAGGAAGATGAATTGGAAATAAAATCAGCATGACCTCCGTCACGTGTGTGTGTGTTACTCTTATTTTGGTGATAGTTTGGATAAAGTTGAAACATTTACGCCAGCTAGTACCAGCTGATTTTACTACCCACTCCGATACAATCTAAGCTATTTTATAATATTGCCCCCTCCCCTTACTTAATAATGCAACCTGGCTGACCAGATTTTCTGGGGAGAACATTGCACAATAATTGTCTCTTTTACTGCAGTCCTCCTCTCAAGCTCCAATGGGAACATCACACCGTGTCAGTGATAAAAACCAAACACTTTCGACGTATTAAGTTTTCCCGCTTACCACTCTCTCATGTTTTCAGCCGAGAGCTGCCCGGTCACAATTTTAAAAAGTGCCGTTTTCTCCCCATGTCGTGACTGTACCGTTCACGGTCAGAACAGAGCTATGGCTGGTGACGCCAGCTTCTCCCATGTCATGACTGTACCGTTCACGGTCAGAACAGAGCTATGGCTGGTGACGCCAGCTTCATTCTCTGCGGTGCACGTGACTGTGACTCACCCTCCGACTCATCCTGTCGCCGATCTTAAAGAGGTCAAAATACCCCATGTGAGAGGACTGCCCCCCACATTTTGAGAGGGGTATCCCCCTTGGACACACAACAATACAGCTGGATACTGTCGCCAGAGAACGAATGAGAAGGGCTTGATGAAAGGCCGGACTAATGGGAGAAAAGCCTAAATGGAAGATTGTTTTTAGGGCCTTTCTTTTATTGTCAATGCTTTCAGCAGGTGGGTGAGTGAAGAGTAGAAGTGAGAATCAAGTTCTTCCCAGGGGCTTAATTGGATCATTTAGGTTACTTGTTAGTGGAGTGTGTTCAGGTTGAAGGGGGAGGAGTTTATTGGCAACACTGGCCATTTGAAGGCTAAGCAAAGAAGCTGTTGATAGGACAAACAGGACAACTCAATTTTGACAACAAACCTGTCGAAAGACAGAACACTCAATATATAATAATAGCTGTCATACATTTGTGTATGAAGATCATGTTTCCTAAAAGTGTATAAATACTGGTCGTCGAAATTGGTTTCCTCAAAATCGCTTCATATTGAACGAGAATAAAGAGGCTCATCGAAAGGAAATAGAGAATGTTCAAAAGCTATTGGATTTAAATAAACATATAATGTTATCAACATTAATTTGAGATTTTAATGGAGTTTGATTTACAAACACAAATATAAACAGGTCAAGCTTAGGTTAGAATATTAATAGCGTGGATATAAGGTAGGTTAGTAAAAACTTTACCCCATTTCTGAATGACATTTGAAATCCCTGTCAAAGATGTTCAAGAGAAATTGTTCAGAAATGTGGCAAGGTCTTGGAGTTTTGTTAATTACATGCACGAGGCCCTGTAGTACCGTTGACTAGAACGGTGGCGGTATAGCTGACCGAGCCGGCGTTGTTCTGTGCGGTACAGGTGTAGTCCCGGTGTGAGCCGCCACGGCGGATGATATGGACAACAGACTGGTCCTGCCCCCTAGCTTGGTGGTCGTGATACCGAGGTGCGAGCCCAGCTCTCTACCGTGCAGGTTCCACGAGATAGTCAGGGGTTTGTCTCCCTTGGACACATGACAGTTGAGTTGAACGCTGTCCCCGTTGTTAACCTCCTCCTCCAGAGGGAAGGGGATGATGTGGGGGAGAACTGAACACAGCGGGAACAGAACTCAGGACTACTTCGTGGTGTCTGCCCAGAGTGGGAGAACTAGCGAGTGGAAGGTTTGTTTAAAATAGGAGATCATCGCAAAAACAAGAGCAGGAACTAATTCAACTCTATCTCAGAACATATATTACATATGATATACAAACTCTATGTGATATAAACTTGGCAAGGTAAAGAAATTTAAAGTACTGGTAGCCATGAAAATATGACTCCCCCCCTCAATAATAAATCAATTTAGAATCTCATAAATACAAAATATGCGTGAATTCAAACTACTGTTACTTGAGTGCAGCAAAGTGACAACGCAATGTGCAAAGCTAGTAATCTACTGAGAACAAAATAAGAATCTGGGAGAGCCAATATAAATGAGCGCTTTATTACATTTTTTATGGTAGCAAGCGGTATTAAGAGTAAATATTTATTCTATGTTGATGGTTTACCTAAGAGCAGAAACAACATTATATACAAATTTTAACAAAAATATCTTGCTGCTAATTTTCACTATAAATGTTTAATTGTGAAAACCTTGATTTAAATTTCATTTTTGATGCATAAATTACATTAAAATTTGCATTCTAGATATATTAAGCGCTGTGTAGAGTTCATTAATACTAAATCATACCTATGGTAAGTAAGCCTTAATCTTAAGTGCAAGTTTGTAGTCAAACAGTTTGCTTTTAAGTAAGTTAGTTCCCCCTAATGGTGTTTATGGCTCTTAAGTGAAATATATATTGTTTTAGGTTAAGAGACACGAGTGAGCGCATCACTCAGTTTTACCATTCACGTAGAGGTGAGTGGTATGGTTGACTGAGCGCGGCTTGTTTCTCGCAACACACGTGTAATCTCCGCTGTGTCGCGCCTCAACGGCCTCGATACTTAAGGTGCTAATGCGAGGACCGGCCCTACTCGTCAACACCCCTTGGTACCCTTGGTTCAATTCCACCCCATTCAGGGTCCAGGAGATGGCGAGGGGCAAGTCACCCTTAATTACAGCGCACTGCACAAACGCCATGTCGCCTGCGTTTGCGGGTTCCTCGCCGAATGAGAAGGGGACAATTTGTGGGGCGACTGTAAAACAATCAATGCCATGGAGTGAATCTGGCCTTGTACAAGTCAAGTGTTGTTAGTCTTTGTTGTAAAACAAATAAGTCGACAACAGTATTGTCGGTGGTATTAAAACCAACGTCAACATCGGTAGAAAATAAAAGGAACCAACTAAGAAACTAATGGATCAGAAATAACTGAAAGTGTTCAACAACAAAAGTATTTTTGAAAGAGAGACATAAATCATAATTAAAAAAAAAAAGCCATAAGAGAAATTTGAAAATAAATATAACTTAAATATAATAGAAAACATACTAAATATATTTCTCGACCAAAACAATTCATAAAAGAAAACTACTACAACAAGTTTTCCTATAACACATGGTTTGATATAACAAAGTTTTCCCGAGACGGCTATTGCATGATCTTTGATCACGGGCCACTTGACATCCTTATTAGGTTGTTTTTTCTCCACCACTAGTGCTATAATTGCGCCTATTCTAGTCTGTTTACAGCTCTATTACCAACAGACAATTGTTTTCCTCTTTACAGTACGTTCTACTAGGATCAAGGTATTAATTAGGTAATTTTTTACCTTCTTTTTTGGTAAACAACACTAAGTACCAGAAAGAAAAAAACTAACTGTATCAAAATATGAACCAATGTTTTCTATAACATGATTTTTCGACAAAGCAATGTTTTTCTAGAACACAACTACCAGGTTATAGGAAAACTTCCTGTACTACATACTAATAAACATACTAGCACACAAATAACGTGTTCATGTATCTACCGTTAACAAGGAGCAGAGACGAGTGATTGGCCACACCCCCCTTGTTAGCAACCATACACGCGTATTCCCCGCTGTGCCTCGCTTGTACGGCCACGATACTCAACGTACTGAGCCGCTCGTTCACCTTGGTCACAGACACACCCGTGTAGCCCGGGGGTATTTCTGCCCGTTCAGACTCCAAGTGATGTTCATAGGGAAGTCACCCTTTATGACCGCGCACTGGATGAAAGACATTTCACCAGCGTTGGCCGGCTCGTCGCCGAACGAAAAGGGTACGATTTGCGGAGGAACTGCGGGAAATTTTAAACTATTAAATTGGAATAAATATTTTCAAAGTCAAGCCCTGAAATGAAAGAAAGGTATATTAAGCTGTAGACAACTAAATCCTAATTCTCGTTTAATAATAAATAACTCCAAGACGTCACCTCGTAATTGAGCTAAACAGACCGAGCGGCCGCTGCATGTTGGCGAAGATGGTGCCAACATTTGCTGAAAGAAGTTGTCATGTGGTCAGCACAACAAATTCTGTTGGCTGTTAATCTCAGTTTTGTAGATTGGAGCCGCTACTTCTTTGTTCAAGTAGCTTCACATTTGTGTTGAGCAGGCAGAGTGGACTTGGCTCCAAACTCACCGAGACACTATATTAACACTTATCAGTGTTTGCTATTTGCTCTATAAACTTGCTCATGAAGCAGAAAATATGTTTCATAAAGCAACCACCAGCACCAAAATAAGGAAATACTGATTAATCAGGGAAAATGACGAGTAGAAATTTGGAGGGAAAATACCACAAGTGCAAGGAAAGCATGCGAGGAACAGATAAGAAAAAGTGGGATAAGGAGCGTGGGAAGAAAGAAGGAGATCGAGGTCCTAACACAATTACAGAAACTACAAAACAAAATATTAATGTTATTTAAAATTATGAGGAAAGAAGGATATAATAACAAAGAAAAAAAGAGAAGTTTGTGAAAAAAGTAATTACTCTAACATAGCTACAACTTTCATGCTCCGGTGTTTTAAAATTCAGGCTCAGAAGTTTGGCACCCCTGCTACTAGTTTACCATTGACGATGAGACGGGAAGAATGACTGGTCGTTCCGGCCGCATTGCTCGCTCTGCACGTGTACTCGCCTCCATGCCTCGCCTTAACTGCCTCTATGCTCAGCGCACTTATACGCTGACTCATCTGAGATATGATGATACCCTGATACCCTGGAGAGATCTCTACTCCGTCTAACGTCCAAGAGATCTTTATGGGGGAATCCCCTTTCACAACGGCGCACTGGACTACAGACATGTCCCCGGCGTTCGCCGGGTCCTCCCCGAACGAGAAGGGCAAAATTTGGGGTAAAACTGAAATAAATCAGTGACGGGTTGGAAGTGCGTGAAATTATAATCCAAGATGAGTCGTCACAAGTCACAAGCATTAAAATACAATGACTCGGTGAGTCAACTCACCCTAGATACATAATTATTTGGTGACCTGGTTGGTGATAGAAGGAATACGAGAGTGGAATGATAAAAAAAAACATTTATTCAAATAAATAAATAAATAAGATCACAAAGATTTAACCAAATCGTCTAATTCATTCTGCTCTATGGAAGAGAAACAAGCCTAAATAAATAAGCCACTAGTTTATTTTTGGAGAAATTGTATTTTCACTGATTGTTGTTTATTCTACAGAAGACCATTTTGTTTTTTCCTCTGCTATAAGTACTATTTTATTACAATTGAAAGTTTTGCGATCAAAATCATCTCCCCCTCCAGTTAATAAAAGTAGATTATGTTCCCAAAAATTGTAAGTACCTAGCTCACATAAAACAAAACATATAGAAGAGTATGTTCCATTCACCGTTAACGTTCAGCGCGGCTGTCTGGTTGGCCGTTCCGGCAGCATTGGCTGTGCGGCACATGTACGCACCGGCGTGACTCGCCCGTACAGCCTCGATATGGAGTGTACTTGTACGTTGGCTGGGTGCGCTAATAACCACACCTTGGTAGTCGGGCGTGACCTCACCCCCATTCAGAAACCACGTTATAGACAGCGGGGAGTCACCTTTCACCACCGTGCAATGGACTATCACCATATCACCGGCATTCACCGGCTTGTCTCCAAATGTGAACGACAACACGCGAGGAGGGACTATCCAGAGGTACATCATAAATAGTTATTTTACTAATGTCAAATTAGCAACATTATAATGTATGTGGGAATCAAAGAAAATAAAAATGTGTCAAGACAGAAAGAGATTAATTTAAAAATAAATAAATGACTGCTAGAAAATACAGTAAGGAAATGTAGACTTCCTTTTACCCTGAAAGATAGCAAGTTTACCTTAATTACTTCCACTATGGTGCAGTATACAAGATAGAGCCATAGTGTAATCAGTCGAGGTAAGTGATACTTTCGAGGTAAAAAGTGTTTTACCGTGTTAACATATTTTGAAATCCTATTGCATAGTATTTTAACTAGAGTAGAGGAAATTAAAGCAAATCAAACGCAAAATAAACAGAAATCTGCACTTCCCTAAATGAACCGTTAAAAGAAACATAAATAAAAATTAACACACAACTATTGTCATAAAAGGAAGCAATAAGTTGGATAACAAGAATTTTTTAAACAAATTTTTATAGCTGATATTCAAATACTACACCCCAATTTTATTAACTCCAGTATTTTTTATGAATGAAGGTTTGTTTTGTTCACATTAGCGCTCAAGTGCAACGTTCACAGTATTTTACATTTCTGTAAATGGTAGCACGTCTGGATGGAAGGAAGAAGAGCGAATAAAATTTAACAATAGTTAAATAAAACCATAATAATAGACCAAAGATGACTTAGGTTGAATAGATCGCATCATTGGCTGTAAGGTTGGCACTGAAACCATGAGGGCCGCAGAATTCTCTGCCACGCAAGTGAACAATGCTAAGAATGACGATACTCTCTGCGCGAGATGGGCTGATTGTCGAACAGCCACTTGAGATTGACGGGGGAAACACCCTCTATTACGGCGCACAGAACTGTCACCAGCTGACCCTCGCTCAGAGGAAACTCGCCAAATCTTTGGTAGAATTGTAACTAATCTAGCATGTGTTTCACTGTCCATTTAAAAGGGCTGGGAAAACTATTTAAGAGCTGAATCTTCTAGCACAAGAAATGTTCAGGTTAAAAACAGTGGAAGTATCTTTTCCTCTTAAAAACAAATATTAGTTTTTAAAATTGATATTTTTTAATTGGTCAAGTGCTGTAATAAGCAATAGCTTTATTGTGTTAAAGAGCTCTTGAAATAAAATGATGCTAAAAATGTGAATCCTCAGTTGAAGAAAATGAATCTCACACAAAAGTGGCTTTTTGGGTAAAATTCACGAGGAGAGAAATATAAGGAAATTTGAGGTTGTCATAAAAAAAAGACAAATGATTTTTACAGAAAGATCAAGAAAGTCATATAACATTGGAAGATAAATCTATTTGGTAAAATAAAATTAGGATTATTAAAGTAAACATAAAATCAACAAAAACATATCTTACAAATCAAACTACGTTATAGCTATTCCTAGTTTCATTACCGTCACAAATAACTCTGCCGAATATTTGGTCACCCCTGCCGGGTTTTTAGCGACACACGAGTAAACCCCTCTGTGAGCCGCCCAACCGGGGCACCGACAATATGGATCCAGAGTCACCGAGAGGTATGATCGTTATGTTCATAAACGGTGTGATATCATCATTGTTCAAGGTCCAATGAACATTCACCGGTTTGTCTCCATCGACGGAACAAGTCACAGTCGCGGATTTGCCGTGGGTACGAGGTTCGAGCCGAATGAGAATGGAACAATTTCTGGAAGGACTGGATTGGATGCAAAAAAAGAAAAAAAAGGGAAATAAAAATAAAAAACTTGATTTTCTTAATGTTAAATGAATAATAAACAAAATCACATTAGCGACTGATGGTGGACCTGAACTAATATTTGAAATTTAAGAACATGATTTATATCAAGTAGAGAAGTAAACAAATGTAGCTAATACTATTTCTACACACACCACATTTCAGTAACGATAATATCAAAAATAACTAAGGAATATATATATACATATAAAATAAGTTAAAAATACACAGTATTTACCTGAATATAAGATTAGCTCCCCCCCCCGCCCGAGACAATGTTTGTTTGTTCGGAGCAGTTGGCTGTATTTCAGCTCTTGGTTTTCGACATCAACAGGATTTTAATACAAGTGTGATTTATTATTTTAATAAAATATATGATCCCACTTTTTGATAAATTTTATTATACATCCACTGCAACTTTTTTTCATAAATGAATGAAGATGATGAGGATTGTTCAGTCTAAATCTGCTTTTTGCGACAAACATAAAACATTTTTGGTGGGGTCTTCTTAAATTCTGATAAATACGGTTGTTTCAAAATATTTAACTACCCACTAAATTTTAATTCAAACAAAATCCTTCTAAAATTGTAAGAACACTTTTCTAATTGTAGCAAACAACTCCCATTTCAACGTCCATTACTCGTGCGAACTACACCGCCTGCGCCAACCTTTGACAACGAGCTCAGTGGTGATGTTGTCCACCCCCGCGAGGTTCCTAGCAGTGCACGTGTAGTTGCCCGTGTGAAGCGCCGTCACAGAGTCTATTAGGAGCACGCTAACGCGAGGGCCCATCTTGAATATCTTTACGCCAAGCGAGGAGGAAGCGTCTCGCCCGTGAAAGGTCCACGTTAGTTGCAAAGGTTGGTCGCCCTGGGACACAACGCACGAGATCTGGAGGAGCTGGCCAGCGTTCAGAGGTTCCGTCGAGAAAGACAGGATACTGGGTTTCACTGGTACAAAATGGAAAATGACGAATGTGTAGCTAACTTTTGAAATATGATGTACGAGTGGAAAATATACACGGTTTTCTCTTCGTATTCTTGTGTTTAAAAATGATCCTTCTTTTTGAATATCCCCACCATGACTGTGAAGGTGTAATCTAAGGGGGGAAACAAATTTTACACAAACTTAAAACCCCTCGTTATGTCCAAGGTCCAGGTTTACACAAAAGAAACAAATTATTGTTGATCATTATGACTTAAATCTCCATTTTAAATATAAGAAGGATCAGAACAGAAAGCTATAATTATTTTAAAATGTTTAACTGCAATCAGAGCGAAGCTTTATGACATCCAAGCAAACCATATTCAATAATAATAATAATAATAATGGAAGAAAGCAAACACGCTTACATATGACTGTTGTACATGACCAGTGAAGCTCGAGGGATTGAAAATATCTCTCGGTCACAGAAACAGCCGCAGAAAGTATTACTATTGTAATATTTGAAAGATTACACTTGACACAAGAATCGAAACGAAGGAACTAAGCCCAGTTTTAATTCCTGGGGCCAGGTGTCATTTTTCAAATTACGTGAAAGGTCGCAAAAGAAAAAAAAAAAAGCCAAGATATTTAATTTAGTCCCGCCCGTGATGAGAAACATGGTGGCAAAGCGTAACTATGTAAACAAATCATTGGTGAAGCAGAGAGGATGAAGTAAACAAACCGTTTACAGTGAGGGGGGCAGTGTAAGCGACCGTCCCAGCCTGATTCGAAGCTATGCAAGTATAGTCTCCAGCGTGAACAGCTCTAAGTGTGGATATTGTTAACAAGCTGATCCTATTAGCGACCTTCATGATGGTCAGCTCCAGGTCGACGGCCATTTTGTCACCAGGGTAGGACCAGGTGATCATGACGGGCAAGTCTCCGGACACAACAATACATTGCAGGTTGGCAAACGTTCCGGCGTTCATCGGTAGAGTACCAAAGGAAAATGGCGCTATTGATGGAGGTTCTATAAATAAATAATTCATGGACTGAGAGAATGTTTGAAAACAAAACATCGCAACTATTAACGTACCACAGCTGTTTATGAATAAACATTAGTATGAAGCAAACAAAAGTTAAGATTCCCCGATTAAAATTTGAGGCACCCTACTCTTAAAAACATGACTAAACTTTGCAAATTGAGCAGCACCTAGAAGACACATTCAACCAAAACATTGTCCAAACTCATCACAAAAGTTAGCTTTGTCATTTTAGTCTATGATATTGACTACACATCACCTGACACAGGATATTATACTTCAGCACATTGGCAACATTGGTGCAAAGTAAAGGATAGAGGTTGGGGATTAGTATGAACAAAGCTTAAAATAAATCTAACAGCGCAGACAAAAAAATAAACAAACATCCTCTTGTTAACTGGTGCAAATAATGTGTGGAGTCAAGCAAGACAGCGGAATAACTTAAAGAAAGAGGTGACGACATCTGTAAAGATTTCTGTCTTTACCACAGGACTGTAATCTGCATGTTCAGACACCACAAGAAGACACACCGTTGATAATTAGAGGGGCGGAAAAAGTTTCCCGGCCGGCGGCGTTGGAGGCGACGCAAGTATAGTTCCCCGAGTGCTTGGAGGTGACCGCTGAGATCATCAGGATGCTAACTCTGTCGGCAATCTTCATCGTGGTCACTCCGGAGGAAGAGAGGGCGTTGTCCCCTGGGAACTTCCAGGATATCGTCACAGGGAGGTCACCATAAGCAACGATGCATTGGATCTGAGCCACGACCCCAGCGTTCATCGGCAGGTTGCCGAAAGAGAACGGAGAGATTGACGGAGGGACTAAAGGGGTGGGATTCCAAAAAATATTGATCATTCACTTTTAAATTGCAAATTTTTATCAATAAAAATACATGTCAGTCAAAATAAAACCAACCTTTGGAAAGTGTAATGCTACAACAGCTCATCAAGAGAGAGAGAGAGAGAGAGAGAGATCCTGTTTTAATGGACACAAGATTTAGTTTTTACCATACGAATGAGTTTGGTTACGAGCAAACTCTTTAATTTGAAATCAAGAAAATAAAATAAAAAATTATATAAATGCGGGTGAAATGGAACTGGCCATAAGGTGCAAACTTAACATAACCAAAGCATTGATTTCTAGTTATAATATCTGTTGGCAAAACTAAGGAGTCTATGGAATAATAAAAAGATAATAAAAAATAAATAAAAAAAAGATAAAATAAAAAGTATTGTTGTTCTTATATATCAATATTATAATTACTTCCCCTCTTTTCCCTCCTCTCCTTCTATAGTTTAGTGCGCCCGATACACATAAAATAAATATATTTATCTTCTTAAAGGTCAGCATAGTAAAAAAAAAGCTATAAAGGATTAACTTCAAAATAAATCACAGGCCAGCTCATTCTAAAAACACAATTGTAAAGGGTTAATAAATAAAATAAATAATCAACACAACAAACCAAGTCTTACAAACAAAATTTGGTCAACAAACAAAAGCACAAATCACATAAAAAAATACAACAATTAATCGAGGATTTGCGGTGGAGTTGAGAAGAAAATGGACAAACAGGAAGATACCAAAGCAATGTAAGACCGCTAAGAAAGATGTGATTGGGGAAAATAAAGGCAGGGGAGGGAGTTTATTGAAAACAGAGGGCACAATCCGGGCCGAGTGGGGCCCCAGAGCGTACCATTCACCTGCAGTGAGGCAGTATGGTTGGCGAGCCCCGCCGAGTTGCGGGCCGTGCAGGTGTAATTGCCGCTGTGGCCCGCCGTGGCCGACTGGATCACTAGAACACTGATACTATCTCCTATCTTAGTGGTAGTTATCCCCATGTGAGACGACAGATCCTGGCCGTGGAAACTCCACGTCAGCAGCATGGGGCGGTCCCCCTTGGACACGTGGCAAGTGAGCTGGGCGTTGTCGCCAGAGTTGGCCTCGCCCTCGAACGAGAAGGGGATGATATGGGGTGGGACTGGTGAGAAGACAACGCAACCAGTGGATCAACTTCACATACACTACGGTCTGGTACGATACAAATAGTGTGTAGCGAGGGTAGCATAGCCTCCAGGAGAACCTCATTAATTAGTAATACATTATAACATTTCACTTTCATATGAGTGGAAACTAACTGTGGGACATCTCACATTACATGTCGGTAGATTCTAGTACAGATTTCAACCACCATAAGTTTTAAATCGTGTATGAAATTCCACAAACAGACATTTCCTCGCTACACACACATTTGAACCAAGTCACAAAACTACCGTTGACATCCAGCTCGGCTGTAAAGTTGGCGACCCCTGCGCTGTTGGTCGCGGTACATGTGTAGGCCCCGCGGTGCCCGGGGCCCACAGAGTTGATAGTCAAGATGTTAGCCTTTTCACCAAACACGGCCGTACGCACGCCGACGGCGTGAGAGGACAAGTCCCGGCCGTGAAAGTGCCACTCAATACGCAACGGTTTGTCCCCTTTGGAAACATAACAAGTCAACTGGACGCTATCCCCCGCGTTGATAGGTCCGTCAAATTGGAAAGGTGTGATGTGAGGTGCGACTGAAATGCAAGGGCTAACGATCAACTAACAACGCATTTTACTAAAAAAACAAACAAATTCGTACACCCCTAGACAATTAAAGCAGAATTAATTATTTCAAAACTGTACACACGAAATCAGTTATTGGCGAGATGAGAACAAACTAAATCTAAACTTCTACAAATTTAATGTTTATTTGTATTATTTAAAAAGCAATTAAACAGAAGTAAACGCAACTCTTTTGTATCCAATAACAGAATTAATATTAATATGAATAAAACTGTAGAAATAAATTGATACGTTATTATTATTAATTATTCCGGATCTGTTCATATTAAATAACCAAATTGCAGTAGAAAAATAACTGAAAATCCACCTGCACAAGAGGCTAAATAATAATAAAAGTAAACATATGTTTAAAAAATATTTAGGATTAGCATTTGTAGTTTTTAAAACTACTTCACGATGGATTTAAGAACACAAAGAAAATTTGTTTCCTACGACAGTAGGCTCCAATAGTTTTCTCACAGAATACCCCCCCCCCCCCCTCATGTCATTCAACAAACAGTACAACTGATGCACAAGTACAGTTGGAACCCAAACACAAAATGTGGTCCTAGGCACAGATAGCCCATCTTCAATAAAAATAAAATATTGGCAGCTGTAAGTTTAAAATTGCGCAAGCACACAAATAAAACAACAACGAAATGTCACCTTACCTTGTCGCTGGTCGGCTTATATTCCCTACCCGCAGGACTTCTTCATATCCCTGAAAGGTAATTGTTTCCTCAGACGAGGAAACTCTATGCCTCGCCAGTTACCGCCATTCAAAGTTACTTAGCTCTACAACCTATTTATAAGAATTAATTGCAAGGGAGCTATAAACTTTGACATTTATACTTTCTCTTCTCAGAGTGATGGCTTGTAGCATAGCTCTATATTTAGTTGTTTGTTAAGAACTTTAAACTCAACTGTCTTTGACAAAATTTGAATAAATGTAGTAGATAGCAAATTACAATGCACAGAAACAAAATAGTTTTTCTTGATATAAAATACATTAAATATGTTAAATTATAACTTACTAACTGAATTCCCCCTATTTTTTTCTATGGTTTCAAACTAAATACTGTAGATTTGTGTGTTTAGATTAAATGAACACTGTTATCCTAACATGTATACAATATATTGATCGACTAATTACAAATAGAGCAGTTTCTTCTTCAATATATTTCATAGCTAATTACAACAGAAATAAAGACATATAAAATAACTGTTTGGTGTTAATTATTTAAAGGTTTCTTAGATGCACTTACTAGAAAAACAGTGGAATTAAACACAAATAAGCTTTTACAATTTGTAATAAATAAAATGAGAGAATATTAGGAAAATGGTGGAGCACAAATAAAAATCTAACTACTATCAAAGTGTTTGTAAATATATGTTAGTGTTTTTACTTTTATTTGTGCTCAACCATTTGCCTAATATTCTATCATTTATTTATTACAAATTGTTTTTGCTCAATGCACTTTATTTCATTAATATTATTTTAAACAAGATTTTACAGAATATTTTCCAAACTATAAAAAAAGGTAAATTTAGAATCTGCTCTATTTAAGTACCGATTCAAAAGATGTGCAGGGCGATTACATAAGATGGGGTGAAGGATAAAAGTAGATTTTTGTGTTCTTATTACTCTGCCCCGTTTTTTGTTCCGTTAATAAAATTGTACTGTAAAAGTCGAAAGGGTTGTTTCTTTAACTAGAAATAAGGACATAATAAGGACCAGGAAACAGATCCTGAAACGCTTCTTGGGGAAAACACAGCAGCTTCACCTTCACAGTATATCTAAATTTCACACAGAAATTAGAGCTCATTTCCTGACATTGATCTCGTCAAGATCGAGTCGTCAAAGTCGGACAATGATGTGGTCAGCTACTCTGAGGTTGTGTCCAGATTATTTGTTGTGTTGTGCTTTGGGAGATATATTAATCTAGTGATTTCCAACCCCTAGGCCTGCTCTCTTAAAACTAACTCAAAGAGAGTTTGGTTTGAATCACTGGCAAAATCAAATGAAATAAGAGTTATTTGATAATCTTTTTAAAGGGAAACCCAAAAAGCCTTAGATAATTTAAAAGCTCTAAGAAAACATTAATAAAATAGGAACAAATAGGAATAAGATTCAAATATATTCAAACTGTGTGTTGTGTATGGTTTGTTTAAAAGTCTACAGCGAGTTTTCCTTTCGTTATAATGGAGTATTAAAGAACAAAAATTTAAATGATATCTTTCGATATATATAAAATGAGAAACTGGACCATTCCAATCTGGTCTAGATTGGTTGACTGGTGAATGGCATTGAGCCGCACTAAGTCTGACTATCAACCGAGCCCTGTTTGCAGATCTCTTGAAGGGGCATTATCGTTAAAAACTACTTAATTTGCTAGGTCTATCATAGGCAATGCAAATTATTATTATCATCATCATTATTATTAATTGAAAATCATTATGAATATCAAAAACCATACCCTTTAAAATAAAGGTTTATTTTCCTTGTTAATTAGATTTTTAAATAAATAATGAAAGCAATCAA
The DNA here is from genome assembly GCA_039000515.1 of Timema cristinae. Classification (NCBI taxonomy): domain Eukaryota; kingdom Metazoa; phylum Arthropoda; class Insecta; order Phasmatodea; family Timematidae; genus Timema; species Timema cristinae. Next base: position 59,851,185 of record JBCFYV010000024.1, read on the forward strand.
CCCAATTCATCTTTGTAGGAAAAAATGTTTCAAATAATAATTTGAATTTGCGTTTAGGCCCTTTATTAAATAAGATTTCTGAAAACATGTTAATGTCAAGACTAATTACTTTTGTTTCGACAGAAATGATTAATATTCGGTTTAGGGTTATACGGGAGAATCAATTTGGCTCTTGAACAACTTGAACATCTGTTATTTTATTGTTCTCTAGGAATAGAGATATCATCAATATTATTTTAATAACCGAGGTTAGTGTGTTAGTTGTCTGCTGATATCATGAATCAGTTCAAAAGTGCATATTATAATTATTATTATTATTAGCACCGTTTCTTACTACCGTTCGGGTTGTATGCACTTACGCTAATGTGTAATGGTAGGGTGATTGTGAGATGAAATGGAGGACCTACAGTTTAACGTGGAATCCGAACCACGGTGGAGGCCTGGCATTCCACACATTCACAAGATGTCTTGTCAGAGGTGAAGGAAGGGTTTGGTAATCAGATAAATCTGTGCCGGGACAGAGGATTGAACCCCGGCCGCCAGCACAGAAGTCTGACACCTTACCCCTAGACCACCAGGTCACCCAGAAAGTGCATATTAATTGCCTGAGTTATTTAACAAATAAAACATAACATCAACGAGCAACTAAAGCTTAATGAAGTAGTTCATATTTTTGCCACTAGAAAACACCAAACTTAGAGCAGAATTCTCAATTTACTGATAGTGAAGGCTTTGTTGTACTGACGGGGGCGAGGGGGGGGGGGGGGCGCTACTTATGGGCGCAAGTTAATTTAGTATTAACTTTAGCTGATGAAAGTGATCATGGATCATAAGGTAATGGAGGTTTTTATGATTTAAAAAAAGATTCTTATATTTTATGCTCAAGTTTTGGTGCGATTGAATTTCCAGAGTTTATCCTACGAAAGTTTGAGATGCCACAAAGCCATACATTTCGGCTTTAATTAACTGTAAAAACTAAACTTTCAAAAGCTGTTTTTTTGCTACTCATTAGTATAGATGAACCATTTTCAGAAATCTTGTTGATATTTAGTTACTTAACATTTGTAATAATCGCATTGCTTGCAAGGCTATATAATAAACATCAAAGATAATTTGTTTTGAAATTTGTATTAAGTTTTATTAAATAATAAGGTTGATCAACTAATAAATACTTTTTAACCATCCCCCATATAAATATTAGCCTTGCAAACAATTAAGTAAAAGGAGCATTCATCCCCTGACAGTGACAAGCATGGAGTTTTAAAATGACTAACTAATTATAGAGACAAGTTTATCATTAATATTTAAATAATGATTTAGCAATGAATAAAAATAATGATATATATGAAAAGCGAATCTTGGGGAATGAATGAAGCTACGGAAATCAGCCGTACCTGGAACATTTAAAAATGAACCCTTGACACAGGAATTGAACCCGGGAACTTTGGCTTAATGCACCACTGCTCTACCACGGATAATACTGTGCACAGGGTAATCTTTCACTCATGAGTGTAATAACGATATTACATAGTTTTAATTTAATAATGGAATTTTTGAGAAACAAACATTTGTTTTGGGATTATTATTTAAAATGATATTAAAAACGAAAGAATATGTAATTAGTGTCAAGCACGTGAATATCTCAGGGGATGAAGGCCCTCACTTTGAGGAGAACAAATAGAACGTCAGACTCGTGACTCACCCATGACTTGAACTTCAAGCGTTCCTCTAGCACTGAAGCCTTGCGCATTGCGCGCTACACAGGTGTATATCGCCTGGTCGGACAGTCGCTCGACGTTCTCGATGATCAGCGTTCCATTCGGGAAAACCTTCTGCTTCCTGTTGATGGGCAACACTCGTCCGTCTGGAATATTTCAACACGTCAGAAGAGCGAGAGAGAACAAATCTCGTGTGAAGAGTTGATAGGACTAGTTAGCTAATATTCAATAAATATATAAAAACTGTCGGTAACGACGGAATCGCTTCTATCTATTTAAAATCAAATTATGTGTGAAGTTCTAACCTCTCTCCCAAACAATAGAATCTATTGGGTAGCCAGCGACCGGGCACGTGACGATAAGGTTCTCTCCCGCGACAATCGCCTTCTTCTCCATGGGTCGGATGAACGGCAGGCCGTACACGTTCAGCTTGGCGGCATGCTCGGTAGATCCCACCTTGGAGGAGGCTATACACTTGTAGAGACCTCCGTCGTTGGTGTGTATGGAGGAGATGTTGAGGTTGGAAACCACGTCGCCGTTCACTGTCACGTACTGGCCCACTTGGAGGCTAGCAGGGGAACATCAGTTTAATATGAAGGGCCCTCTTAGCTCTGCCTGTTCAGGTTATGTGATAAGGATAGCATTTTAGAGGTAATATACCCGCATTTTCGTGGAAGAAGAGTAGGAAACCATTAAGGAAAAATCACCCGCATTAGACCAGATCGGGATTCAACCTCGATCTCCTCGTCTTCAGCAGAGCAGTCTTATCACTGAAGCAGGTAGCTAGGTAAGTTACTGGATCTACTTTCACATAATCATGGTCAAGTAATGTGATATGCAGGTGTCAAATTTAATAGACATTATCAATAACTATAAAATAAGAATACAAATATAGTTAAGTGCTATCAATGTTTACTGTAGAAAAGCTCTTTATATGAAAATTGGACTGTACTTGCCATAGTCTGCTTTCTACAGGATATTCCATAACACAACACATAAACAAAACATTCAATAGAATCCAAGAACATTTTTAATGTGGTACTATTTTCTTTTTATATGCACCCCATTTGTGTGGAGGGAGACTGGGAAACTATTTCTAAGAATAAAAAGACCCTAGGCACACCCAATCAGGATTTAAGCCCCGGCCCCTTCAGTAACTAGCAAATCAGACAAGGGGAGACCGACACCTCGGCCCGTGTGTACACCGTCACAGGTAGGGATGGCACTATCTGCCCTCCAGATCCTTGTCTTTTAAAGATAAGCAGACTGGAGATGAGCCAGAGTCTCCAAGGGCTATGCCCCCTAGTCTACGACAAGTGCGAGCGACTCACTGGTCACTGTTGGAGAGTTTCTTGCCATCCAGCTCCCAGGTGATCTCTGGTGTCGGGTTCCCAGAGGCCACGCACTGCAAGAACATCGAGGGCCCCGGCTGGAGAGTCTCCTCCGAGAACTTCTTGTGGATCTGAGGAGGCTCGACTGCGCAACAGTAACAACACATTGTAACAACCACAGTCCTTTGTTTCTCCTGTTAGTGCCCGGAATGTTCCCAGTTCTACCCCTGCCTGTTATGACTCACATCTTCCCCCCAGCTTCAGCTCGGCGCTGGCCCCGGCGCTCTCCTGGTCGTTCCTCACGAAACATTGGTACATGCCCCGGTCGTCCTTCTTGACGTGTCTATCCTCAGCACAGACTCCTCGTGGTTCAAACGTTTCCCATCCTTCATCCAGTTGATGGTCTTGATGGGGTTACCCTCGAAGTTGCAGGTGAACACGGCGGGACGGCCAAAATCCACCGTCTGAGTGGTTGGCTCGATGTTGGCCGACAATGGAGCTTCGAGAACACAAACAAATTAACAAACTATTACTATGGCTGGGAGTTGGTGACATTATTTACATTATATACATATATATATATGTAAGTATTGAAAGTAATTGTTCATTAAGTGTTGTTTGTGGGCCTATATTAGTTTAATGGGATTACTAAATATATCTTTGGCCCACGGTGCAAACCGATAATCATATTTGGCCCTTGAGGTGAGAAATTTGTGACCACCATGATTTAACCCGCAGAACAAGATGAAAAAGATAATTTTAAATAACTGCAATGACATTTGTTTACAGAAAGGAAAATGATTGATAGTGCACTAAGCAAGGATTGAATTCTTTCTTCCTGGTTTGCAATCTATTATTTAAAATACAGCGAATGAGTATATGGGTTATTTTTACAATTTTTATAGCAAAACAAAATATTTTATTGCATAATAAACCAGATATTACTCGAGTAGATGTTTAGCTTTGTTTTCTACCTGAAGAAATGTCAACCCTCCGCGAGGCTCGGTTGTCACAGCCCTCACCGAGCCTCACCTGTTACAACTCTCCCAGAGCCTCACCTGTTACGGTGAGTACAGTCTCCACGCTCTCGCCCCCCACTGAGTTGTTGACCACACACAGATATTTCCCAGAGTCCTCCACTCGTGCCTCCTTGATGATGAGCGTCCCGCTCACCTGCTTCACCCGGTCGTCCAGCGTCACCGCCTGTTTCCTCGTCGTGCTCTCAATGAACTTGTACCACCTGCAACAAGAGCACACAGAGTCGTGCACATCAGGGCACCACCTACACCGCCTATCGTTGAGCACCCATCCCTTGTGGCGGCTAGTTCGACTCAAGCACACACACACAACTACCAGACCCCAGATGGGTGGTTTGTCCCTTAGTTCCGTGCTGGGAATCTAACCCAGGACCACCAACACTTAGTGCACATGGTTGTTTGTATCTGAGTCAAGACACTACTTGCGCTGATCATTAGAGCGCAATAACAAACTCAGACATTTTCACAAGATTACAACATCCGTTACTGAAGACAACTCATTTCCTGAAATTATTGTATTTTGTGACTTTAGTTTCTCGGACAGTTCCTGCCTGGACTCACAGTAACTATCCAACCTTTTTTTATCTGCACCGTGCCTTACTACCCGTCCTGATTATATACTTATGTTATAATTACGCTACCAGTCTTAGGGATAGGGAAGGAATCATTATAGAGGAGATTCACCCGCATTTGCGTGGAAGGAGATCGTTTAGGGAAAAACTATCTCCAATAGAGCTGACTGGGTTTTGAACCCCAATCTCTCCATTATAAGCAGGTCAGTCTAACACGAGGGTGACACCTTAGACCATGAGGCCACTGAAGCGGGTATTTATATTTTTAAGGAGCAGATATATTATTTTTCATGGTGAATATAAAAATGTTCAAAACTAAGTTTAAATACATAAAATATTAATGAATATAAATAACCGCACAAAGCTTAATGAAGAGTTATTAAAACAAATAATGAAACTAGTCTTTCAATTTAACTATTAAAATATTTTAAATACATTTTAAATTCAGAACATCAAACATACATGAAAACTTGATAACATTCAAAAATATATAACGTTGTAATAAGATAAAAGTTAATAAAAACGTTGTAAATATTAAAAATATCTTTTTAACCTTTTCAAAGAACCCAATAGGTGGTTACAGTACCCTGATTTTGTTGGGAAGAACAGTTTTATAATTCAAAAATGTTATTTTGCAGCCATGAGTGTTAACATTTCACTATATTATTATTGTTATTTTATAGATTATAATATCTTTCAAAAGTGACGGCTGCAGATCACATGGCTTGATGTATGAATATATTAATATTGTTTTATCACTTTTAGTAACCACCAGATACCATTCTTTCTACCTAAATCAGAGTACACATTAAACTGTAGAGAGTGTTTGAGTTTGTTAGAGTACTAACAAACAAAATTAGTTTTTTTTTAGCACCACGTCTTAGTACCTGATGGAAAAACCACCCTCAGTACATCCGACTGGGATTGAACCATGATCCCCGTGTCATCATTAGTATAGTCTATTACAAGAGTAGCGCGTTAGAAAACTTTATTAATTGTTCAAGAAGTTAGAAATATCCAATTCTTGGAATAAGAAAAATGAAATGCGGAACTTGGCGCTACTATGAACAGATGCAAAGAGTTACAGGCAGTTCCATTCCGTTGGGAAAATGGGAAATTTGAAAACTATCAAAGTAAAATATTTGATATATCAATTTTAAGGACGATGCTTATGTGGGAATCTGATAATTATTTGGTTATTTTTTGTAATATTTGAGTGATTATTTTCATTTATGTTGAATAAGTATATTTTTAAATACTATCAATATCTTATAAGCATAAATACTTAAACATAAATGTTTTCAGCCCACAGTAATTATCTGAATGAGAAGATAGTGTAGGCTATAAACTTTGTAGAGCTCATTATAAAGTTGAGGTGTAGTTATTTTCTGCTGCAGTCAGAATACGAATATTTATGTTGTATTTGAAGAAAATGTCCCATCAACAATTCGTGGACATGTAGGGCTCCTCTATAGATTTGGGGCGAAGGGGAGGGTGTCGTGCTAGCCAGGTTACCAAATACAAGTAGCAATATGTACGCTGACACTTCAATTTTCATAGCTGAGGCCTTTTATACAAACAAATCTTGTTGTGGTCAACACTGTTAACTTATTATTGTATGGGTATTGATAATATCTATCAACAATTACAGCTGTGGATCACATGACTTGACGTATGAATACACGAAAGTAGAGTTAATAACTTTTCTAACTGTGAAAAGATTCTTTCTATAAAAATATAACTGTACATACTAATAAATGGCTAAAAAAAAATACAAACAAAAGGCTTTCAATGTAAAGGAAATATCAAAAATCAAGATTATATTTGCTCTCATTAATATTTTCTTACTCAACAATTGGGTTGATAAATAGTATAATACTGTACTTATGTGTGTTGCTGCTTTCTGAAATCTGTTATGAATCAATATTTAATCAAATCAAATGAGAAGAGATTGAAGCCCTCCCTCCCCCCCAATGAAACGTGTCCTAAGCCTCCATTTCTCATCTGCGGGTCAAATCTTACCTATAACGAGGCACAGGGAACCCCTGACCGGGACACAGAGCTACAAACTCTGAACCTCGAGGTACATCTTTAAACTCGATGGTTTTACTCGTGACTCGCGGCCTCACGACACCGGTCGGCTCTGCAACACCAGTGGATAGCCCTCCAAGCACAGCCTACACATTAGGGGGGGTGGGGGGGGGATGTTGCCTGAATGTGTCAGATTGTGAACCTTAAGGTAACATTCTTGGGGTAGGTTAGCAGCCCTTACCCTTCTATCCGAGATTTGGACCGTGTCAATATTGACGAGAGGTGACGAGATTAGTTGTACCTCTGTATGACCTACTACTCACCTGTAAACCGGGACAGGGAATCCTTGTCCGGGGCAAAGACCCACAAACTTACTCGCCACAACAACCTCCTTAACATCGATAGTTTTACTGGTCACTTTGGGGCTCACTGCTCCCGTCGGTTCTGAAAGCAACCAGCAGTGTTGACGACCCACACGCACGACTTGAGCGTGCCTGGATGTTGGGCGGATGGGGTAGTTGGTTTGTTACCGAGCACTTTGTGAAGATGAGTAAGTGAATCGTTACCGATCTACAAGATTAACTGTGAGCTATGACCCATACATTTAATACTTTTTACCACGGCTTCTGAGAAAATAAATTTGAATGAACAATTTAAAAAAATTGAATGTTGCTTGCCATAACATATAAAAGTAAATAAACATGTTCTAAGAAGAAATATGTTAAATAACATGAATAATTTTATTTAATTCTTTTGTGCATCGCGTTTTATTACTCGTCGGGGCTATCAATATATTTACACTAATTGTGTAGGGACGAGAGGAAATGTACTTTCATTTTCGTAAAGCAAGAGTTGGGCACCACTTATTAAAAGCCATCCCAAATACACCCATACTCCCCCATCACCGGCGAGTTAGACGGTACTTGCCTAGTGGCGGGCACGGGGAAGCCCTGTATAACACACAGCATGCTCCCAGGCAGTCCTAGAGTCAGACATTTCTCCTGGAGACGACTCTCCGTGCGTTTAGGGGCAACACTACTCGTTGGTTCTTTCAACAAAACAAACCAACATCATTTGAAAGCACACGACATAACAAGATGTGCCCGAGCGCTGGGACAGGAGTACTCCAAGTTTTAGTCGATTAAATATAAATAATGTAAAAAAGAGAGCCAACAACTATGGTTTGTAGCACCGGACTAAGCACTCTCAGTTCATGCCTCATTTGAATGTCCTAAGTCGATTATAAAGGTTTATTTGAAACAGGTTTCTATTGATATTCATAATTTAAGAAAGAATGATGAATTTAGAGAAACCATTAAAATTGCAGCATAAAAAACAAATGAACAGCTTGGAGCTAGAGTTAAGTTACCTAAATACTTACGAGGAGAGATTTTGTTTACTACCCTCTTGGGATGTATGCACTAACGTGCTTAATGTGTTAGGTATGAGAGAAGTTTTAATCTGGTGGAAGTGTACCCGCATTTGCATAGAGGTAGAGTGGTAAACAATTTAAGAAAAAACGCCCTGAGCACACTTGTCCGGGCTTCAAATACCTATTTCCCTATCCATGGGGTTAGTTAAGGGGGTAGTCGACAATATAGTTTTAAAATATTGTATTGGCCCAAAATTTAGTGTAATGATTTTCTCCTAAAAATATCCCCCCAGAAACTTTACTCTTATTAAATGTGCAGCCTATCATTGAGTTCTGTTACTGATACTAAAACATCATCCATGGCAGTTTCTTAAGTGAGTGATCATGTGGAGAAGTAAGTGATCGTGTGGAGGAGTGAGTGATCGTGTAGAGAAGTGAGTGATTGTGTAGAGAAGTGAGTGATTGTGTAGAGAAATGAGTGGTTATGTGGATAAATGAGGGGTCATGTGGAGAAGTGAAGGATCATGTGGAGAAGTGAGTGATCTGTGGAGAAATGAGTGACCATGTGGATAAGTAAGTGATCGTGTGGAGAAGTGAGTGATAATGTGGAGAAGTGAGTGATAATGTGGAGAAGTGAGGGATCGTGTGGAGAAGTGAATGATCATATGGAGAAGTGAGTGATCGTATGGAGAAGTGAGAGATCGTGTGGAGAAGTGAGAGATAGTGTGGAGAAGGAGCTTCTTCAGTCTCAAGTTTACAAGGGAATGAGAACAAGCTATGATGTGAATTATAAATTAACAGCAAAACGTGGGGCGCAACAAACAAATAACAAGCAGGCTGCTAACAAGTTTGCTGTTTCCAAAGATAATACTAGACTTCAGAGAAAGAGAAAGAAAAACATTCATAGGGCCTAATAAAACTGTCAAATTTGTTAAATCTTTACATCAAGGTATATTCAAGACCTTTTATTTTCATGTAAAACACCTTCAAAGTATTAGGGCCGTATTATGTGTGAGGTCCACTACAGTCGGGCAAACGTACCGGCACTAAATAACATTGGTTGGAGAGGTAGGGGAAGTCAAAATGTCCTCATGCAAGGAATCTGACATCTTACCTCATAATTGGTGTTGGAAACGCCTGAGCGTCGCAAAGCAATGCTACCTCAAGATCGACATAGCTGGACAGTTTGTTCCAACCGTCCCCTGTGACTTTAGGCGCAGTCCGACCAGTGGGCTCTGGAAATCCACGACTCTTAGAGACTACCATGCAACAGGTACAAGCTGATACTCTTATTGCCTGAATAGTGGGTGGATGAGGGCAACTCAGTGGTACCAGGGTTTCCCAAGAGAGAACAGAATTCAAATAGAGTTGAAGAGCACAATGAGCACAACATTCTACTCATGGGTGGAGTGGGAAATCCTGTACATTAGAGAGTAAGCCTCACGAGTGTTACAACTACTAGACAACACCTCGGCTTGCGTCATGAGGGGAACAACTACTAGACAACACCTCGGCTTGCGTCACGAGGGGAACAACTACTAGACAACACCTTGAATTGCATCATGAGGGGAACCACTACTAGACAACACCTCGGCTTGCCTCACGAGTGTTACAACTACTAGACAACACCTCGGCTTGCGTCATGAGGGGAACAACTACTAGACAACACCTCGGCTTGCGTCATGAGGGGAACAACTACTAGACAACACCTTGAATTGCATCATGAGGGGAACCACTACTAGACAACACCTCGGCTTGCCTCACGAGTGTTACAACTACTAGACAACACCTCGGCTTGCGTCATGAGGGGAACAACTACTAGACAACACCTCGGCTTGCGTCATGAGGGGAACAACTACTAGACAACACCTTGAATTGCATCATGAGGGGAACCACTACTAGACAACACCTCGGCTTGCCTCACGAGTGTTACAACTACTAGACAACACCTCGGCTTGCGTCATGAGGGGAACAACTACTAGACAACACCTTGAATTGCATCATGAGGGGAACCACTACTAGACAACACCTCGGCTTGCGTCATGAGGGGAACAACTACTAGACAACACCTTGAATTGCATCATGAGGGGAACCACTACTAGACAACACCTCGGCTTGCCTCACGAGTGTTACAACTACTAGACAACACCTCGGCTTGCGTCATGAGGGGAACAACTACTAGACAACACCTCGGCTTGCGTCACGAGTGTTACAACTACTAGACAACACCTCGGCTTGCCTCACGAGTGTTACAACTACTAGACAACACCTCGGCTTGCGTCATGAGGGGAACAACTACTAGACAACACCTCGGCTTGCGTCATGAGGGGAACAACTACTAGACAACACCTCGGCTTGCGTCATGAGGGGAACAACTACTAGACAACACCTTGAATTGCGTCATGAGGGGAACAATTACTAGACAACACCTCGGCTTGCGTCATGAGGGGAACAACTACTAGACAACACCTCGGCTTGCGTCATGAGGGGAACAACTACTAGACAACACCTCGGCTTGCGTCATGAGGGGAAAAACTACTAGACAACACCTCGGCTTGCGTCATGAGGGGAACAACTACTAGACAACACCTCGGCTTGCGTCATGAGGGGAACAACTACTAGACAACCCCTCGGCTTGCGTCATGAGGGGAACAACTACTAGACAACACCTCGGCTTGCGTCATGAGGGGAACAACTACTAGACAACACCTCGGCTTGCGTCATGAGGGGAACAACTACTAGACAACACCTCGGCTTGCGTCATGAGGGGAACAACTACTAGACAACACCTCGGCTTGCGTCATGAGGGGAACAACTACTAGACAACACCTCGGCTTGCGTCATGAGGGGAACAACTACTAGACAACACCTCGGCTTGCGTCATGAGGGGAACAACTACTAGACAACACCTCGGCTTGCGTCATGAGGGGAACAACTACTAGACAACACCTCGGCTTGCGTCATGAGGGGAACAACTACTAGACAACACCTCGGCTTGCGTCATGAGGGGAACAACTACTAGACAACACATCGGCTTGCGTCATGAGGGGAACAACTACTAGACAACACCTTGAATTGCGTCATGAGGGGAACAACTATTAGATAATGCCTCAACTTGCCTCATGAGTGGAGTGGGGAACGCTTGAACATCACAGAGCAAAGCCGTCTCTTGTCCGACTCTCGCAATCAGCTTGTTCAAGCCATCTCCAGTGACTGTTGGAGCCGTGCGCCCTGTGGGTTCTGTAATACCAGGCCGCATGCGTAGAACCGGGGAATAAACACATGTACTCACTTGCCAGAATGTAGGGAGGGACTGTGCCTTTAATACCGAGCTTTATATAATACAAAAATTAATTAGAAAAGCCAAAAATGTGTATGGGTAGTGAAGAGTGTTGGTTGAAAATGTATGGACTTGCTTAGTGGCATTCATTGTAATATTTATCTATGAGTTTAGCAAAATTATATGTGTAGTATGTAAGATACAGCCCTATTTTCATAGAAAGAACCTTATCTGACAGCTAACACAGCTACAAGGTCCACTTTCGTGTATTCATATGTCAAGTCATGTGATCTGTCATTGTCACTTTTGATAGATAATAACTATGTTTGCATTTTCTACAAGAGAATTCTTGTAAAAAGTGGACTATAGCGAGTTAACAAGCTGGTCTGTAAGATTTAAAAAAATTGAAAAAGTTTTGTCTAAATTTGCCGAGGCTGTGAAGTGAACCACAACACAACGGGGTAATAAGACAGTAAATATTTAAAATGTGAATGTTTGACCTTTTATTTTGAAGATATTGTTTCAACTACTTGTAATTTGGTTGGTTATTTCTTACCTAAAGACAGGGGTTGGGGACCCTTGCCCTGGACAGAGAAGGGCCCCGGGGAGGCCGGAGACAATGTTATTGCCTTCGAACCGTTCCTTCAACACCCTCGGAACTAAGTTACCATTGGGCACTGCAATATCCAATCAGGACGAGACAACACAGTCAGTAAATTATAATCATCAGTGAATAACTTAATTAAAAACTGGGAGATTCTTTAATTTTCTACATCTTTACGATTTATTTTAAATTTAAGTTAGGTTGGTTGGAAATTTAATTTTTGAAATCAATCTATAAACCATGATTCTAAGTCAATTTAGACGTTGTATGAAAGTTAAACTTGAATGGTGAGCTTACGTTCTAGCAGCCTTGAACTTTAGAGTTCCTTAAGGACATAGAGTTAGTTAGATAGTGAGAGAATAGGAATATAAACTGAATTATACCTTAATGAATCAAATAGCCAAAGCTATTATTTATGCTTTTTAGTGAGGATCACTCCATCTAGACATCATATTCTGAAAATTGACACGGGAATCGAACCGGGACCTTTGGCTTAGTACATCGATGCTCTAACCACTGAGCTATCCAGGAATCGTCCTGTGCCTATGGTCATTCTTCACTCATATTATAAGGCAGAGTCTGTGATGGACGTGCGGAAATCGTCAGCTACAAATGTGTGATGTAAGATCAGAGCTATTTTACCACGCGTCTATTGAAGAAACGGATGGAGGGACAGCTGAAAGTTGATCAAGATGAACTCTACATTAAAACAACACTTCACAACCTGCTCGGTAGAGATCGAGTCTTCACAAGGAGTGGGGGGTGGACAAAGTATTGACACTACACTAATATCGATATTTTCTTTCGATAACATCACTTTTTATACTTGATATCTTTATTTCAATATTTTTACTCATATGAGTACTTCCACAACATTTCGGATTGCTATTGAAAAAAGACATATATTGAAAAGTAATGTAATGTAGTATTATGTCCATACTCCTAAAGCCTGATTAGTTTGTGGTGCTTAGTTCTGTCAATGAGCAATTGACAGAACTAGGGCCTATATTAAGTATTATGATTATTATTTATTAATTATTTTTAATTATGTTATTTATTATTATTATTATTATTTATTATTAGTATTAGCAACACGTCTTACTACCCATTCGGGTTATACGCACTTACGCTAATGTGTAATGGTAGGTTGATTGTGAGATGAAATGGAGGACCTACAGTTTAACGTGGGATCCGAACCACAGTGGAGGCCTTGCATTCCCACATTCACAAGATGTGATTAATACACGTCTTATCAGAGGTGAAGCAAGGATTTGATAATCAGATAAATCCACGCAGGGCCCGAGGAAAATATTTTTTTAGTGAATAATATAAACGGAATATGAAATATTCTAAAGCTGTAGAGTAAAACAATTAAGAAACATGATTCAAAGATAAATTCCTGCTTGTTCTTTCTATATAAATACACCTAATTTTATCAATACTTTTCTTCAGATAGTTTAAACGAGTGAAGTATCAATATCACGTTTTTTTAACATTTAAATGTCTCTAAATACCGGGTGCATCCTGGGATCACAGTTCTTCTCCGACCAACTCTCTCGGTGGCTCAGAAGAAACAAACTCTGAATGTGAAGTTGATGTGTATTGGTCGATATTACTGTTATTTAATATACAATTTATAATTGAATTTATTCATTTTATGTTTCATTGTTTTTAGCTTATATATACATTATAAGAATGTTTTTTCATTGATAAGAATGTGTTTTTTTCCTCAATAATCTAAACATCCGAGTTTCTAAATTTGCCAATTCAGATGCAGATATCGAAGGCTCGGAAGAAATAGACTTGTACTGATTCAGAAGAGGGAGATGTTGATGAATAAGGTACTATTGCTGCTGGTAAATTTAATTGTGTGGTAAAAAATATTTCTTAGATAGGTCATAAGGTATTTTAGCGCTTTATTTTTACTTATTTTCTTTGAATCAAAGCCTTTTTTTTCTGTTAGTGGTACTGAAAAATTAAATGCATCCCACAATCAATGGCGTCTTAGTCTCGGGCTAATGGACCCACATCAGAACACGCAGCCAGCCCTACTGTTAACAAGATTTGTCCGCATGAGCCTGATAAGTGTTTTTTTAAGCATTTTGTAGAGCTACTAGACAGTTACTGTGAGGGGAGAGGGAAGTGTCATTTCATTACAAGTCTTTACTGCCCTTTGTCAAATGGAGCACCCCTCGGGTTGTTATAATGCCAGAGAATAGTTATAAGCCCTCTGGGAGTCATTCCCCCCCCCCCCCCAACTCATCATTGGTGACAACATGAAGGGCAGGGAGGGTAGGGGTGAAAAGGTTGCTCTTAGGGTTATCTGCACCATGGACCTCTAGTATCATTCACATCTTTCAGAGAATACAACTAATATACAAGTTGGGTATTGGAGTGGGGGGGGGGCTATTGCAAACCCCTTTGCTGTAGCACATTTGGTTACAACAAAATCCAATTTAGGTTAATAACTTGTATATTTTCAAATATATAAGTCAATTATTTGTATTTGGCGGCGGAAATTTTAAAAATCAACCAGTAAAAAAGTTGCACATTTTCACATTAAGATAAAGAATATCTGAAAGTTGTTCGTGTCAGAGTTGGGGACAGCTTTGAAGCCAAATAGAAATGTAGACAGTAATTAATTAGCTAATGCCGCCGACTCACCGGAACACGGGTGCAGGGTAGCCAACAACCAGGCACACCATGAAAGCTTTTTCCCCGAGTAAAGGTGCCACGATTTCCCCCCCATCGTACTTCTTCCCAGGGGATTTGGGGGCAATGTTACTGGTCGGCTCTGAAAATGGGACCCCACTAGGCATTAACAACACAAATCCTTCGTGCAATTTTGAAAATAAAGAGTAAAAAAAGATTAATTAACGAATCTTAAAGTGTGATATTGTATCTCAGAGAATAATATTTGTTTCTTATGGGAAAAAATTAATTTATAGCCGCCAGATTTGGTGAATTTGGGTAGGAAGAATCTTTTAAAAAATAGAAACTTTTTTTCTACGGTCAACATTGATACAATTTTACCATTACAGGTGTTATTTAATATTTAAGGTATTGATAATATATATCTAAAGCAATAGCTGTAGATCACATGACTTTACCATAGTTAAAGTTCACAGCAACTAACCAAACGCCGACCATCTGAATCACCAACTAAGAGAATCTTCACAACCAAGACCAAAGCTTACCTCCACTCTCAGAGACAGTCCACATGGCCGATATTACTGTTAATTAATATACAATCTATAATTGAATTTATACATTTTATGTTTCATTGTTTTTAGCTTATAATATACATTGTAATGTTTTTACATTGATGAGAATGTGTTTTTTTTCCTCATTAATCTAGACATCCGAGTTTATAAATTTGCCAGAGATAAACAGGAGAGCCAGGCGCCAAGACGAGTCACAGATTTCCAAGAGACCTACTTATCTAATAAGTGGTTTGTTATTTATTCTTCAGAAATAAGAGACTTCCATTTTAAGTTTTGTGATTTAAAAAAAACTGATCATAAAGGTAAAATTAGCTTATTTTCTACAATGTTACAATGTTTCATGGGAAATGTATTTCAGAGATCAAAGTAAATGTTTAGAAACAGAGATTCAGCCTTCCTCAAACATATAAATTAACATTTTTTAACGCTCGTAACAGAACATTCTGAGATGGTTGAAGATGGTAAAGGGGCTGCCTAGGTAGTCACGATACTGTCAATCAGATGTTGCACTTAGGTTGAATATTGACACAATTTTTAACAGCACACGAGTTTGTTGTTTTCTGGAATGAACACGAAAATATAGTTCGACAGTTGACATTTTCCCTCCGAAAAGTCCAAGAATCTACATATGTTGATTGATCATTAAGAAACGTCGAGCGTCGGAGCGTGGAATGGTTTTTTTTTTCAATAGAATTACGTCATTTAATACAACACAAAATGTATCGTCATTTGTATCTTCCTCCTCCCCGGTTTGTTCTCCTACTGCCAGACAGTTCCACTCAGGAACATTATAAGCCCACTTGGTTTCCAGAGCTTAGGAATTTTTGATGAGACTATTCTAGCTCCTTAAGAACTGCCATTTCCTTCAGATAAACAGCAGTGTTAGGAGAACTACCCTCGAGTTACCAACTTACCGAAAGATAGGTGCTGGGAACCCAGCGGCGATGCAGATTAGGTAGGCGGTTCCCCCTCCGGGGGAAAAGAGAATTTCCCCACCCTCGTATTTTTTCCCGGGGGATTTGGGAGAAATATTATTTGTTGGTTCTGTGGAGCAACGGAGAAAAAAATTGCCGAGAAGATATTTTTTTCATGGGGGAAAAAGAAAATTAATCCCAAACAGATGTTCAAGTGAAATATTTTTATAAATGGAAAGTTTAGCTTTAAACATCATGAAATTTGTAACAGTTAGTAACAAGCTTTATCTGAGGAGGAAAAAATAAATAAAATAACATAAAAGACATAAAAATGTTGCCTGAATGCGATAGTAAGGAAAATCAAAATAATCGGAGCGAGAACTAGGACTCACCAAAAAACAGGCACGGGGAACCCAGCCACGTTGCAGACCAAGAAAATTGTTTCTCCAACTGGAGCCAATATTATTTTCCCACCATCATATTTTTCACCAGGGGACTTAGGCGCAAGATTACTCGTAGGTTCTGAAAGGTCACGGAAAAAATAAAGGGTCTTACATTCTGTTCGATGTCAACAATTTGAAGAGGAAAATTACATGGATTCAACAGGAATTATTATAAGTTTGTAAAATTTAGTACGGTTACCATAAGTTTGTAAGGTTTGACCAGACAAAAATAAAACTTTTTATTTTAAATTATAGCTCTTTAATACAGAGAATTCTTTTGGAGAAATAGAAACAAAGTCCCCAAAGAAAACAAGAAAGTAAATACAACATAAAACTTCAAAACTCAAAAGAATCTGCTGGAAGTGTTTGATGAAATAGAAAAATCAAGATTTACCCTGAACTTGCAACAATATCGTTTATTTCCATCCTGCCATTAGAATGTTCTATTGAAAAAATTAATGACCTTCAAAACCTCTCATCAGTTTAAGTTGCATGGACATAATTCAGTCAAAAGTTTCAGTGAAAGCTCTTATTGCGTAAAGTGGAACTTACCGGAAAATAGGTGCAGGATAACCCACAACATTGCAGGTTACATACACAGTTTTGCCAACAGGGGAGAGCAAAACCTCCCAACCCTCGTATCTCTTGCCCGGAGACTTTGGAGCAATGTTATTGGTCGGCTCTGCAAAGGTCACGGACAAATCGAGTCGCCGTAATGTGAGAAACTTAGCGCGTTCAATTGAATGTTGCCTGAATGGACACCCGATCTTAAGACATGTACGTGTGAGTTCGAGTTTCGTTATTTTGCGACTTACCGAAACGCTGGGGCAGGGTATCCGGCCACATTGCAGGTCAGAAAAATGGACTTGCCAACTGGAGAGAGAAGAATTTCCCAACCATATTTCTTGCCGGGGAATTTGGGAGCTACATTGCTGGTTGGTTCTGAAAGGTGTTTCGATGGTTTTATTTAATAAACTGATTTAAATAAAACAACTCAAGACATTTAAAAAGTTGAAATAAAATAATTTTTTCAAATTAAACAAAAGAAATATATTAGCTGAGTGAACCATTTAAAGTTGTGATACACTAAGGTGAGAGGGAAGGTAATTAGAGCCAAGGCTCCTTTTTTTTATAGCAGAATACATTTGTGACCAAAACAAATAGAATATTTCTTCAGTAGCTACGTTTAGGTTAATTTCCTACACACATTTAATATCAACAGTTCTCTAATATCTGTCATGAACAAGAGAAGAATTTCTGTTCAGACTCTACTATGCTCATGACATACTCAAGAAGTGTTGATACCACCATGTGTAGAGAATTACACTCTTATGTTTGTACTGAAGCAATATTTTTAGGGGTGTGCGAGGCATCGAAACTTCAACTTGGTTTCAAAACAAACATCAGCTTCGACTTGCTTCGAAACAAACATCAGCTTCGACTTGTCTTCGAAACAAACATCAGCTTCGATTTGAAACAAACATCACTTCGACTTTGAAACAAACATCAGCTTCGACTTCGAACAAACATCAGCTTCGACTTCGAAAAAACATCAGCTTCGACTTCGCTTCGAAACAAATTCTAGATTTGAATCTTCACCAATAAAAATATTGACAACTAAAATACCCCATTTATGTTCAATTACAGCCATTCTGAGGTGTTTTGTATAATACAAATTAAAATTTATAAGGAAAAAATCTGAAGAAATTGAAATACATTTTGTGATAGATAATAGCTTGATTTATCAGATTGAAACAAAATATTACAAACAATTGTGCTATTAAAACATTTTCCAATTAACTTTAGTGCATAAAGTAATATAAATAGCCACAGTATGATATTTTTTTCAAGCATAAAACAACTAAAAGAAAATGTTTGAACTTTTATTTGGCATTGAGGATATTTCATATATTCGATTAAAGTTCACTTCGAATTGAAAAAATGGACTTCGCACACTCCTAAATATTTTATTTATTTTGGTCAAAAAAGTTTTTATTTATTTAGGTCAAAAAAGTTCAAAAATAATAACCCTGTGTTCCTTTCTGTTCTGCCTTTAGAAAGAAATATGAGTAATGAAACCAGTCAAACAAAATTTGTTGCTTGAATTTTGAGAAACAACATTAATTAACACTGCAGTGTTGTGTGACGAGTTAAACATATATTCCAGGGCAGCCAACCCCATTGCAGGTCATAAAAACAGACCTGCCAACTCGAAGAACTCTAAATTCTCAACGATATTCCTCATCAAGAAAATTGGGATTAACATTTTTCCATCCAACAGTTCTTTGGATGATTTTAAGTTTTTATCTTTGGAAATTGAAATTTATATTCATTTAAAAAAATCTGAATCCTTAATTGTAATTGAGTTGATAACATTAAAAAAAAGAAGTATTATTTAAGTTAGGAATAGAGATATTGAAAAAATGCCATCGATAAATATTTAAATGGGTCGTAGCAACTGTGGCCCCTCCAAAAATCTCCCACGGAATGATATTCTGACAGAGATAGATGTATTGAGGGATATCGATGGCAATGTTCCTTCATTAATTCGGGATGAAGAGAATACAGTTTTCAGAACTCGCCAACAACAAAACTCCAATAACTCTTGGCAAGAACTTTTATTGAAGGGAACTGTAACTGGGGGAGGGAGCAGGTGTAACTATCATGGGAGGAGGTAAATAATGAGAAATAGTGCAACACTCAAAATAAAACATTTACTCGATTACATGCAAGTTGTATCCACATCCTGACCAATAAGAAACCTTGCTCTAGTGTTAGTCACAAGGTATAACACCTTCGCTCTCGTGTTAGTCACAAGGTATAACACCTCGGTCTAGTGTTAGTCACAGGTATAACACCTCGTCTAGTGTTAGTCACAAGGTATAACACCTCGTCTAGTGTTAGTCACAAGGTATAACACCTCGGTCTAGTGTTAGTCACACGGTATAACACCTCGGTCTAGTGTTAGTCACACGGTATAACACCTCGCTCTAGTGTTAGTCACAAGGTATAACACCTCGCTCTAGTGTTAGTCACAAGGTATAACACCTCGCTCTAGTGTTAGTCACAAGGTATAACACCTCGCTCTAGTGTTAGTCACAAGGTATAACACCTCGCTCTAGTGTTAGTCACAAGGTATAACACTCGCTCTAGTGTTAGTCACAAGGTATAACACCTCGCTCTAGTGTTAGTCACAAGGATAACAACGTCTAGGTAGTCACAGTAACACCTCTGTCTAGTGTTAGTCACAAGGTATAACACCTCGCTCTAGTGTTAGTCACAAGGTATAACACCTCTGTCTAGTGTTAGTCACAAGGTATAAACACCTGCGCTCTAGTGTTAGTCAAAGGTATAACACTCGCTCTAGTGTTAGTCACAAGGTATAACACCTCGCTCTAGTGTTAGTCACAAGGTATAACACTCGCTCTAGTGTTAGTCACAAGGTATAACACCTCTTTGTAAAGTATTGCTCTAGTGTTAGTCACAAGGTATAACACCTGCTCTAGTGTTAGTCACAAGGTATAACACCTCGTCTAGTGTTAGTCACAAGGTATAACACCTCGCTCTTATCACAAGGTTTCACTCGTTAGGTTAGTCAAGTTCCTCCTTGGTTAGAAAGGTTAAACTCGCACCATTAACTGCTTTTAGTACAAGTTAACATCGTAGTGAGTAAAGGATAAACACCTCGTTATGTTATCACAAGGTATCACTCCTGTATACAAGTAAACCTGTCTAGTGTTAGTCACAAGGTATAACACCTCGCTCTAGTGTTAGTCACAAGGTATAACACCTCGTCTAGTGTTAGTCCAAGGTATAACACCTCGTCTAGTGTTAGTCACAAGGTATAACACCTCGTCTAGTGTTAGTCACAAGGTATAACACCTCGTCTAGTGTTAGTCACAAGGTATAACACCTCGTCTAGTGTTAGTCACAGGTAAACACCTCGCTCTAGTGTTAGTCACAAGGTATAACACCTCGTCTAGTGTTAGTCACAAGGTATAACACCTCGCTCTAGTGTTAGTCACAAGGTATAACACCTCGCTCTAGTGTTAGTACAAGGTATAACACCTCGCTCTAGTGTTAGTCACAGTATAACACTCGTCTAGTTTAGTCCAAGGTATAACACCTCGTCTAGTGTTAGTCACAAGGTATAACACCTCGCTCTAGTGTTAGTCACAAGGTATAACACCTCGTCTAGTGTTAGTCACAAGGTATAACACCTCGCTCTAGTGTTAGTCACAAGGTATAACACCTCGTCTAGTGTTATCACAAGGTATAACACCTCGCTCTAGTGTTAGTCACAAGGTATAACACCTCGCTCTAGTGTTAGTCAAAGGTATAACACCTCGTCTAGGTTAGTCAAGGTATAACACTCGCTAGTTTAGTCAAGTAAACACCTCGCTCTAGTGTTATCACAAGTATAACACCTCGTCTAGTGTTAGTCACAAGGTATAACACCTGCTTGTTAGTCACAGGTATAACACGTCTAGTGTTTAAGTATACATCGCCTAAGTCACGTTAACACCTCGCTCTATGTTAGTCCAAGTAACATCGCTCAGGTTGTAAATAACACCTCGCTAGTATACAATATAATGTGTGTTAGTCAAGTAACCCGCTCTTGTTAGTCCAAGGTATAACCTCGTATTATCGGTATACACTCCTTAGTGTAGTCCGTATAACTGTCAGTGTATCACAAGTTAAACTCGTAGTGTTAGTCACAAGGTATAACCCTCGTTGTCAGGTTATCACAGGTATAACAACTCTCTAGTTTATGTCACAAGGATAACACTCGTCTAGTGTTAGTCACAAGGATAACACCTCGCTCTATGTGTTGTCACAAGGTATAACACCTCGCTCTAGTGTTGTCACAAGGTATAACACCTCGCTCTAGTGTTAGTCACAGGTATAACACCTCGTCTAGTGTTAGTCACAAGGTATAACACCTCGCTCTAGTGTTAGTCAAAGGTATAACACCTCGTCTAGTGTTAGTCACAGGTATAAACACCTCGCTCTAGTGTTAGTCACAAGTATAAACACCTCGCTCTAGTGTTAGTCACAAGGTATAACACCTCGTCTATGTTAGTCAAAGGTATAACACCTCGCTCTAGTGTTAGTCACAAGGTATAACACCTCGCTCTAGTGTTAGTCACAAGGTATAAACACCTCGCCTAGTGTTAGTCACAAGGTATAACACCTCGCTATGGTTAGTCACAAGGTATAACACCTACGCTCTAGTGTTAGTCACAAGGTATAACACCCGCTCTAGTGTTATCCACAAGGTATTAAACACCTCGCTCTAGTGTTAGTCACAAGGTATAACACCTCGCTCTAGTGTTAGTCACAAGATAACACCTCGTCTGTGTTAGTCACAAGGTATAACACCTCGCTCTATGTTGTCACAGTATAACACCTCGTCTAGTGTTAGACATCACAGGTATAATACACCTCGCTCTAGTGTTAGTCACAAGGTATAACACCTCGCTCTAGTGTTAGTCACAAGGTATAACACCTCGCTCTAGTGTTAGTCACAAGGTATAACACCTCGCTCTAGTGTTAGTCACAAGGTATAACACCTCGCTCTAGTGTTAGTCACAAGGTATAACACCTCTGTCTAGTGTTAGTCACAAGGTATAACACCTCGCTCTAGTGTTAGTCACAAGGTATAACACCTCGCTCTAGTGTTAGTCACAAGGTATAACACCTCGCTCTAGTGTTAGTCACAAGGTATAACACCTCGCTCTAGTGTTAGTCACAAGGTATAACACCTCGCTCTAGTGTTAGTCACAAGGTATAACACCTCGCTCTAGTGTTAGTCACAAGGTATAACACCTCGCTCTAGTGTTAGTCACAAGGTATAACACCTCGCTCTAGTGTTAGTCACAAGGTATAACACCTCGGTCTATGTTAGTCACAAGGTATAACACCTCGCTCTAGTGTTAGTCACAAGGTATAACACCTCGCTCTAGTGTTAGTCACAAGGTATAACACCTCGCTCTAGTGTTAGTCACAAGGTATAACACCTCGCTCTAGTGTTAGTCACAAGGTATAACACCTCGCTCTAGTGTTAGTCACAAGGTATAACACCTCGCTCTAGTGTTAGTCACAAGGTATAACACCTCGCTCTAGTGTTAGTCACAAGGTATAACACCTCTGTCTAGTGTTAGTCACAAGGTATAACACCTCGTCTAGTGTTAGTCACAAGGTATAACACCTCGCTCTAGTGTTAGTCACAAGGTATAACACCTCGCTCTAGTGTTAGTCACAAGGTATAACACCTCGTCTAGTGTTAGACTAGACGGCTGATGATGGAGAGATATTGGTTGCAGTCATAGTGCAGTGACCTGACGGTGTTTCCTAAGTTATTTCACACCCTCCCTACGCACCCAACACAGGTACATTTCCACTCAATTAGTGTAATCAATGTTCTAGTATTACCTGAACAGGTACTTTAGATGCAGCAAAAAGAGTTGTTTGGAATTCTAAGAAAGAACTCACCAGAAAACTGGAACCGGAAAGCCAGCAACGTTGCATGTCAGAAAAACAGTGGTGCCAACAGGAGAAAGAAGGACCTTCCAACCTTCAAATTTCTCACCGGGGGACTTGGGAGGAATGTTACTAGTAGGTTCTGAAAGGGCAAGGAGAACTATGGTAGATTGACAGTGGTCGACCACATGGTTGGTGGGACACAGAACACTCAAAGTGGCCTTAATGGAGGTTAGGAGTCGAGACAATGACCAAACAAACAGAACAATCTTCAGATTAATGGTATAGTACGACAAAGATGAAAGAAAAGACATCCGCAGGGATATCAAAATAGGACATTCTAATGTTATGAATTCGAGCCGAACGTTTGCTGTTAGCAATATAAACGGTATACATAATAGGTGTATAAATATAGCAAGAAAATGGTAAATGGAACAGTGTTCGATAGTTACAAACATTATTAAAAGTACTTTTTTCATCTTCATACGTCAAGTCATGTGATCTTGAGCTGTCAATGTTGATGGATATTATTAATACATATAAAATAACAATAATAATATAGTAAAATGTTTTCAATATTGACCACAAATAAATAGCAAGTTAAGTAAGCCTATTAATAGTAAGATAATTAAGCTTATTAATAATAAGCTAAAGGTTCCAGGTTTGACTCCCGTGTCCAGGGGTCATTTTCCAATTTAAATAATAAGATATTTATATGCGGCTATATCCATAATATCAAATATAATAGCTTGGCTCTTTAATCCATCATGATATGTGCATTTGTACATTTGGCAGCTTAAGGCCAGCAACCCAGTCAATGGTGGTGCGTTCTTCAGTATTTGTGCATTGTTCAAGTTGTGTGCGTTGTCCAGAAGTTGGTGGTGTTCATGTGTGCGTTGTCTCAGAGTTTGTGCGTTGTCTCAGAGTTTTGTGCGTTGTCTCAGAGTTTGTGCGTTGTCTCAGAGTTTTGTGATCTTAATTGAAACCCCTTACGTGTAGTTGAGTGAAGAATGACCCTGGGCACGGGACAACTCCTGTATAGCTCAGTGGTTAAAGCATTGGCGTGCTAAACCAGAGGTACAGGGTCCGATTCCACTCATTCTAGTGTGTTCTTAATGTAGTTGATATAATAATTACCATTTTTAAAAACTGCATCACATCCATTGGTTGGCACATGGTCTAGTTTTCCCAAGAACAAGGAGGTCAGGGTTCATATACCTGCAGAGTATAGTGAAGGGGTGGGGTGAGTTCCACCCTCCTTTCCTTTAAATTCAGGTACATATCCTCTAAAGACTACCTCTCTCTTCACTGCCCCATTAGTGTCATTAATATATTATAGTGTGAGACACGGTGAAATGATAATACAAGTTTAGACAGAAGAACTTTCAAAAGTTGTTCATATTCAAAAAACACAACACTTTTAGGTTGAGAACACCTGCAGGTGAGTCGGATAATTCTCCAGGACAATAACACCTGCAGACGAATGTCATAATTCTCCAGGACAATAACACCTGCAGGATGTGCTAATTCTCCAGGAAATAACACCTGCAGGTGAGTGTTGGCTAATTCTCCAGAAAAATAACACCTGCATGAGTGATGACTAATTCTCCAGGAAATAACACCTGCAGACGAATGTCGCTAGTTCTCCAGAAAAGGAAGAATAGAAACCTTCCTCTGTCCAGGTTAACTCATACATGTATCAATTTTACTTAACTTTAATTGCTGAGGTTTATGATACAATAATTCTTCATACTTTAAACTGAGTTAAGTTCTTTATTTCCTTACACCTCCTGACAACAGTCGTGGCCATTGCGTGTGCGCACGCTCACTGTGTGAGTGTGCATTCAACTATTCCCGGCTTACATGTACTATGTCACAGTTGATAGCTGCATGCGCTATTTCCACAGTTGGATAGCTTGCCTGTCTATGGCACAGTTGATAGCTTGCTTACTATGTCACAGTTGATAGCTATGCGTTACTATGTACAGTTTAACTTGTGTTACTAATGTCACAGTTGATAGCTTGCTGCGCTATGTCACAGTGGTAGCTTGCCTTAACTATTCCAGTTGGTGCTTGCATCGCTATGTCACAGTTGGTAGCTTGCATGCACTATGTCACAGTTGGTACTTGCATGCACTATGCACAGTTGTTACTTGCATGCACTATGTCACAGTTGGTAGCTTGCTGACTATGTCACAGTTGGTAGCTTGCGTGTACTATGTCACAGTTGTAGCTTGCGTGTACTATGTCACAGTTGGTAGCTTGCGTGTACTATGTCACAGTTGGTAGCTTGCGTGTACCTGAATGCTGGGATGGGATATCCTTGAACCGTACAGGTTAATACAGTAGCAGAACGATAGGGAGCGGACATTTTCACCCCTGTGATATGACCTTCCTTGACCTTGGGGGCTACACTAGTTCGGGGCTCTATAAATGGAAAGAAGTTAAAGGATATCGTTTAATAATTCACTAATGCAAAAAATGTATCGATAGTTGTCAAAATTTGACACTTTTAAAGTTGTATGTATAGTGTAGTCTCGGTAGCCAACCAATCTCCCAGTGTAACAACAGTTCAGGTCGAATGGGGGATTGGTTGACGTCTGACTATATTATATTTACAAACCTTAAATAAAATCGATTCAGCATTAAGATAAAAATGCAACCACACTTTAAATTAAGAGCTAGCCAACTATTTTATTTAATCTTTTAGAAAGGTATGACACACTATTTGTTATAATGGCCAGATTTTCTAAAACTATAAAACAGTCAAAGTTAGGTGAATCTGAGACGTATTCTTTGTCCATCCTGAAAAGTAGCAATCTTTGGTTTACAGGCTAGCACCATAGTGTAATCAGTGAAGGTATGACTGCTACCTCATGACGTGTATAAATGAATGCGGAAGTACCTGAACGCAGGGGCAGGGAAACCCTGGGCATTGCACTGTAGCGAGATGGTCCTTGTCTGCCCTACCCTCTTTTTGATGCTGCCTACTTCCTTGTCCTTAACATTGGGCGCAAGACTCGTTTGGGGCTCTGCAAGTCAGAAACCCAACCGTTCATTGATACCCGGACCCCGATAGGTTCTCGAGAAAAAGAGGCGGAAATCAAACGTGTGTTTTAGGAAGCAGGTCTAAGGTGCGCATTATGAAAAAAGGGAAATATGTGAAGACAACATTTTTGGTTGGTTTATTGACGTTTCCTACCCGTGATGTTGCAAAGATAGGATTATTCAGATTAGTGTATGTTTTATTTGGCTTCATATTGAAACAAAATCCACGATTTCTTAGATAATTCTAAAAATAGTATTTCCTATACAGTCACAAAACTACTACCGGTATTTTTTCATCCACAGTTTTGTTTTTAATCATGTTTTTCATATCGTAATAGTAGAGCGAGTGTTTATACTCGTCAGCCGGCGAGGGGAAGTGTTACCAGCAGATAAACGAGAGGACCTCACATGGTGAACTCATTCCACCTCTCTTTCTATTTTGTACATAGGTGTATTAGTGTGATAGTGCTTAGTGTGCCAAGTTAAGATAGGACCTGCTTAGAATTCACCAAATAAGCAACATCTGTTAGATACAAGTTAAATAACATATGGCTGCATTAAAGAAATTCATTCAGGAAGGGGATTAGAGATGCAGGGGTGGGATGTGGGGGGTGACTGGTGATAACCAACAAACGTGACCATAATTTGCATTTTAAAAAAACAACCAAAGTACTCAAATTCAACTAAATATATTTTCTTCAATTTCGTGCAGGCTATGTACTGTGAATTATATATTATTATTATTATTATTATTAGCACCGCGTCTTACTACCCGTTCGGGTTATACACACTTACACTAATGTGTGATGGTAGGGTGATTGTGAGATGAAATGGAGGACCTACAGTTTAACGTGGAATCCGAACCACGGTGGAGGCCTGGCATTCCCGAAATTCATGTGAATTATATAATGCTACAATTTCTAAATAATCATATTTTGATCCATAGTGTTCTACTTGAAAAGTTATTGAAAACATGACGTCTAGTGAGACGTCTAGTGAGAGTCTAGTGAGATTGTGAGACGTCTGAGTCCGCCCCTTGTACATGCTACAGTACCTGAATACCGGCGCAGGGTACCCTTGAGCCGAGCACAGGAGGGCAGAGACTCTACCCTGACCAACAAACTGTTTCAACATGCCGACAGCTTTGTCCTTCACTTGGGGGGACAGACTGGTCTGTGGCTCTGGAACCAACCACGGAACTAGGGTCACCCACTGGCCCAGGGGAGGGTACACCACAAACTGAGCGGAATGTAAACAAAAGGGGGCTTGATTTTTTCACCGTGTCTTAGTACTCGTTTGAGGCTGTACATGTGTATATTAATTATGCTAATGAAATAAGGAAGAGGAAGGCAAATTTAAATGAACTGCACCTACCTTTGCAAGGAAGATGGAAACATTTAGGAAGAGAAAAAGAGCTCAGTACACCCAACTGGGATACAAACCCTGATCTCCTGTTACCGGCAAACCAATCCATCCCAAGAGTGATGTGTTAAACATGTTGGTATGTGATGTTTTCTACCCCCTAGCAGACGCAACCCAAACTACGTTGAACTATGATTGTGGAAATTCAATTTTGTTACGGACACTTACATCTTTCAAATGTATTAAATATTGTAGAGAGATGATTTGAATCCACACATCCATTACAGACTCTGCCTTAATACATGAGTGAAGAATAATCCTTTGCACAGGATGATTACTTGTAGCTCAGTGGTTGAGAATTGGTGCACCTAAGCCAAAGACCCCCGGTTCGATTCCCTGTGTCTAGATATAATTTGTTCAACTATATTTATTACCTGATGTTTTGTTTACATGTTTAAATACAGCCGATTGTGTGTATACCATCCATTCTCCAAAATAGTTGTGGTGTAGTTCCTTTGATTTATTCTCCCAGTTTATTCCCACTAAAAAAAACAACTAAATATCACTCGCTTCGGTGGCCGCATGGTTTATTGCGCTACTCTCGCAATAAGGCCTAGACTAGACTCAGATGACCGGGGGATTGATCCTGGTCGGGTATAGTGAAGGTAGATTTTAATAAAAAATTGTTTCTTCCTTTATCTACGCAAATGTGGGTACACTTCATCTAGGTTCAACCTTCCTATCCCTAAGACCATTAGTGTAATTAGTATATAAACGTATAAACCGGATGGATATTAAGACGAGATACTAAAAAAAAAATAAAGTGTGTTAAATAAAGAAAAATATTTTAAAAATTAATGATGTTCTAATTACGGCCACCCGAAGAGTTTTAACAATGAGCAAATGTTTGAAATATTTTAGCTTGCAATCCATACGCCTTTTTTTTTTAAGTAAATAATACAGAACTGATCTTATTTACACAAAGGACTTTGAATCATACAAACACTTATCAAAACTAATCCGGTCAATTTGTGTGTAATAAAAGCGAAACTTTTCCAAGGACTGCCGTTCAAGGAGTCCAAACAACGGCTCACCTGAACACAGGGATGGGGTTGGCTTGCGCGTTGCAGGGGAGGACAATGGCGCACAACTGAGCACCAATCATGGCGTCCAGTTTGAACTTGTGGGGAAGTCGAGGGGGTGTGCTACCGATTGACTCTACAAGACAACAAACATTGGACTGTTCAAGCGCGCCCACACAATCAGTTAGAATCGAGTCGGGAACACTAGGTATGTTGACCTCTAATTGTTGAGTAATTTGACTGACAAGTGCGTAGTATCTTGGGAGTGTGATTGGGACAAAAGGTGGCAGGAGAGACAGTATAGAGAGACGAGGGAAGGAGGGAGAGACGGTATAGAGAGACGAGGGAAGGAGGGAGAGATGGTATAGAGAGACGGTATAGAGAGACGAGGGAAGGAGGGAGAGACGGTATAGAGAGACGAGGAAGGAGGGAGAGACGGTATAGAGAGACGAGGGAAGGAGGGAGAGATGGTATAGAGAGACGGTATAGAGAGACGAGGAAGGAGGAGAGACGGTATAGAGAGACGAGGGAAGGAGGGAGAGACGGTATAGAGAGACGAGGGAAGGAGGGAGAGACGGTATAGAGAGACGAGGGAAGGAGGGAGAGACGGTATAGAGAGACGAGGGAAGCAGGGAGAGACGGTATAGAGAGATGAGGGAAGGAGGGAGAGACGGTATAGAGAGACGAGGGAAGCAGGGAGAGACGGTATAGAGAGATGAGGGAAGCAGGGAGAGACGGTATAGAGAGACGAGGGAAGGAGGGAGAGACGGTATAGAGAGACGAGGGAAGGAGGGAGAGATGGTATAGAGAGACGGATAGAGAGACGAGGGAAGGAGGGAGAGACGGTATAGAGAGACGAGGGAAGGAGGGAGAGACGGTATAGAGAGACGAGGGAAGGAGGGAGAGACGGTATAGAGAGACGAGGGAAGCAGGGAGAGACGGTATAGAGAGACGAGGGAAGAGGGAGAGACGGTATAGAGAGACGAGGGAAGGAGGGAGAGACGGTATAGAGAGACGAGGGAAGGAGGGAGAGACGGTATAGAGAGACGAGGGAAGCAGGGAGAGACGGTATAGAGAGAGAGGGAAGCAGGGAGAGACGGTATAGAGAGACGAGGGAAGCAGGGAGAGACGGTATAGAGACGAGGGAAGGAGGGAGAGACGGTATAGAGAGACGAGGGAAGAGGGAGAGACGGTATAGAGAGACGAGGGAAGGAGGGAGAGACGTATAGAGAGACGAGGGAAGCAGGAGAGACGGTATAGTGAGACGAGGGAAGAGGGAGAGACGGTATAGTGAGACGAGGGAAGGAGGGAGAACGGTATAGAGAGACGAGGGAAGGGGAAGAGACGATATAGAGAGACAGGGAAGCAGGGAGAGACGGTATAGAGAGACGAGGGAAGCAGGGAGAGACGGTATAGAAGACGAGGGAGGAGGGAGAGACGGTATAGAGAGACGAGGGAAGGAGGAAGAGACGATATAGAGAGACGAGGGAAGGAGGAAGGACGTATAGAGAGACAGGGAAGGAGGAAGAGATGGTATAGAGAGACGAGGGAAGCAGGGAGAGACGGTATAGTGAGACGAGGGAAGCAGGGGAGATTTAAGAGACCTAGTATGGAAAAGAGAAGTGCCCTTAAAGTGTAAGGAAGTGCTGTACAGAGCACACTTCATACCCATAGTTATGTATGTGACGGAAACTCGGACCTTGGATCTATAATATAAACAAGGACAGTGGAGGCCGTGGGAATGCAGTTTTGGGGGAACATGTCACCAGAAGAGATAGGATTAGGAATGAAGATGTAAGGTCTAGAGTTGGATTACAGGAGATAGTAGAGGAAGCAAGACTGAGATGGTATGGACACGTAATGAGGATAGAAGGGAGAGGATTCAAGAAGATGAATGGATATAGTATGTAGGAAGAGACAGCAAGGGAGACCAAGGAGGAGATGGGAGGAACAGAGAGCAGCAAGTGTGCAAGTGAGAGGAGAGAGAAAGAGAGTTTGGGAGGATTTTACTAAACTGACCTGGCCACAGGCTGGAAACAGTTCATGATGATAAGTAATATTATTTTAAATAAAAGTGGGTTGTTTAATTCCTTTATTATGATGATGATATATGATAATGCAAATTGTTACCATGCATAAAAAAATTACAGATTTAATCATAAAAATGAATATAGTTAAGATCCAAAATTAAAAATAATCACTTTCTCAATAGTTCATACCAATTTCAAGTAAAGAATAAAAATAAAACAAAAACAAATATATGGTGAAAAAGGCCAAATGATTTTTTAAATATGCAGGAAAATAAAAAACCATGATTTCATGCACGAGTGTCAACATTATCTACCCATGGCCCGGGCCGGTCACATTATCTTCTTACCTGATTATCGGAACGGGGAAAGCTTGAGCTTCGCATAAAAAACCAAATCCTCTCCCATTTTCAACGTCAAACCAATTTGATTTGGAAGTTTTGGGGAAATTTGGTGATGCCCTTCCCACAGGTTCTGCATCATATAAAAAGGGAAAATTATCAAGTTTTACTTTAAAAAAAAAGTATAATTTGTGCTACTTATTTTTACTTTGAGGCCAACAAGTACTTAAAAATTTAGAATATTTTTTAAGGGTTTTGATGGATTTGTCAAAGTTGGTTCACGAGAAATACAGCAGGTTTTATTTTTCTTGATGTACTTGGGTATGTATTCAAGACTAGCTCTATCAGCCTTACCTTGACTGATTACACCATGGCCCTATAGTAGAAGTTTCACCATAGTGTAAACAATCAAGGTAAGTTACCACTGTTCACATTAAACGGAGTATACAATTAGAAAGAAATCTTGTCGGAATATCGACTTGGGTCCATGTTAGTTGTGTATCGCTATCCAGTGAGTGGTAAGGGAAGAGGACATGAGACAAACACGGCTGCACCGAACAACGTCACAGTAAGTATCCGAGCACAACACACTAACGTGTGGACACGAACGCTGTTAGTTTTGTGTCACCTGAATGCTGGAGCAGGGAATCCCTGGGCCTGGCAGAGCAGAGTGAACGCCTGACCTGAGTTCGCCCTGAACGCCTCACCCGTCCTAGAGCCGGGGAACTTGGGAGGGGACCCACCAGAGGGCTCTGCACACACGTACAACAAAATCTGCTCTCAATCGTTACAATGTGAAAACCACTTTTTTCTAATTTTCTATTTTCCATCGCATCTCACTACTCATTCGGATGTACAAATATATCAAGCTAATTTAGTAGTGATGAGGAAGGTAAGATTTTAGAGGAAATGTATTTAAATTTGCATTTAAAAAGAGTGAGAAATTATTTAAGAGCACCTTCCCTTTCTACACTTGAGCAGGATTCAAATCCCAATCTCCTAGTCAATTAATTTCCAGTCTATTTTGAGAATGGATGTCAAACTTTTGAGCCGATTCCTAATTCCGCGCGGCCCGCGGTTCTTTTGACAGCACATAAAAGTGTAAACAGTTGTGTTCTTTTTATGAAAAGGAATAAACCTCATGTAATCACTATGGCTTAAAGACGCATGTTATGTCATTACTCATTAGTTATTAAACTGACCATGACAAAAGATTTAAAGCTTAATATTCACACTTTTACTGCAAATTAAAGGCTTAGCATCAATATTATATAAGGGGGAGTTTTTTTTTGGCTTAAGATGGTTACAATAATCAGGTTATTTTAATTAGTCCTCGCCTTCCCCCATAAAATGTTTGATTTGACCCTTTTGATCAAACAAGTTTCGACATGTCTGCCTTAGACCAGTGTTATTCAACCTGGGGTTCGTGAACCATCTTAGGAGGTGTGAAAATGTAAGGCCATGTATGATGTGTTTTATACCAAGAGAAATGTTCTGATGTATTTGTCGCTGAGATTACAAGTGAAGGAAGGAGACATGCACCCACGAGATCAGCAAGTAATGACTCTCGGTATAAGACAGGAACCCGACTGACCTGGCGCTGGGAACAGGATGTGCCTGAGCCTGGCACAGCAAGGATACGACAGAGGTCACAGGTTTCCTCAGTACAGTGACCTTGGCTGTCGGAGGGACATTGGGGGCTGTGCTACTCACAGGCTCTACCAACCAAACAAAAAAAAACAACACACTTAGAACCCCGGGAATGCCTGCGTTTTAATTATGTCTATCGTCACTCCTGCCAACAGGACTAAACTTTAATAAAGTTTTGTTTTTAAGAAGCACTATGTATCTTTAGACGGGCTATAAGCATATGTACTGACTACGCTAATGGTTTTAGGAAATAGTAAGTTATATTTAGATAAAGAGTACCAACATTTGTGTGGAGGGAGAGTGTAAAACCATTATTTAGGGCAAAAAACCTTCAGTACACTCGACCGAGAGCTCGGCTAAAAATTCCTATTCCTCGCCCTCCTACCGAGGTAAGTTTTGTCTGCATTAAGCGACGTTTCATTATTTCACGACTAATGACAATAAATGCATATAATGTTGGAATTTTGGCCGCCATTTAAAAATAGCTTTGTAGAGTTAAGCTAATGTGTTAGTTTGATAAGAAATATAAATATTGATTATAGATGAAATTAAGATTACATTTTAAGAAACACATATATATAGACAATCTCGTTGAAAGTGTTGGATCCATGAAGCACAGCACATTTAACGTGAAAGGTCTTACCTTGATTGATTGCACTATGGCGAAGCTTATAAGATAGAGCAATAGTAGAGTCTGTAAAAGTAAAACTGCTACAATTAAGGATGGCCGGAGTGCACATTCCATAGACCGAGCTTTCCGCTCACCTGAATATTGGGACAGGGTAGGACTGAGCCTCACACAACAAACTGTAACTCGTGTCGCTTTTCGTCTCAAAAGAATCAGACTTTGCAGACTTGGGAGACTTGGGGGACACCCATCCTACAGGTTCTGTTATCAAGAGAGACAAATAAAGGACATTTGTTTAGAAATGTCAACAAACATCACAATCTGGCGGTGAGAATATTGAATGAAAGTCACCTGAAGGCCGGAGCTGGGAAGCCTTGAGCGTTGCAGAATAACACAAACGGTTTGTTCAGCTTTGAGCGGAACGACCGGTAGTTTTCAGTTTCCCTCCCTGGGATTTTCGGGGCTGAGCCACCGGAGGGTTCTAAAAGAGGGGAAAAGGAGGGGTATGATTTTAGAATATCACTCACTTGTGTTGGCCCGACAACAATAGAGTAATATTATCATACCTGTACTTCATGTTGTGTTTGCTCAGTTGGAGCAAAGAGGGTTTTTAACTTAGTCACCACATCTTACTACCCATCCAGCTCATACACATATGTTACTAGTTACATTAATGTGTTAGAGATGAGGAAGATTGAATTTATAAGACATTTACCCACATTTGAGTGGAAAATTACTTCTGACAACCTGCCTCGGTACATCTGACCGGGATTTGAACCCCGATCTCCCCATCATCGGCAGTCCCATCTATTACCTTGGACCAGCAGTGCTCAAACTGTGGTCTGCATATCCCCAGGAGTACGCAACTTTCAGGGGGGGGGGGTGCGAGCCGCTCTCAGGGGAAAATTAGCAAAATGACAAGAGAACAAAACACAGCGGGGAGTTTTCAAGGCCACCGAGGAATATTTTATCTTTTGTACCTGACAAGTGACCTGTTATTTGTGGAAATGTTATTGTGGATGTGAGTTAGACTTGTAGTCATGACCAAGGGGTGGATCCTAACAGATGTTTGAGAGCCACTGTTTAGACCATTCGGTCACCACAAGAGTCAAAGTCATACCATTTTAATGAAAATACCAAAGTGTGTTCTGATTTTCATTATATTAATCATTTATTAATTACATAACTTGTATTCAGGCGACCGTTGTAATATTTTACATAATATAGCAGTACAGCCTGTGCGTGTCGAATCCTGTCACACAAGCTTAGCTCTAATTAAACACACAGACAAAATAAACTCGCATGCACTTTTATAACTAACATCAATACACAGTAACAGGGCTGCCACATTTTAAAATACAAAATTCCCCGTGTTTCCCAGTTTTTTTAAGAAGTATTTCTCTTAAAATAAACAGCGAAGCAGAGTAAAATTTATTTTTTTGTCAAATTTTTTTAATTGGGTTATGTCTAACTGCTTGGGTTATACACATATGTAGTAGTTATTATAATGTGTTAGGAATAAAAAAGATTGAATTTATAAGAAGTGTACCTGCATTTGCGTGGAGAGAGTAGGGAAACTACCTTGTGTACACCTGACCGGGATTGAACCTCGACCTCCTCATAATCGGGAGTCTATATCGCGAGAGTGACGCCTTAGACCATGCAGCCACTGAAGTGGGTCATATGTTTAGTTAAATCAGTATGTGTTAAGGATTGCAACTCCCATTTTTTCTTGTGATATCCAGGTGTGTGGCAGCCCTGTGGATAGACGAGATACGAGGCATGCTCCATGCTTAACCCCTCTACACCCGAGGGGGGACGACGACTCACCGAAAGACCGGCACAGGGAACCCTGAGCCTGACAGAGAAGTGCGAACCCACGACCCAACAATCTCGCGAAAGAATGGACTCTATCGTCTGTCGAGAACTTTGGGGCCTTCGAACCAACTGGTTCTATGTCGCAGAGTTTTTAAAAAAAGAGAGAAAACAAACACTAATGTCACAGGTGCAGTCTGGGGTGTGCAAGACCGACTTACAAACAAACTACCAGGACTTGAGGGCACAGTCATAGCATTACTACAATCGCCGCAGCCAGACATATGTTAGGAGGTAGCAGGTTCTACCCACGGTGGGATCATGGTGAGGTCCACAATAAGAAGTTCTCAATGAATTTATTTAAATATTAAATCTCTCTGGAAGTAATTAAAAGTTTAAAAAAAAGTAATAGGTGCAGACGATATGAAACATCCAAGCCCTAAGCATTGTAGAGGAATCCAATAATATATTTTTGAGGAAGGGGTGTGGGGGGGGGGGGGGGGGGGGTAGTTGAAACCTCACTATTATCTCGATACGGCCTCATCTCCATGAAAGTAAGAAATGTCCAATAATATATATTTTTTAGCATTGCGTCTTACTACCTGTTTGAGTTATGTACTAATTACGCTTATGATTTTAGGAATTAGGAAGGTCACGTTAAGAGGAAGTGTGCCTGCATTTGTGTGGAGGGAGAGTGGAAAACAATTTTAGATAAATCACCTTCAGTTCACCCGACCAAGATTTGAACCTCGATCTCCTTGTGTTGACAGTATGTATTAGACCATGCAGCCATCGAAGCGGGTTATTAAATAATTTGTTCGGTAAGCTACATGGAAAAAATAAATATAGCTACGTGGAAATTAAACTTAGCGGTTCGTAGAAAATATTAAATCGTCTTAGATGAGGAAATTAAAGCTAGAGAGTCATGCCAACCCTCCTTGGACAGGAAAATAAATTACCTTTGGTGTTCGCAGAGTGTTAAAATAAGCACGATGTTCATTAAATTTCTAAATAAGAGTTTAAATTCTGTCAAACATTTGTTGTACAGCCAACGCTTACAATCCAGTGATAGATACCGGCTCTACCGACGGTTCAACACGTGCATTTGCAGGGGGTGACAAAAATATGGGAGATTCAGAAATAGTGTAAAAGTATTTTATTAAATAAACACCCTTTCATTTATTCTTTCGCTACCAGAGCCTTTCTTCAAATCTCCTAAGATGGGAGGAGCATATAACAGAAAATGTGCAAGTGAGAGGAGAAGAATGGTGGAAGGATAGAGGAAGATGGAGGTATTTTACTAAACAGACTCAGACACAGGCTGGAGACGTGTGTTGTTTTTGATGATGATGATTAGTCATAATTTCATACTGACGAGTTAGCAACACTGGTGATAACTGATTAGCTGAAATGTCCAGTTGTTGCTTGGTGTGCATCACAGTAAGTATATTTGAGCGAGTTTTTTATTTCTTGTTTTACGGGAATAAATCACTGAGTGAATATTAATGGTCATGTTGAAAGTTGAGACTGTTGAAATAGTAAGTGTTAATTTGAGGATGGGTTAGGGAGGGGGGACATTGCATGAGACAGAGAAACAAACACAGGTTTCAGACGTCAACAGTAAAACTAGCTCCTTGGTTCGGTTCCAGAATGCCTTACTTGAATGCCGGGACGGGAAAGCCTTGGGCAGAACATAATAGGACAAATCCTTGGCCAGAAATTCTCTTGATCGAGCTACTTTGGACATCGCTTGAGAATTTAGGGCCTTTTGCACCCACCGGTTCTGCATGCATACAAAAAAAAACTGTTTCAAAAATAGGAATTCCATCAACTATTTGTATTAGGGTATAATACAGGATGGCTACAAAACTGTTATTATAACATTCCCTTTTGCATTTCTGTGGTCACCATGAAATATTATGTAAACATACTTTATACATTTTTAAACTAAACTTTTGAAAATAAAATAAATCTTGTTATTTAAATAATATTCTTTTAAATTAAATAGTTAGTCAGTATAAAAAATCCGTTATGACTTTATTTTATTGAAACCGCAAACAAACAAAAAAAATTGATCTATCATACTCTTTAAAGAAAAATTATCAAACATAATTAATTTTAAAATTTCCTAAGTGAAAGATAATTTGATTTAATTTCAATATTTCACGGTTTTATGTACCAATGAGAAAATGTTGTCTGAATCCAAGTCTTGACGGCTCATAGAAAACAGACAGTTGTGCATGCACTAGGGCCAACCCGACAAAACCTCCCCCTCACCTGAACAAGAGCAGAGGGAACCCTTGAGCCGGGCACAGTAGCCCAAAACCCTGCCCGGAAGGAATTATGAACGAGCTACTCCTGTCGTTTGTCGAGAATTTGGGCGCTCTCATCCCAACTGGCTCTGAGTGGAAAAAAATAAAAAAATGAAAACGTTATTTGTAATCTTTGTAAATTGGGAGATTTTGTAATCTACGTCAAGTGGTGGGGGTGGTAGGGCTTAGACTGCATTGGCACACCAAGCCTAAGGTCCCAGGTTCGATTACCATGTACAGGTGTCATGTTTCAATGAATACCAAGCAAATTAGCACTACAACGGCGGACAAACCCGCTTCAGTGGCCAAATGGTCTTGGTGGTCGCTCTCATGTTAGATGGGCCTATCTCTCGTCACCTGTTAAGACTTGTTAGGAACATTCCCAGTTGACCCTAGTGGCTCCTAAAACCCGTAAACTTTGTATCTAGAATGTTCCAACAGTTCCCACCTCATATAGACACCCCGTATTATCACCCTTCAATGCAGGTTGCGGCCTACCTGAATGCAGGGACAGGGTACGCTTGCGCCGGGCAGAGAAGGCCAAAACCACGTCCCTGACTTTTCACAAATGTGCTACTTCTAGACTCCATGGAGAATTTGGGCGCCCTAGCTCCCACGGGTTCTGTTTGGGTTTGGGAGAAACATTTTTATATTTTTACATTTTTATTGGATCAATGTATTTGAAATATTGCTCCTTATGTTGGGAAAACAAACGCACTGTTGCCAATAAGCAGATGTCGAGTCGCAAACTGAAGCTTTTCTGTGTGTAAATAAAACTTGTGGTGATCAAATAAACAAAGTTTGATTCGGGTGGTTCATTTTAACTTGTATATATCTAATAATATGAACCTAAATGAACAAAACTAGCGGATCATTGCAGCGTCGGTTGCAAGTTATCGCACTCAAAATTGATTCATAAAGTTTTTTGAACAAATGTTGTCCACCATGTCCCTCAATGCATAGGCCCTGGGTGAGGGTAGGAGTATCGGGGAGGAGTGAAGGGGAGCAGGTGTCACCATATATGGATGGCTTGGGTCCAAGTCCAGCCATAGATTGGTATGGCTCTGATATCATATTTTCTATAGACACAAACTCGAGAGGTTTTTTTTAAGGCCATTGTGTGAAAGTTAGAGAACATCTTTTATCTTACGAATCCAACAGTTGCCAACTAAATATTATATATGAGAAAATGCTATACATAATATATTAGTACAAAGAACATTTCTATTGGCACATTATAATTGTGCAAGCGATACTAGCATGAGAAGTGATCATTGGGAACTAAACGCTTACCTGCCGATACGCTGGTGGAGCATATGCTGACGTAGTTACAAACACCAATGGTAATATAAAACTAGAAAGGGTGTTAGTCCGTCTGAATGGGCTCACCTGATTAAGGGCACGGGGTACCCCTGCCCTTGGCACAGAAGGGCAAACCCTCTTCCAGATTGTCTTACAAGGGAAGAGATCTTAGTTTCAGACGCGAATGAGGGTGCCTTCATCCCAACAGGTTCTGTGATGAATTTCGAGGAAATGAGGGAGAAAATTTCATATGTTTATGTTTATTTATTTTTAAAAATTGTTATTTTAGTTTTGTGAATATCCTGTAATCATATGATTACAGCCTCAACACATATTTATGAACTTGCCAGAAAGATGTAAAAAGTTATATCTATAAAAAAATATTGATTAAATGTATCTGGTGTAAGTAATATTACATTTATTTAGGGTAATTAAAAACTAATCTCTCTTTAAATACTTAAGAATATATTTATTTTTTTGCCAAAATAAATAAAATATTTCTCTAGTAGCAACATAGAGTTTAGTTCTCTGCAGCTGCTAATATCAACAGATCTTGAATATCTGTCAAGGGTGTCCTGGAATTTTGTCAAAACGTTTTAAATAAAGAGAAAATGTTTTAACAAAATTCCAGGACACCCTTGACAGATATTCAAGATTTGTTGATATTAGCATGTGCAGAGAACTAAATTCTATGTTGCTACTTGAGAACTATTTTTATTCAATCTATTTTGGCCAAAGAAATGTAATGCTATAAAAACTGTAAAATTACTCGCGCTCCCTTCTGCCACACTTTA
Source organism: Timema cristinae (assembly GCA_039000515.1). NCBI lineage: Eukaryota > Metazoa > Arthropoda > Insecta > Phasmatodea > Timematidae > Timema > Timema cristinae. The sequence continues at coordinate 59,890,555 of JBCFYV010000024.1, forward strand.
AGGTAGAAGTGTACGAAGAACGACAAAAGGGCAGTTTTATTGTAGTTTTTATGGCAAAACAAAGAGTTTAATTGTCTTCTCCACGTGTTGAATATCTGTCATTGACATAGTGGTTTAGATGATAAACTTTTTTAAATGAGGAGAAAAAGTTTCATTAAATTCGAGGACACCCTCGAGTGGTATTCAACAACTGTTGATATCACCGTGTGAAGAAAATAAAACTATGTTTCTACTGGATAAATTTTGATTTATTTTGACAAAAAAAAATGTTTTTATATAAAAACCACAAAAATACTTCCCTTAGCGCTCATTATCTACACTCCACCCGAGTGTTAGGCAAAGTTTCCAAAGTAGTTATTTTAGGAAAACGCAGGTACTATTCCTTACCTAAATGCTGGCACAGGGAACCCTTGCGCTTGACAAAGCAGAGCAAAGCCTAAGCCCACCTCTCTATCGTACGAGGATATTTTGGTGTCGGTGGCGAATTTGGGGCCCCTCGTACCAACGGGCTCTGCAGGACGGAGAGAAGCCGAGTACAATCAACTCACCAATAAAACCTTCTATGGAGAAATAGGAAGCGCCAGACTCACCTCATTTTGTTTTATTGAGTTATCAACTACTGGTAATTTTTAATCCAATTTCTTGTTCCTTTTGTGTCTTTTTAACTTATGTTAAACCGAAGCTAGCATTCTAACCAGGGCAGTGTCAAGGAGGTTGTTTTTAGAGAATCACCCCCCCCCTCCCTTTTCAACTAAGTATTATCCAACTAATATATAAAAATGGAGGTGTTTGTTATTCTTTCACGCAAAAACCTTTCTCCGATTGTGATGAAATTTACAGGGACATAACTCGTAAATCTGGCTAACACGTAGGAAAATTAAAATTTACGTCCACCATTGTGTTTTAATAAGGCGCTTACATAAAAAAAAGTTTTGGGCTTTTTCTCTGCTGTTATTCTTTCATGCAAAAACACTAAATAATTTTTTCTGGAATTTTTATTGACATAACTTGGATTAACATATGAGCCAATAAAATGTACATCATCCATTTTGTTTTAAGATGGCGGCAACAAAACAATAATTTTTAGCCTTTTCTCATCTTCAGGTAATCATATTTTCAGTGGGGCAACTTGGAAAGGTTTCTAGATATAGATACGTACAAAACACATCCCGTGTGAAGGACAGGTAGTTATTTTGTTATTAAACACAGCTTTGTATTATTTCTTAAGATTGAGGTAAATAGCTTATTGGCATCTTGAAATATTTCTAGCTCCTACCTACAACCTAAATTAGGGGTTTTAAAAAACCTTTAATTAGTTTGAGAGATATTTTATGTTAAACAAACTCCTTGTTTTCTCCTGTTGGAGGGACTTGACTCTACAAGCCAGTGGATGTAAAACCCTAAACGCCCGCCCCCAAAAATTGAAAATCTTGAAATAAAGCCCTGCCCCTTATGGAATAAACTCTTTTCCATGCCAAAAATTATAAGTGTTTTCCTTAGTGAAATAGTTGTCAAAATGTGGTAAGCTAACTTCATATACTTAAAAGACTGGCTAGAGAATCAAACCAGTAGCTCATTTCAAAGGAACTGCACTTGAATCAACCTGGAAGAGTGTTTTAGTTTTGTGCATCAAAGAGAGAGAGACATATTTCTTCGACATGGAAACATCGTCTCTTAAAGGAGAGGAAGAACCATTCAGGTTTCCCGACCGACGTTAGTACGGTAGTAGGTTAGTATGGTATACCCACGGGCGTGTCACATCTTACCTAAATCTGGGGACAGGGTAGCCCTGGGCCAGGCAGAGCAGACCTAGTCCGTTGCCTGCCTGTCTGTCAAACGAACTTAGCTTGAGATCCGTGGCAAACTTTGGTCCCCTTGTCCCCACAGGTTCTAAGAGGAAATTAACGGAAATACAATCAGCACTGGGGTGAAGGGGGATATAGATTGAGGAGGAGAGGGCTGGGAGAGGGTTTACTGTATATAGAGATTTGTATCTTCCTGGAATCTACTGATATCTGTACTCTGTATTATTTTAATAGTAACAACGGCATGGATATAATTCAAACAACGGAATTAACGGAAATAAAAAAAAGTTTTAACTTTTATTGTTAAGAAACATTTTATTTTTGAACTATCAGTTTAATTTTTTTTAAATATAAATTAAGCAAAAATATGTTTCCAATAACATTTAAAATCAAATGATCAACTCAAATTAGTGCGATCAAAAGTCAATAAAACGTTTTATTTCCCATAAAAACGTGTGTCTTCCCACCCATTTGGGTTTTATTCATTTGTAGCCACTACGCTAGTTCATTAAGGATAATAAAGGTTGAATTTTAGATGCAGTGTACCCACATTTGTGTGTAGGAAGAGTGAAAAACCACCGTCAGTACACCGGACAAGGTTCAAATCCCAATCTCCCAGTCATCAACAGTCTAAACTATTGTAAAAATGCTGCCTTAAACGAGCAATTTTCCAAACTGGGTTCCGCCATAGTTATCACAGGCTTCATGAGGCGATTTTATAACATTCTTTAATGGCTTTTCACACTATAAAATAGCACAAGTAATTAGAACTACAAATCTTTTCAAATATGGATCAAGGACATTTGCCAAACGCGAAACCAGAGAATATGTTTTCCGTTTGTTTATGCCTATACATTTATATTTGAAAAATTAAAATGTCTTTATTGAACGTTCGTAATATTAGTGAACATGTTTTTGATGAGGGTTCCAACATGTTTGTTTCTGGTTCAAGGGTTCCCTCGGTCTAAAATGTTTGGACCATTCGACCACCAAAGGGGTAAATCTTTCTTCGTAATGAATAAAGTGCTAAGGTTGTTTATATACATCACATACTCAGTAAATTTATTTAGATAAACCTGTGTTTATGTCCTCTTCGCTTCACACATAATATCGCAAGATTTAGAGGGGGAAGGGGATGTTTACATTTGGGGAAAGTATCAGTTGGTGAACTAGTATATAAATAGTGATTTTGAAAACATGTCTGCCTGTCTTACCTAAATGCTGGGACGGGAAAGGCCTGGGCTTGACAAAGAAGAGCGAGTCCGAGTCGAGACCGTCTTACGATTGAGCCACTTTTAAGGTCAGAGGAGAAGCTCGGAGCTTTCGCACCCACTGGCTCTATCGAGAATAAAAAACCAGGAGTACTTTTTCTTTTTGTTCGGGTTTTACGATTACGTACTAACTATACTAATTGTTTTAGGGATCAGGAAGATTATATTTTTGTGGAGGAAGAATGGAAAACCAATTTGGAAAATCACCCTCAGTACACCAGACCGAGATTCTAACCTTGATCTCCCCATCATCGGCTGCCTAGTCTCCTGCGAGACTAGCCCCTTAGACCATGTGGCCATTGAAGCGAGTCAGAGTAATGATCCCAGAAAGTGGATGGAATAGGAAGAGGTTGAATATTGGGGAATTATTTTTAGTAAAAAAAAAAAGTTTTATTGCCATTTTAATATTAAATAACAAACAAAATCATGTTTGTTTGAAATATCAAAGATTAGCTTTACCATTTTCAAATAACACCAAAATACACACGATTAAAAATTTGATTGCAATCCCTCCTGGCCGAGTAAGAGAAGAAGTGCCTAACCTGTTGCTAGGGACAGGGTGACCCTGAGCCTGGCACAAAAGGGACAAGGGTCTGCCCAAAGCCCGCTGCACCACATCAAACTTGGCGGTGGACGTGATACCTGGCGCGGTGCTACTCACGGGCTCTGCGAGATCAAGGACGGTCCGAGTCAACTTTGAATACATTAACTACAGCTCTATCTTCATAGGGAGGACATCTTTACTAGATCTGCTTTCATGTGTTCATACGTCAAGTAATGTGATTTACAGAAAATAAACTATAGTAAGAGTGTGTGAAGCTTCAACTTGGCTTAAATTTTTTTTTAGCTCTGACAAGTAAAAAGCTTCCCAAAAAAAATATTGATAGCCAAAATAATCAATTTATGGTCAGTTGTCATTCTGAGCTGTTTTGTACATTTCAAATTAATATTCATATGCGAAAACCCTTAGTAATTTATTTGCATTTTGTAGTAATAACTTTATTTATCAGATAAAAAGAAAATATTCACACAATTGTGCAATAATACATTTTCTTACCGATTTTAATGCAAAAAAATATATAAAAATAGTTTTACACATAATATTTTTTTAAAGCATAATACAATTAGTAAAAGTTATTCGAACTTCAATTCGATGTTGAGAATATTTCATATATTTTATTTGAATGAGTTCGCTTCAAATTGAGAAAAACGAGTTTTTACCAACTGTTTCGTGGAAAAATGGCAATAAATAAATGTGTGTGTGTTGAGCTTAAGCAGGGTTATGATTTAATTCTCACACTATTAAAATAAATATTTTACTGAATTTATAAAACAAAACTTTTGCTCTTTTGAATATAAAAACCTAGATATAGACGTCGACTTATGTCATCCAACCATGAAAATAATAATTTTAACCTTAAAGATCGACTAAGGAAACTGTTCGCAATATCAAGTTGTAGATTTAAGGATTAGTGCAGAATATATTAGTGGTTTAAAATTTATAATTTATTTGAGATTATACCCGTAACTGCGCACAAAATGTTGTTTATGAACCGTTATTGGATATGACACGAGTTATAAAAAAAAACTTGCATTTAATAATTTGTCTTGTGAATATTTGGTAAATGTCGGTCAATTTTCCACGATATTGTGTCTTGCCGTGTTCTTACCTGAACAAAGGAGTGGGGTAGCCCTGGGCTGGGCAAAGCAGGGCAAAGTTTGTGCCAAGAGAATGTTGGGCCATGGAGAGTTTCGAGAGGAGAGGGACTCTAGGAGAGGCCGAACCTACCGGTTCTGTGAACAACCAATCAACGTCTGACTAACTTACCCGACCTTTGTCGTCAAGTGAACCAATGACTAGCTTACGCGACCTTTGTCATCAAGTGAACCAATGACTAGCTTACCCGACCTTTGTCGTCAAGTGAACCAATGACTAGCTTACCCGACCTTTGTCGTCAAGTGAACCAATGACTAGCTTACCCGACCTTTGTCGTCAAGTGAACCAATGACTAGCTTACCCGACCTTTGTCGTCAAGTGAACCAATGACTAGCTTACCCGACCTTTGTCGTCAAGTGAACCAATGACTAGCTTACTCGACCTTTGTCGTCAAGTGAACCAATGACTAGCTCACTCGACCTTTGTCGTCAAGTGAACCAATGACTAGCTTACCCGACCTTTGTCGCCAAGTGAACCAATGACTAGCTCACTCGACCTTTGTCGTCAAGTGAACCAATGACTAGCTTACCCGACCTTTGTCGTCAAGTGAACCAATGACTAGCTTACCCGACCTTTGTCGTCAAGTGAACCAATGACTAGCTTACCCGACCTTTGTCGTCAAGTGAACCAATGACTAGCTTACTCGACCTTTGTCGTCAAGTGAACCAATGACTAGCTCACTCGACCTTTGTCGTCAAGTGAACCAATGACTAGCTTACCCGACCTTTGTCGTCAAGTGAACCAATGACTAGCTTACCCGACCTTTGTCGTCAAGTGAACCAATGACTAGCTTACCCGACCTTTGTCGTCAAGTGAACCAATGACTAGCTTACCCGACCTTTGTCATCAAGTGAACCAATGACTAGCTTACCCGACCTTTGTCATCAAGTGAACCAATGACTAGCTTACCCGACCTTTGTCGTCAAGTGAACCAATGACTAGCTCACTCGACCTTTGTCGTCAAGTGAACCAATGACTAGCTTACCCGACCTTTGTCATCAAGTGAACCAATGACTAGCTTACCCGACCTTTGTCGTCAAGTGAACCAATGACTAGCTCACTCGACCTTTGTCGTCAAGTGAACCAATGACTAGCTTACCCGACCCTTGTCGTCAAGTGACCAATGACCAGCTTACAGAACTAGATCAAGGTTCCCATTCATGTATCTGTGTACGGGTACGTTCTAGCGCAGCGACAAGGACGACCAATCTGAAGCACTCACAAAGTCTGTTGTTTCATTACTTTCCCTTCGCTAATATAAAATATACATTTAATAAAGTTTATTGAAAGGGAAAAGCTAGGGGAAATTACTACTTATTACTTTCAACAGTGATATCTATCCAAGCCATTTACATAAGTTTTTATTACCAAGCTCATACACCAAGAATTTGCCTGAATATAATAAATTTGAAACATTTTAAAGGTTTGGATTATAGTTATAATTGGAATAAATGTTCTACCTTGTTTAATATTGACATTCTTATTTGTTTATTTTAATCTAAAGGCTCCATTCGGTTGAGAGCATACTGCACTTATAGGCGTGCTCATATCAGGTAGAACTCTAATTTGTGTGTGTATCAAACAAACTCAATATGTCAAGCGGCAGTTCTCGCAGACAAACTCAATAAATTTACCACCTTCATATTTTTGCCGTGCCTCATTAAAAAAAAAAGTATCACTCCATTCTCACCAAGAGGGGTCCGTATGTATCTAAAAAAACTTGTATTAGATAAAGGTATTGTAAAATTTTCAAACGGAGCCCCCAAGAAAAATGAGTTTTCTACGCTCTTGTAATTATTATTAGCACCGCGTCTTACTGCCCGTTCGGGTTATACGCACCTCTTGTAATTCTAACAAACCTCCGACCTGTGCAAGTTTGGTCGCCCCTGACTGAGAATGCCTCCAACTTACCTGTAGGCGGGGACGGGGAAACCCTGCGCAGGACACAACAGCACGAAACTGCGGTTTAACTTTGCCTCGAACCCTCGACTCTTATCCACGGTGGGGAACTTGGGGACAGAACTTCCCACCGGCTCTAAAAATGTAAAGCATGTGCCAGGCCGCGTCTCAGTTTGAGATCGGTATACTCCTATGACTTTTCCAAAATATCCAGACAAACTTTATTTATTGTTATCATTTAAATTTAAAAAATGACACCTTGACAGAGGAATCGAACCCGGGACCTTAGGCTTGGCGCGCCAATGCTACCACTGAACTTTCCAGGAATCGTCCGTTTCTAGGCGTCGCGTACTGAGCCAAAAGTCCCAGGTTCGATTCCCGTGTCCAGGTGTCATTTTTCTATATAAGGAATATGATATTTTTATGCCGCTATAACCGTAATTACCAAATATAATAGAACGATTATTTAATTCATCTTTATATAATTTTCCTGAGTCGCCCTTTTTCCAGTTTTTCTTAAATATAAAACTTGCAACTATTATACATTAACAAAGTTCGAGTTATTTTCCCGGTATTAAATAATTTACTCATGAGTTGTGCCACTGTGTAAATGTGGTATAAAAAAAAACAAATACCGTGCAACCAGCTCATGTTAGAATAACATATCTAGTCAATGAATTCAGTTTCAAAGCGAGAAACAAAAACTCTTCATCAATTGGTTTTAAGTTTTTAGGTGCGAAATTATATTTTAATGACAAGTATTTAAATTTCCTTTTATAGCCTATCTGTCCCCAGCAACAGAAAATATCCCAACTTGTCAGCCTGTAGCCATTCCAAATAATCGTCATATGAACTGAAAATAGGAGTGTAATCAATCAATATTTTGAGAAGCAATAAGCATTCAGTAAAACTCAAAGAAGATCAATGTGTAGAATAATTTGATGAATTTAATCATAAATTTGAGATGGAAAGAACATTTCAAATATATGACCTTGGGCGATACTTCATGCAGCTTTATTTTTATTCTTTAGAACCGCATTTTACCACCCATTCAAGTTATACGCTTAGATACTAAGTTAGGCGTTAGACAATGCAACCATCGAAGAGAGTTACAGCTTTATCAGACTGAAGGTTTTAGAAACACCAAAGAGGTGATATCACCCACAACAAGGTCTTGGGGTGAAGTTCTCACCTCAGAACTCAACGTTCGCAGTTTCAAACCCAGTCAGGAGCGACAAATTTTACTCTAGTGATAAAATTCCGTAGCACAACTTCCTTCGGAGGGGAAGTAAAGCTGTTGGTCTCCATGCCGATTTTTGCTCGTAAAAGAACTCTAGAAGGTATGAAAATACCTTTCCAGACAAAACTGCTCATAGAAATTCTCATTTTCTGATATAATCACTCAGTTCAGCAAGTACACGTTAAGTACCGCAAGAAAACAACAACTGTACAACTATGTACCAATTCAGCTTTTCTGCTGGTTCAAATGACAGGAAGGCTACCAGATCGAGTCGCTAGAAGTGTTGGGTTCAAACCCAAGTGTATGCAATAATGCACACTCGATGCACTCAGCGTTGCCCGGGAGGAATCATTTTAGTGTTTGGTAACTGAACATGGAAGATAACAATAATTTTAACATTTCGGCTTTGAGGTGCATATGTTTGTCCACAAGGACTAGTCATTTTTAAAATTTCTGACTTTGTGTGCGGTAGATATTGCGCAATGCACATGACAAGCAAACAAACAAACCAACTCAAAATATTTCCTTCCACAAAACTATGTTCAAGAAATTGTGCCATGCGCTCAGGTTACTACGAAACCAAGGAGTGACACAATATTGTTAAACACGCCGAGCACACAGTCTCATATATACATCAGTACGGGGTATCCTTGCGCCAGGCATAACAGGTGAAACTGTAGTTAAACTATGCAGCGGATGTTATCCATGTTTGGGAACCCACAGGTTCTACAAGGTGGAACGAGACGTGTCCCCGTTAACACAAAGAAACAGAAACTGACCCAGTTATAATATTGTAGAATGGACCTGTATTAATTTTTAAATTTTCCGTCATCGCGTCTTACTGCCCGTTCAGATTGTACGTGTATGCGCTACTTGCACTAACGTGTGAGGGATGAGGAATGTAGAGTTACAGAGGAAGGTAGAGTTACAGAGGAAGGTAGAGTTATGGAGGAAGGTAGAGTTACAGAGGAGGGTAGAGTTACAGAGGAAGGTAGAGTTACAGAGGAAGGTAGAGTTACAGAGGAAGGTAGAGTTACGGAGGAGGGTAGAGTTACGGAGGAGGGTAGAGTTACGGAGGAAGGTAGAGTTACGGAGGAAGGTAGAGTTACGGAGGAAGGTAGAGTTACGGAGGAAGGTAGAGTTACGGAAGAAGGTAGAGTTACGGAAGAAGGTAGAGTTACGGAGGAAGGTAGAGTTACGGAGGAAGGTAGAGTTACGAAGAAAGGTAGAGTTACGGAGGAAGGTGGTTACGGAGGAAGGTGGTTACAGAGGAAGGTAGAGTTACAGAGGAAGGTAGAGTTACAGAGGAAGGTAGAGTTACGAAGGAAGGTAGTTACGGAGGAAGGTAGTTACGGAGGAAGGTAGTTATGGAGGAAGGTAGTTACAGAGGAAGGTAGAGTTACGGAGGAAGGTAGAGTTACGGAGGAAGGTAGAGTTACGAAGAAGGTAGAGTTACGGAGGAAGGTGGTTACGGAGGAAGGTGGTTACAGAGGAAGGTAGAGTTACAGAGGAAGGTAGAGTTACAGAGGAAGGTAGAGTTACGAAGGAAGGTAGTTACGGAGGAAGGTAGTTACGGAGGAAGGTAGTTATGGAGGAAGGTAGAGTTACGGAGGAAGGTAGAGTTACGGAGGAAGGTAGAGTTACGGAGGAAGGTAGTTGCGGAGGAATGTAGAGTTACGGAGGAAGAGTACGGCAGGAGAGTAAAAATCACCACCAATACACATTACCAGAATTAAAAGCCTGACTTTTCGTTATCCTACTTGAGTCACATCTTATCAAATTGCACTTTCCTACGATTTCCATTAAACAAAAGTAAATTTGTTATAGAATTAAACACATTTCGACTAATTTTATATCAGGTAGTTTAGTGGTACATTTATTATTTTTTTAGGTTATATGAAAAAAATATTCCAAGCAGAGTCAATTTATTTCCAATCTCGAGGTAAAGAAAATGGCGCTGTTTCGATACAATGCCTAGTTTGAGACGAATCGTGTTCTTAAGTGATTTGCTAGACAAAGGTTACCCATTCACGTTTTTTGATAGAAACTATTAGAAAAAATTACTTGCATTAGTTAATGTGAACCTAACTCCCCTCCAGTGGTCAGGTGGTAGAGGCGTCACTCTCACAATAGGTTGAATTGATGATAGTCTGGTGTGTGAATATGGGTACATTCCTTCTAGATTCTACCTTCCTCATCCTTATCTCATGAGTACAGGGTAGTCTGGAAGGGTTGTAAGATGTGGCACACACACACACACGCGACACACCACACACACACACACACACACCTTGGAGGTATTTAGTTTACACAACTCTTTATAGAAAATAAAGTTAGTTGAAGAATTCAAACGCTCACCTAAATTCTGGGACAGGGAACCCTTGAGCAGGACATGGCAACGCAAAACTTTGTTCAACCCTGGTTTTCAAACCCTGGATGTTGTCGAGGGAGGAAAATTTCGGGGCAGCGCTGCCCACCGGTTCTACAAGTAAACAAGACACCCCAATAGAATATTTATAGTAGGTAAACTAAAGTTGGACTGAAGTCACTGTGAGTTAAAGAGTTCGTTATGATAGATTTTGTAAACATCTTTAGACCGAATAAATTCAAAAAGTGTTCAGTAGGTTGTTTTTCTAACAAGGTGTTTGAAAACTCGGGAGCTGAAGGAGGCACAGGACAGGGCTTGTTCTAAGAATGGACCTGTCGCAAGACAGAACACCTAATAATAGTAATAATAATAATAATATGTTTGATATGAGTAATCATTTGTGTTGCTTTGACTATGAAATTAAAATGAAAAGGTAGTTTAGAATAAAAACACCCACATTTGCGTGGGGAGAGGATTGTAAAACAGCACGGCCATAAGATCCCAATTACCCCCCCCCCCCTCCCCCCATTAAAAACAGACATTTTCCTCATTGAAACCTAGCAAGCTATATATAAATATATAATTTTCTGTTATCTACAAAATTCCCTTAACTAGACCAGATATTCCCCTCTTGTAAACCACCACCACCCAACACAAGTTCCAAGGTTCAAAACCCTCAACTGTGAAGATGAGACGTCCATCTGGGCAGATATTGCAATGATTGTGACAAGTGTTACAAAATATTAGTCTTAATACAAATAAAAAATGAACTATTATTTTTCTTATTACGTTTTAGTTCTTGTTTTAGGTTGTTCACTAATTATACTGGTGGGATATGGTATTGATGAGAAGGTAGAGTTTTAAAGGAAATGTGCAATCATTGGTGCAAAGGGAGAGTGAGAAACAACCACCCTCACTACACCCAAACCAGGATTCGAACCCTTGTCTCCATGTCAGTGCAAGCCCAGTACAACCCGAGACCATGTGAACACCGATGCGGGGAAATAAAGTAGAGCTATTGGACAACCAAGTTATTTATGTCCTTGAGAAAACTTATAAAACAAAGACGTTCACCTGCAGGGACCACGCTCCAACCTTAAACATGGCAAATACCTGAATGTGAAAAATATGATAATGGTAAAGAAAAAAAGTATTCAAACTTTACTCTTATCCAGAAGCATCTGTTGGAAGTTTTTGTTCCTCAGCGGCTGTCACTACTGGCTCAAGACTATTGTCAATAATTAAATAATTACAAAACTAAAGCGTTTAATTTTGAAAAATCGCTCACCGAAACGCTGGTACGGGGGAACCCTTGCGCGGGGCAAGTCAGCGCGAAACTTTGTTCGACCCTGGCTTTCAGTCCCTGGATGTTGTAGACCGAAGAGAATTTGGGCGCGGCACTTCCAACAGGTTCTAAAAGGCGTACACTCCAAAATATACTATCGAAAGCATTTTTTTTTAAATTAGAAGAATACTTTCAACAAAGAGGCAATGAAATAAACCATATTATCTGAATGTATTTCGACAAATATATGTATACTAAATTGTTTCCTCTCCATGATCTTTTTTTTTTCATAAGAAATTAACTCTATTTCAATTAGTTTACAAATTGTATTAATTGGTATGTTAAATTGGTCCTCAGAGAATAATTATTCTAGTTTTGAGAATATATCCGCACATTCCCCAGTTCTATCTTGCCGCCTGTACACGCAATATATCAGCAGCCCTCAAGTGTGCGCCTTTCACAACACACTATTATTTGTTGCGATTCCTCACCGCACACCGAACGTGCAAGTTTGAGACACAACAAAAGACTGGGACCTCTGCATGCACTTCAATTCAATTCTATCGAAAATAAATATACTGTAACATTCTAACATTCTTTTTTTCTTATTTCTTTCTACAAAATTATAATAGAATGAAACTTCTTTTAATTTCTTTACTAACTATCGACAAATTTCATGCAACGACAGAATTCATGTACACGAAGAATTTCATGGCACACCGAGAGAATTTCTGGCACACCGACAGAATTTCATGGCACACCGAGAGAATTTCATGGACACCGAGAATTTCATGGCACACCGAGAGAATTTCATGGCACATCTTTTGAGAATCAATGCAGTATATTTAACACTTGTGGCCAGTTTTCCCCAAATCGTCAAGCACGTGGTGTCAAGCAGTGTGTTGCTACTAGGTTAAGTTAACAAACATGTGCCCCATGATTGATGGAGAGTCTGAGCTCATCATGGTGTAAAAGGGGTAGAGCTCAATGAGGCGGGTCACAGATCTGCCAACTGTACAATCTAGATAATTTGTTTGATCAAATATTATAATATCACCATCAAAGTAATATCTAATGTTGAAAATGCTCAGAGAATTGAGACATGTTCATTGTTCAAATCTCTGTGTTTAGTTATTCACTCACTTTTCCTTTTATATAAATGTATTTAAAGTTTCCAATTGAAGTCTCAAATTCGTTTTGTTATCCACTGTTTTTTGTAATAATAATAATAATAATATTTAGCACCGCGTCTTACTACCCGTTCAGGTTATACGCTTTAAGTACTAATTACACTAATGTATTAGGAATTGGGAAGGTTGAATTAGAGGAAGTGAACCCGCATTTTCGTGGAGGGAGAGTGGAAAACCATTAAAGAAAAACCACTCCCAGTTCACCCGACGAGATTCGAACCTCGATCCCCCGTCCTCAGCAGTCGAGCTCAACACGACAAGCGCTGGTTGTTTTCTGGTGTGTATTACACAACAAGATCTCCCCGTCGCTGGCCGTATAGTCTACTGAGAAATAGTGTGCTAGGCCATGCAGCTTTTAATCTATAAGTGGTCTTTAATGGGATTATTTATGAAAATTACACTCCTCTTCTACCTCAAAATATTTTTAAAATTGTTATGCCTCCAGAGGTTATTCAGAACGATCCTCGCCTGATTATTTACATTCTAATTCGATGCCTTTATAAGCCAATTGGAATTTTTTTTTAAACCTTTTCATATTTGAAAATATAAGAGGGGCGTGATATAAATCAAGAAGGGTCAAATTTATTCCAGGGGGGAAATCCCTCTCTTCCAGTTATGTCACCTCTTTTAGCTTAATTTATTAAGTGCTCAATGTAAATTTTCAAACTTGTAAATATTTAACAAATTTTAGCACTTTATGTCTCCCTAGCCCCCACCCTGAAACGTCGGCCTGACAGCAAAGTTATATTACCGACATCATATTTTGTAGTTGCGATGGTTGTTCATATCTCGTTTGGTAGTTTTCTGACCGAGGAATGTGTAAGTTCATCTTGTGATGAACTATCGAGCTTACCTAAACACCGGCACAGGAAAAGCTTGTGCAGGACACAGCAGTTCAAAGCTCACGTTCATTTTGGTTTCCAACGCTTGACTTTTGGAAACTATAGAAAATTTTGGGGCAACGCCCCCAACTGGTTCTAAAATGGGATACATAAGAGTAATAGTAAAATAATCTCTCTCAAACAGTTTTAATCAAAGCATTTAATGTCCAGAACGTAAACCTTCTAAGTTTCTCTTGCATTAAAAGAAAGAATAATAACTTCTCTGTCAATAATAATGGTTCCATATTTGAACACAATGGCTACTAATTATTTGATCTAATGTGGTAGGGATGAGAAGGATAGTGAAAAGAAAATGTGCCAGGGTTGGCTTGGAGATGGGACAGAAAACCACTCCCGCGGGGAGAAAGAAGGGAACGCATTGCGCTTAGAATGGGACTCAACGTCGAGTTCTTCGCTCCTGTATCAATCAGTTTCGACAATTGAGTGATTTGAGTTATTGTTATTCAAACAAGTTTACTTTGTGCGACACGAGAAAATGGATTTAAATGTTACAGATTCGAGAGCATTCGGGAATAAATTTGACCTTACATGTTGTGAAGATGAGGGTCAGTGACTTGTACCCAGCCTCACCTAAAAGCAGGTACAGGAAACCCTTGTGCCGGGCACTGAAGGGTAAAACTGATGCCTCGCACTGCGTCAAAACCTCGTATTTTGTCCAGAGTTGAGAATTTGGGCTTAGAACCACCCACAGGCTCTGCGCACAGAAAAATAAAAAGATCTTGATTGAATCTTTACATTGATTTTTTTTTTCTTATAAAGTATATGCTCTCAGTAGCTCATAACTTTAGCTACCATTTTAATATAAAAATATATAATATTAAATAGTTGGAAGTCTCAACACAAAATGTTCCTGCAATATAGATTAAATTGTGTTTTTGTTGGAAATGTTGTTCTTTGTTTTAGTGCTGCCATAGACCCTAGCCGGCTCAAGGCTGAGTGATACAGAAGGTGGATCCAGATGCTATCTACTCTACTATCTACTCCATCCTGTATTTCACTCGGCCTCACTATAGCTTCCAGCAGAGGGGAGGACAGGATACAGGGAGAAAGAGGAATTATTTCTATCTACCTTTCTAGATGTTTATTTTTTAGCCATCCCATACCATACCTAATCACGCCATTACCTTATGAGGTTGACAAGAAACTGTGCATGTAGCTCAAAAAACAACTTCGTACTTAATACATCCTCACGTCCCTATCCTTGCATCCTCCTTCTCTTCAGCAACATCCACACACTGAGACATACATGCTCTTTTATTCTTAAAACGCTGATGTTATGTAAAAATAAGATATTAAAAACCAGCGATCTCAGACACGGCTGAATGCAGCAAGGTGTTATTACAACCAAATATTTGAATGTCTCTAAGGGGTTTGGGTTTGGACCTTGTCTGAGACTTGTGCGGAAGTATCACTTCACGTGTTTGAAATCAGATCTGTAGTTTAGCGAGAAAACAAACCAAGAGTTCCTCAGAGTATTCAGCAAAGAGAACAAGAAGTGTTTTAGCGAATTGTATAAATGTTGTTCGTAATCTCAGCTCACCTAAACATTGGGACAGGGAACCCTTGTGCCGGGCACTGCAGGGCTAGGGTGCTTTTCATTGCTCGGAGAATTTCAAACCGGGACTTATCCAGGGATGAAAACTTGGGCTTGGCGCTTCCAACTGGCTCTGTGTCAAAACAAACAACCCCTCAGTTCGAGACGGTCTGACACATCCTACACAGGGCTGCAAAGTTAGGGAGAGCTTGTGTTCAGATGTTCCACGTGTATGTATTTTACATCACAAGTGGAAAAACCTTACTGTAAATATCAAATTGTGAGGCAAAGTCTTACATTCGGTGTAGTTAAGATACAATCAAGTTAAGAAATTAAAAATATAATATTTCGTATATTAAATCTAAACAATGAACACGATCAAAAATTCCCCACTTACAGTTTTAAGGATGGGGTGTGGGGTAGCGATACAAGATTAGGAATATATTTAAACACGTTTTTGGTCAAAATAAATTAAAAATTCCTCCAGTAGAAACCTAGTGTTTCATTTTCTTAACACAGTGTTATCAACAGTTGTTGAATATCTGTCGAGGGTGTTTTGGAATTTAATGACAACCTTTTCTCTCCATTTAGAAAGTTTGTCATCTAATGTTGCAGTGCTAATGAAAGATATTCAACAACTGTTGATATCACCGTGTGAAGAAAATTAAACTCAGTTTTTACTGGAGAAATATTTGATTTGTTTTAACAAAAAAAGGTTTTGCTGGTCCCTTCATACGTCCTCAATTCCCAATTTTAAGATGTTACTCTTTCTCTCAATATCACAAAAATTTCTAGAGACTCTAAATTAAAAAGTATAAGCATAATACACTTTATTTCTCACTAGGTATACTTATTTTAATGAATTATATTTCAACACTGAAGAGAAAGAAATATCATTAACTAGAATAAAAATAAAGAAAAATGGAAACCGTAGCATAAGAGGATAGAACAAGTCCTCTTCAACAGCAAGGTGTCAAAGTGTGACAACTCGCTGGAAAATATGTGAACCTTTAATGAGTGATTCATTATGTGATTAAATGGAATTGTATAAAATAAAGAAAGTGGTTGTGTATAGTTTTGATGGGGAAAAATCTTTAGAAAATACATTTCTTTTTTGTGGTTAACATTTTACTATGATATAGTTATTATTTTATAGTTATTAATAATAGTTATCCAAAGTGATAGATGCCGATAACATGACTTGACGTATGAATACATAAAAGTAGATCTAGTAACTCTTTTAGCTGTGTAAAGTTATTATTAATGAAATGTTGCACACCCACAAATTAAAGTTGCAATGAAGCCAGCCCTCTATCAACACTTCCTACAGTTTACAATTGTAATAACATAGTTTGAGGTTGAAAGCTATTTTGAGATATCGGTAAGTCTAAATTTATGTCTTATTTGATGAAATGATAAAAAGAACTAATTTTTTAGATGATACGAAACATTACAAACACCTGACAAGACATTAACGTGAAGTGTTGACCGGGAGAAAGATAGTTTGCGATGTTGGCAGATCTTACCTAGCAGCAGGGACAGGGAATCCTTGCGCTGGGCACAGAAGGGTAAAACTCTCACGGTTCTTAGTTTCAATCGTGCGGCTCTTGTCACCCGTTGGGAATTTAGGGGCCGAACCACCCACCGGCTCTAAGAGTCACCGAAAACCCACAGAAAGAAAAACATATTATATAATATGGGGGACGACTCTTATAAACCAGGAAATATGCCCCATTTGACTGGTGTGCAGTAAAACTACTTTATGTTACAGTAAATAATAAATCTGCCCAAGGATGCCGTCACGGATAAGTAATTAAGTTCTCACACCCACAATAGTGGCCAAACAGTCGAAGGTGTTAGACTCGCAGTGCACATAGTTGTCATTGATAAGGTCAGGGTTCAAGACCCGGCAGGTGATTTCTCTCGACTCTATATGAACTTGTTAGTGCAATTCTAACAAGATACCCTCCTCACCTCAGCCCTTAGATTAAGTTGCTAGTAGCACAGGTTTTTAACACACCTCTATAGGAAAGAATGCTCCTTCTAGAAACAAGGCTAGGCAACCTACCAATCACAGCGACAGCTCTATTTATTTGAATGACAGTATAGATTAAAGATATCATGTAGGTTGGGAGACCAGGGAGAGAGAAGGTCAGGGTGAGTTACAGTTTAATGATGCGGCAGAGCTTCGGCAGTCGTTAATTCTGTCCCTGGAGGGGCTACAAACTCGGTGCCCTTCTACATGTCATGGGAGATTTCAAGGATATTTTTAGTTAGCCGCAATTATTATTATATATATATATATTTAATATAAGAAAAAACTCTTTTCACTTTATGAGGTAGTTGTTCTCTATTTGCAAGAAGGTACAGGAAAGTTGGTTAGAAACCTACAAACGGAACACACTAGAGGCAGCCATTACTTCTCTGTCCAGTGGCAGCAGTGCAAAGTGTGGACCGTTATTCTTTTCATTGCAAGAGCTGTATTGTGTTTGTTTCTTCTATATGTTTCCAGCCAACTTTCTTATATCTTCTTCCAAATATTATAAAACAAAAATAGTATAGTAAAATGTTATCAATGTTGACATATTGTATTTTCTAAAAGGTGTTCCAAATGTACATTCATAATAAAATAAAAGTAGCCCACACACACACTTATGTATGGATGTATGACAAGTTTGTCGAGCAATGTTTCCAAACCAAAGTGTATCTAGCCCCCAGGGGTACACAAAGAAATTCAGGGGGTTACGTGAAGTTCGAAGTTCCGCCGAGTTTTTCTAGTCATAACATATGTTTTGATAAACAAACTAACACAGATTTTGCCGATGTTGTGGAGTTACATAATTCTTTCTTTCCCTTTGTCACGGCTTTGTTTAGTTTTACAACTAGAGCTCTATATTTTACAAAATAGCAGGTATTTATTGCCTTTTTCTTTTTATATTAAAAGCTCGAAGGGTTAAGTTTTTGTCTTAAGTCACATTCCAATGACTTTCAATGTAATTTAGCATATAATCGTAAATATTTTCATTTTCTTTCGAGTATCCAATATTTGAATCCTCCTCCTAGCTCAAGATATGTTTGTTTTAATTTAGTAGCCTACTTAAACGTTATCTCCCAAACATAACCTCAAACAACAAGTGTATTAAGGCTTATGAATATTTATGTACACACTGTACTTCTTATAGTTCCCATAATACCTCGTTATAGTCTATGGGGGTTCATGAACCACAAGATTATACAACATAAATAAAACTTACCTTTTCTTCGTTATCACCATTGCTAAGGTGCATCAAAATGTAGATTCGCAAGTGAAAATGAGCTGGAAGGTTTTTTTAGTCTGGGGGAGGGGAAGGGGTTGGCATAAAGGAATCGTGTTTAATCATTATGGACAGGTTTTTTTTACCTCCAAAAAAAGCAACGTTTATGCTTCCAAGAGTTCAGTGGAAATCAATAAGAATTTTGACATATGCCCAGTAATAATTTTGTGAGAAAAAGAGCGGTCTGACAATTTTGAAAAATGCCCATCTGTGCAGCAGGGGTACCCTATCCCAACATTCAGGCAACATTTTCATTTCATTACACTCAACTGATTGCATGTTATAGATTATTTATTTTTTTAAATAATTATAACATGATAATTAAATAAATAAAAACTTATATCTATCATGCATGATATTATTTGAGCTTTTAATTTTTGTTTTAAAGTGCTAGTGAATTTTCTTATAGTTAAAAAAAAAAATTCAATAGCAGAAAGAGCACATTAATGATCAAATTCCTTATTCTGCTTTCAAATCTTTCAACTTTTGAAATGATTTTTTTATACGATAAAACTATTTAAGCATGCATATGAGAATATGTTCATAGTCTGAAAACCAATCCTGTTGGTAAATATGATCATGATATAGGCCAAAAAGTGAACTAATACCATAAATAATAAAATATTTGAAGAAAATATAATACCCAACATAAAAGTCTGCTTAAAAACGAACTTTCTTTTAACAAACAAGTTGGGGCTACATATTTTTTAGAAAAAAAAAAGCCCAGCAAAAAGAATATTTTTCCCCACCACAAAGTTATTTTACCTTTAAGTGAAATAATACAAAATTTATCTACAGAATTGGTCTTCTAATCTATACCGGCCAAAGGTCAAATATTTAGAGCATTCCTAAAAAAATTATTTACTAATGTGCATAAAAGTAGTAAAAAATATATAATTTAGAAGACGCTTCCAGACAATTATATTTTATTATAGAATAAGTTGTGAGAAATATTTTCCCTAAACTCAGATAAAAATTTTATAAACTATTTAGTAACATAAATGATAGAACTTATATGTATGTAATTTATATTTTATTTTGCATTGTGTCTTATTACCCATTTAGGCTATCCACAAATAATATTACATTTTCCATATGAATAATAATACCAAAAACATATTTTATTTATTTGAAGCAATTGCATTTATTTAAATATTAACAAACTATCCTCAAACACTATAACAACCTTGTCTAGCGAGTGTCAGTCGGGTTGAGAAGTATTGTCGGCATCATTCAAAGTACGTATAGTATGAGGAGCCCCCATTTTGCGCACCAAGTCGGGGTCAAACCCGGCTACTCTGGGCCGAGTCACTCAATGAGTTAGTACCGGTAGCTCCATTAGGGGCTGCCGGTATTTTATTAATCTCTGTATGTTCCAGGTTTTCCAAATGGAATCCCATTTTTCCAGGCACTTTATTTAGAGAGTAATATAGAAGAATTATGTGTCACATTTTATAAAATTAATTATTGTGAAGTCATGCCAATGATGTTTATAACAGGAGAATTTGACCGTGATGGGGAAATATATGCGCAACCGCAACCCACTTTTCAAGGATAAAGAAAAAGGGGGGGGGGGGGAAGGTGGTAGATAAACAATTTAACTTATTATTGTTTATGTTCACTTTTTCTTCTATATAAAGACCTATTTAAGAATTCTGGTTTAATTTATTTTTTATAACAATTTTCAAGTGTTGTTTTAATTCTTTTTGTGAAACTTGCTGCATTTTTTCTAACCACAACAAAATCTGTTTTTTTTTTTTGCGTCCTCCAAGATTGTGTAATCCCTAATTTCAGTTCACTTTTCTTCATCTCCAAAAGTTAACCTTTGATTAAAGAGTCCCACGGTCAGATATACGAACAAAAATAGCATCGGTTGTGTTCCTTACTCTAAAAAAGAAATCTATTGATGCAACAAATTACTACTCAGACTACCGATTATTGCAATGGATATACCAGTGGACAGTAGCAAGTTAACAATCCTTAGCCTAAGATGCAGCTCAACTCATTTTGATCAAGCCCAACTACCTAAGTTATGAATAACTAATCGACTCTCAATAGTCGGAACGCAGCTGTGAATAATTTTCTTACAGCTCTGTAAATTATTCAGGTGTAACTTAGCTGATTAAATGCTGACAGGAGAATGTTTTCGACGGCAAGATTGTTTTATCTCCTCGACTAAGCAGGTGTATTTTATTCAGGTAACAGCAACTGCATTGAAATGTTTGACCTTTGACCGCACAAATGAAATTAAAAATAAACTGTTGGTGAAAAGACTTATCGGCATTTATTTCTTGGCCCATGTGTCCATCAAAAATACTTCTTTGTACAATATAATAAATACACGGGGCATAAGGTTTGACATCCAAACAAAAGACTTAAAACATAATATTTTGGAGTCAAATATTCAAGTAATTGGGTTTGTTATTTTTTTTCCTTCCATGGAGAAAATTGACTAAACCAGTATTTCAATTAATCATTTTATTGATAAATTTGACTACCTAATTATGTAAACATTTACTAAGTGTATCAGCACATTGAAAAATGTATTTTAAATAGTGATATAGATAAATTTTTAAATAATATACATTGAATTGTTTCACTAATCAGACACCTTAGCTCAGTCAATAGCGTGTTTATCTACCGAGCTATGGGTCCCGGGTTCGGTTCTTGGATGACCGAAACTGTATCATTGGTGAAATGTGGGTTTACCCTTTCAAATTGATAAATTAACAGCCGGGGACTAGATGTTGTGCTTGTTCCAAGTTAGATTATAAGGCCTCGCATGCCGGTAGTGGAAAATACATGGCTTGAAAAAATAAATTGACCGAGGCCTAAGGCTTGGATACAGTGATGGATGTAAATAAATAAAGTTTCAAAATTGAGGCAACATAATTTATTTTTTCTATATGTTTAGCAATAAAACAGAGCTAAGAAAATGTAATTTGTTTCTTCAACATAAGGTTTACTAACAACTCTTAAGAATCAGGAAAGAGTAATTTAGCTTAGTGTGTAGATGAGTTTGAAAAACAAATCTATCCATGTTCCTACCCAGGATTCGAACCAGAGAACCACGCCAATAGAAAACAAGTGCCAAGCTGTGAGTGTGTTTGTACAAAGTCACAGTTGTACAAGAGCAACCCTCTTCAAAGGAACTAGACGGTGCTACACAACATGGTTTTCTGTCCAGCCTTCGAGCAAATGAGTTATCGGTTCATATCACTATTTAAATTATATATCTCTTGATAAAATGCTTTAAGTTAAGAGTAGTATTTTTTTTAAATCAGTTAAATAAGAAGCTTTGAAGAGCAAATAGCCGATGATTAAAGAACAATTAAAGTGAATTAGGAAATATTATCATACAGAAAAGTTAAAGAGTTTGAACAAGTCTTTCAGTGGAAAACCAAATCTGTTTCTTTGTATGATTTCTATTGTAAGTGTTAGCCGTGCCATCTTTTCACTGCCAGTTGATTTAAGCGCGACATGAGTGTCAACAGTTTAAATGAGACTCACCGGTGATGACCAGTCTCCCCTTGGTGGCGCTCAGTCTAGTCTCTCCCGTCAACCGGTGCTTGGTGCGACACTGGTATGACTTGTACCCGTCTTCAGGCCCCACGTCTCGGATATGAAGCTCTCCAGAGGGCAGCACCAGGTACTTGCCATCTACAGGACAATCGACGGGAGTTATTGCGAGTGTTCATTGGAAGGAGCGCGCGCACATTCTTCCCCCTGACATTGCAATCTTAGTCATCAGATCAGATATTACGATATACTGTTCCGCGTCTTACCCGACCGGGTTGTATGGGCTTGGTTAAAATAATGGTGTAGAGATTATAAGGTAGACTTAAAAGAAAATGTACCCACATTTGCAGGAAGAAGGGGTAAGATACATTTAGAAAAATCGACCCTCTGTACGTCCGCCTGGGGTTCAAACCACTTACACCAGACTAAAAAGGCCTGCCATTTAGAGAGTGTGTACACAAAATTTAGCTTGTAAGTCTGGTTAGAATAATTAAAACAGAAAAACAAAAGGAAAATATAAAGGTATGGCCTTTAAATTTGGGGGGAAAACTACAGGCTCCCAACAAACACCACGGCATGACAAATCAAAATACAAATATGTTTTCAGGGTACAGTCGACTGTTCGAGCACAATGGTCAAATGTACTCCAAGAACTCCTCGTTGATGCCCCATTAGTGTGATATATTTTCAGCCTGAAGTATTCCTGGCCTCACTTTCTTAACCTCATTCCACTCATATCTTATTTAATATAAACAATCTACTTTGTTTTCCATAGTCAAAATAATTAAAAGCTCAAGATAATTTCTGAAATGATAAATGATTTTACAGAATACTTTGTCAAGATTTAAACCATTTTAAATAAATATCTATATGAATATTTTTCTAGATAAGATATTTCAAAATGGTTAAGAGTATCCAAATAAATAAGGAAACTTTTTAAAACCCTGGAGTTTAAAAATAGTTTGAAATATATTTAAAAAAAAAAGTTTCAAATCAAATAGATGACATCAGAATGTAATAGCAATGTGGGAGAAAAATGAGCACACATGTATATTTGTAGAGTAATCAATAAATTCATACAATCATTTCTTTAAAAGATTCCATTTTAGAGAAAGCAACATTCAAACAAAAATGGAAAAATATTTAGTACTTTTTAATTAAATTATGAAGGTGGTTGTGTTTTAAATCATATTTCAAATGATCTTAGGATATATCAGTTTAATTTATTTATCAAGGAGACTGTATAATATTTGTATAGCACAAAACACAGACATTAAAACACAAACTTTCACCTTGACCCGGTGATCACTTGCATATCATTGTGTTATAAATATATAATTATAGACAAAATGCTAGCTAAAAGAAAGTGAAACCAATTTAACAAAATATCCTTCTGGTTGCAACTAATGTGAAATTTTTAAGAATGTTCTTAATACTTTACCAGTATAGTTCCAAACAAGATCACAGACATTTTGATTTAATTTAAGAAATACATGTAATGGAATCTCAACAAAAATATGATTGTTTGAAATTAAAATTAAACTTTATTAAAAATAATATGTGTAGAGTTTGTTTACATTTGATATGAATAATGTAATAAGTGATTTATTGCAAAATTTTAATCATCACTCATTTGAAATAAAGTTTCAGAGGTTTTAACTTTTAAAAGGATCAAATATGAAATTGCATGGTGCAAATATTAAGGGTCTAAAAGATCGCAATTTCTATATTTTCAATCAAATGAGTAGGAAATAAAACTATGAAATTAGTTCCTCTTTAAAATGCACGTTAATTCTGTTTACCTAGAAAGTCTTACCTTCACTGGTTCAAGTATGGCCATGCCATAGCGGAACCAATTAATACTTTTCAGGGTAGACAAACAGGGGATACTAAATATTATTATGACAATTTCCATTTTGATAGCTAGATTAATCAT
This sequence comes from Timema cristinae, assembly GCA_039000515.1. Lineage (NCBI taxonomy): Eukaryota > Metazoa > Arthropoda > Insecta > Phasmatodea > Timematidae > Timema > Timema cristinae. The sequence continues at coordinate 59,914,535 of JBCFYV010000024.1, forward strand.
AACTTTAATATGTGGTCGTAAAAATGTTTTATTCAATTAAAATAACACATTTTTGAAGTTACGTCTTTTATTGCTCCATGCAGCTCATTTAATATAATTAATATTGTCATAGCTATTAATGTATATGTTTTTAATTAATTACTGAAATGAGTGATTGAATAATCGATAACAAATACTAAAAAAGTTAGCAAAAATATTGTTCTTAAATTATTATTATTATTTTTTTTTTTGCTTTGAAATTCACTTTAAATATATTTATTTTATTTAGAAGATTTTATTTCAAAGACTAGATTAAACCAAATGATAAAATAAAAAACACAAACTAGCACTGGTCACCTTAAATAGATATATTTACACTATTCTGAAGGTCACTTTACAAAGAAGTGGCTGTATCTTGTGTTTTAATTTACAGCAGAGACAAAAATAATATTAATACAATAATTGTTCTGTTTAAATAGTTTATAAAATGTATCTGAATTAAGACCGTGTGCTTGAGTTTGAGTAAAATACCAACAAATGTTATTTTCTGGCACAGTTTTTAAGGAATATAAAAGTTACTTTGTGCATTTATAAACAAAAAATATACAATTTTTAATAAAACAAATTACAAATTTTATTTCCTAATTTAATTTTTTTTTAAATTAAGAGGATAGTTTAAAAAAAACTTGAGATATTGTGTATAATTTTGTCTAATGTACATTTTCAATAAATTGTACAAATGCATTTAAACATTTGTTGATATAAATTTAATGTTAAGCAAATAATATAATTTAATGTTTTATACTAATGATCATGCAGACTAATCATTAAATATAAAACTCTAATATTAATGAAATGAAGGGAAAACTAGGGAAAGACAGATGGAAAAAAAGGGAGAGGATTATGAAAATAAATGTCAAGAATAGTAAAATTATTAATAACAACAGTGAAATACATTAAATTAACATCAACAGATAGCCCTGAAATAATAATAATAATAATAATTGTTTACAACTTATTTTAGATAAGTTGAGAGTGAATGTAACCAAATAAATTATATTGACTGTATTTGGTCCGTTATAAATCTAAAGAACAAAAATACAACCCAAACTAAAAAAAAAAAATCAAAACTAAGTTGATCATTGTAGTGTGAGCCATGGCTTTGTTTACATATGCTCTCAACTTAACCGATACGTATTGTACCATAATTGCTGTTGTCTAAGAAGATTTCAGTGTCTTCGTTCTCCAGCCAAGATGCAACGAAGACAAAGTCAGCAACAAAACTTGGAATGTGACATTTAATAATAGCAGTGTTCCCCGGAGTACGTGTTCGTCCATAACGTTCACCTCGTATCGCTGCGTCACAACTGGAAATAGGCAAGAGAAAAACCAACGTGGAGTCTGGGGAGTTTTTGATTTTTAGAAGGGGGGGGAGGTAAATTTTGGGGACGATCGGCCCAGAGTTTCGTCCCAGGAGAGGGGGAGTGCAGCCATCAAGAGAATGAGCTTGTATGAACGAAGCCAAGGAAGTAGTTCCTGTAAAAAATAAATCAATCAGTTACAAAACTATTTGCTACGGTGATAAAGAATTCACGTGAAAGTTGGGAAATAAGACGATTCATCCAGGCCCAGTAATTTTTTTTAAAAATTAACCAAATATAGGAATTCTTGTAAATAAAATTGTTTGTATTTTGGTTATAACATAATAATAATAATCTGACTTTTCCTCTGAATATAATCTTACCTCCACAAATCGAGCGAAAATAAACAAAAGGGGCTTAAGTTCTAGAGTAAATGAATAGTTTACACTAAATCTACTGTAAATGTGTATAGGAGTTGTTAACATTGTTTAATTGTGTCAGTTAAGTGTACATTAGAGGGGAGCAAACATTGCTATTGACTACTGCACACCGACACTCGACACTCGACACTCGCATCCGGCCTTATCTCCAATATTTACAGCCCGTATCGCACCTTAATCCCGCAGAGCCATTGTTCCCTTTGTAAAGGAAATGTTACATGTTCTGATTTCATGTGTAAGCAACATTAAAAACTATGGTCGATATTTATATTTTTAACAGGGAAGGTTTGACTGGGAAATTTAACAGTATTGGTCATTTAATTACAACAGAAATGTAATTTTTTCTAGTTTTATGATCAATAAAGCAAAAGAGTTTTAAGTTTAAACGTATTAGTGACTTAGTATGAAAGAATGGACATATAATTAATGCAACAATTTAAATAAAGGTGGGGGATATGGTACCCCTAGCTGTGTGACTTTATGCCTATCAGATTTTTACGTGTTTGATTGGTACAATTGTTCTGTACTGGAGCAGCAACAGCTTCTGTAAAAGAGCAAACGATCAAAGTGAGATACCAAACAAGGCGATGTGAGAATGCAGGGAGTAGGTTCTGTGTCTACAGGGTGGCGAGTGTTTATTACCGTAGTTGGATGCGGGCGGCAGGTAACGAGTCCCCTGAGTGTCTTCCCAAGACATAATCTCCACATGGTCAGATACAAACGAGGGGATATTGCACTTGAAGACCGCAGTGTTACCCTTAATCACAAACACATCATACACTTGGGCCTCGTAATATTGGTTCACCACTGAAACAAGGCAACATACAGTGACGTGTTATCTTGGCACGTTACACAACTCACACCTTGGAACTTTAAGACTCCAAAAGTGTATTTAGTTACCGAGACCAAACATTTTGTTTGGCAATCACCTCAACTGCTGTTCCTAGAAGAAAGAAAGAGTTTTTGACCTTTTTACTGCAGATAGAAGGTTTGTTCCGCCGACACATCTGAGGAGTATGTGTAAACATTGTCACTGTCCCTAAAGTTACTAAGCAACATCCAGGTCGGATGATGAATATCGTTAATCTTTTCCAGTCCTGAAAAACCAAATATGAAGAATCTAGGTTAGAGAATTCTTAAGACTACAACACCCATTTTATTCCGTTTACCATAATCGGCAGCATCGGTCGGTGAAGCCGAGAACGAGCCGTCGTCCGTCAACCACTCCACAACGTCGACAAAGTCGGCGACAAAACTGGGGACGAGGCATTTGAGAACGGCGGTGTTGCCCCGGAGGACAAACTCGTCAATGACCCGGCTCTGGTAGAACTGGTGCACGACTGAGCGAGGCAGGAAAAGCAAAGAGAGAGTTAATATAATAGACCGAGCGGCTCTGGGATGGTTTTGTCGATTCGTTGGAGAAAGTGTCGCAGTGTCTGCTCGGCTAACTTTTGAGGAGGTGAGGTGAGAAACACAGATTTGAATAGTTTATTGATTGCATGAGGTGACTCATTAAAATGGAATGTGAACCGTAGAGAGCAACTAAATATTAAAGAGCGAGTTCAGGCGGAAGAAACCAAACAAATCTATAGTGAATCTTGGTTTTTTTTACAGATGCGATATAATTTTCGAGTCACCTCATGTAGCTCCAGATCTGTTCAGACAAACCTGTTGAGAATAATAAAACACACAAGTTACTAGAGTCTCTTGGAATGACGCCATAATTTCCGCCCCGGGGAAGAGAGTATCCTTTCATTCCCACCAACCTGTATATTAAAAAAAAAAGTGAGGTTAAAAGATATTAAATAATTGTCTAGGCCAGACCCAAAAAGAAGTGAGGAGGAAGTTGTCTCAATGATTACCATAGTCAGAGTTGGGGTAGTAGGTCCCGCCATTGGTATCTGTCCACATCTCGACAGACACAAAGTCCGACACAAAGCTGGGCACCTCACACTTCATGACAGCGCTGTTTCCGCGGATCACATACTCGTTATCCGCCTCAGCTTCGTAAGATTGAGACACGACTGTAAGAAACACGCAACTTGACTCTCGTGACGTGGGGAGGGTGTATTGGACAGGAAAGGAGAAAATGAATCAGGGCCTAGCCAGGTTTTGAGCGATGTGAATAAGTAATAGGCCTTTATCGACCAAACAAAAGTTGGATAATTTAGGAGAGCATGTTAATAATTGTAATCCAAGAAGCATTCAGTTGACTTGACCTGCTTCCCATGTCAGTTTTATTATTCAGACTAAAAGAAAACAAGCTTGGAAGAAAGGACATACTGTATATTAATCCTGTAAATTAAAACATAATATTGAATTAATATACACCCTGAAACATAATTAAAAATAAAAATTTACTATAGGTGCCAATATTACAAATCTGGGAAGGCGTACACTTGTTTATTGATGCAATAAAATATTTTTCTCTGAGACAAGATAAAAAATCTGAAACTCAAATTCGTTATTGATTCAAAACAAACTTAAAAAAATTGTTTATGGTTAACACCAATTAAAGAATAATTCTATAATATGTAGCGAGTCGCAACATTTAAATAGTCAGGAAAATCCTCCAGCAAAAGAAACTTGTGAACAAGTTTCCTCTGAAAATCAATAATGTTGAATATAGACGACAGTAGACCACCTTGAAAGAACGGAGTGTTACGAGACTGTGACGAGCGGAGCAGGAGGCTTCTACCTGGGAGCAAAGGTAAGACGTTAGTACATACAGAAGAAACCTCCAACCCCCCCTCTATCCTTACTTTCGTCATTACCGTAATTATCACGAGTGGTTGTTTGAGAATGAATCTCCCCATCATCGGCTATCCACGACTCGACGGCCACAAAGTCTGCCACGAAGCTCGGAATCTTGCACTTCATGACTGCGCTGTTCCCGCGGATTACATATTCATTCTCCGCCTCTGTCACGTAGTACTGGGACACAACTGCAAGATCACGTTAGTTTAACATCCAGGAGGGAGGGGGGAGGGGGGGTAACACACTCGTGCTGTATAGTCTCACAAAATGATGATCAGCGTGGCTTCGGTATCAGACACTGAAATATTGTGTGGTTTTATTAATATAACTAAGATAGCTCAATGTTTTCCCAACCAGACACGCTTAAGAAAATAATATGAAAACCATTATACATCTAGTTATGAGAAAATTACTTTTGGAATTTTCTACACTGCAGAAAGGCAATGTCCAACATTTGGACAGTTAAGTAATGGCAGAAAATAGCTTTGCATTTATAATATAATTTTTAAATAGATTTTTTGTAGGGATATTTATTTTTACAGTCCTAGAGAAATTTAAAAAATATCTTGGTAATTTAAAATGGCCCACAAAACTTTAATAAAACGGTTGGATGCGAAAATTCCAAAAGTTTAAGTTGAGCTCTGGCATTAATGAGACATAACCTGAAAAATATATTATTAAATTTACAAATCAATCTGTGAACACATGTAATGTTTGTTAATAGCAAGTTGGAGAGGATAGGACAATTAGGAAAGAAATGGAACGGGAAGTTTGTCCACGCAGTGCTGGGCTATTACCGTAGTTGTCGGTAGATGGCAGGTGAGTCTCCCCATCGTCAGAGGTCCACGCCTCCACCTGGACAAAGTCAGCGACGAACGAAGGGATGCTGCACTTGAGGACAGCCGTGTTGCCGCGGATTACATATTCTGTCAGAATCTCCGCCTCGTAAAACTGATTTACCACTACAAGGGGAGCCAACATTTGCATCAAGTCGAGACACAACAAGGATTCCAAGGACGAGTCGAGACACTAAAAGGATTCCAAGGACGAGTCGAGACACTACAAGGATTCCAAGGACAAGTCGAGACACAACAAGGATTCCAAGGACAAGTCGAGACACTACAAGGATTCCAAGGACAAGTCGAGACACCACAAGGATTCCAAGGACAAGTCGAGACACTACAAGGATTCCAAGGACAAGTTGAGACATGAAAAGAATTCCAAGGACAGGTCGCGACACGACAAGGATTCCAAGGACCTTTGTCTAAGAGTTGATGTCATTGAAACAGGACAATATTTGTCAAACTATGACACAATGGGGGTTTAAAGGTTTGTTTGACGGGGTGTAGCTCCCACTGTCCTGAGGTCTTCGTCGTCCAGATGGAGACAAAGTATGAGAAGAAAGACCACAAGAGAGGCCAAGAAAGAGATGGGAGGAAAAAATTGTCCCATTGAGAGGAGAAGAATGGAAGCAACTAAAGGAGAAAGAATTGTGGAAGGGCAGCGGAAGATGAGGCATTTTACTAAACTAACCCGGTCACAGTTGATGAAATAGAATGTAAAAGCCAGCGACATTTGTTACAACATTATTTCAGACATTAAATAATGATAATATTTTCGCAATATTGTACTTCACAATCCATTAGTTACATCTTTGTTGGTTATGTTTGATTAGTTCTGGCAAAGCCTGTGAAATAAAGATTTGTCAGTAGACATATTTGAAATCCATGTACAGCATCTACAAACATAATTAATTGTATAATTAATATTAATTGTTCCCCACACAAAGCAAATCTATATTTATATATATTTTTTAAATGCTCTAATATCAGTGAAAGTATTTCAGTTATAATCATAAAATAAAAAAGATTTTGTTAAATAACCTTTGACTGTGAGAGTTTTATTAATTTTTCAGGCATTTATAAAATATATATATAATACTATCCTTGTACAAGAAGTACACTTTGTATTCCTTGATAGGTCGCAATCCTACCTTGAATGGTTCCACTATGGTGCAGCTTTTAATATAGTGTCATAGTGGAACATGCCAAGGTAAGACTGCATGTAACATGTAAGTAACCATGTGAGGTTTTGACCAAACTCGGGAACTGCAATACCTGTGAAAATACAAACTGAATAAAAATTAAATCAAAGGAAAGAGGAGAGGAAAGAAACCAGGAATTGGTGTAAGGTGAGAGAGTCAAGAAAATGATTAGTTTAGCAACCAACGCCGAGCCCCGCCATTTTGTATTCTACAGTGATGATCATTAGTGATAAAACCAGACAGTTAAATCTAACAATGTGTCTGATATATAAAACTTCAACATTAAACACAACAATGCACTTCTATTGGTTACATTTATTTAGCACCAGGCCTTACTACCCATTCGGGTTATATGCTTTTAAATTAAAGTAATGGATCAAAATAGAAGAATGTGCAAATTTTAGTAAAAGAGTTGTTTTTTATTTCAACAAAGTTTTTTCCCTCCCCCCACTTTGTTAAAAGAGATTTATCCTTAAATTGGCAGCAAAAAATGAAAAATGCTCTCTTTTTAGCTATATCCCAACAACATTACATGTAGCTTTCTGAAAGACCTTTTTTTCTTACCAGAAAGTGTTAGGAGGAAAAGGCCTTCAAGATGTGCGTTCATAAGGAAAAGTGCTTATAAATACGTCATGCCCAAAGAACTTATAAATGTTGTGTTAACACTAGCAGGGAACGGCTGAAGTGAACCGTGATTACCGTAGTCCGGCGCGGGGCGGTAAACAGTACCATCGCTGCCGACCCAAGCCTCCACCCGGACAAAGTCCGCCACAAACGACGGAATGTTACACTTAAGAACGGCCGTGTTGCCTCGGATCACATACTCGGACACCACCTCCGCCTCGTAGTACTGATTCACAACTAGGGGACCACCACAGGTACATTTCACACATCATCAGTCAAGTGGGAACCTCAGAGGTTCAACAGAATAAACCAACCAGTATAGACAAACTATTGGACGCATTACCGCCGGATGGCTGCTATGATGCACCAGGTTAACTGTTTCCTTTCAAATAGTTCAGTGAAGCTAGAGATGTGTGAGATTCACTGTTTGAACAACCTGAATCTCAAATAGAGAATTTGAACCAGGAAAAAAATTATTTAGATAGGCAGAAATATGAATGTAACAGAATAATATAAAAGCAAAATAATAAATAAATGTTAACATTCTGACCATCAGTTAAGTGCTAATCTACTGGTCTGAGAGCTGGTTGTTAAGCTTGAAACATAATTATGATGGGGTAGAAACACCAATAAGCAGTACGAGTGCTCTCAAACCAATTCCAATGTAACATTTTGGAAAAAATCTATAAAAAATCAATCACTAATCAGACATTTTCTCGAATCCCCAAATCTCTAATATCCTTAAAGGGTTTAAGGACTAGAAGGATTTGAGGGTTCAAGGATTCCATCCCTAATGAAAATGTTGCTTCCTTCACTGAAGCAGGTAACCGAGTTTTCATTAGTAAAAGGAAACGCCAATAAATATGATATTTCAATTATTTTTATGAATCAATTAACTTTTACAAAAATGCCACTTGCTATTTTTAGTTGTCAGTACTGGTTGATTTTAAAAACAAACAACACCTTCGAAAGTTGAGGATTGTATTTCTATCAGAAACTCTTGTCGATTGTAGTTGTCTATAGATGTCAGCACTCTCTCTACCTGTAACAATACACATATGCCCTTGACGTGTGTGAGGAGGGATGAGTGGAGGAGAGGTTATAAATGGCGTCTCAAGGGTGTTTTTACCATGCGAGGGGGAGCTCTCCTCGGACGAAGACAGGGTGTAGGTGTTGCCAGAGTCGTCCTGCCACGACACCACGGTTACAAAATCCGCCACAAACGACGGGATGCTGCACTTGAGCACAGCAGAGTTACCTCGGATCACATACTCGTTGTTCACTTCGCTCTGATAGAACTGTCGCACCACTGAATGCGCAAGGAGGAGATACAAACATATGACTGGCTGGGTTGTAACAGTTACACAGTCTAGTTCCTTCCATGGGACACACAGCTCCGACTGAAATATATGTTCACCTCCACGCTTGAAAGATAACAAGACTTTATTAAATATGACAGTCAAAATATATTTAGAAGGTGAGTTTAGTTACAACCAGTGGTTCACTCGACATTCAGAGTAAGCCTCAACTGTCCCGGAATATCACGAGTATTCATCCTGGTCGCCTGTCTTCGCTGTAAAGGACGGTGTGGAGTAAAGGTAGGTTGAGATGATACACAAAATGAGACCTACAGATAATGAATACATATAAGTAGGACAGAGAGAGGTGAGGACAAAGAGAGAGTTGATGAGAGGGTAAGACAAGTAAACCCCACACTCACTTTCCTTTTAGAATCGCACAAGAAATTTCAAAACATTACACCCCCCCAAATCAATCCATTTGCAAAAACTATTTTCCTTGTGAAAGATGCTTTTTAAGATAAATGCTATCCAAGGGAATGTGGGGTTTGTTTGTTAATTCTGGATGACCTTGAGGACATGGGCATTGCTAGCATCTGGTCAAATGGGGGGCACTCTCAGTTCCTTAAAAGAAAATATGAATTGGTTTCAATCTAAAAAATTGAAAAAAAAAACATGTTTAGGGCAAAAATGATTAAGGTTACTTTTCTTTATACAGCACAATTTTTTTTAGCATTGCGTCTTACTACCCATTTTAGGTTATTTGCTTTTGTACTAATTACTTTAGTGGTTTTAGATATGAGGAAGGTTATATTTATAAGTGTACCCACATTTGCGTGGAGGGAGATTGGAAAACAGTTTTGGAAAAAACCCATCAATACACTCAACCGAGGTTTGAACCGCGATCTCCCTGTCATCGGTAGTCTAGTCTAGTGCATGGGCGGTTACGATCTAGCAATGCCTGTGTTCTCAGGATGAAGGGAATCAAGGCTCAGAAAGACCTGCAAAGTGAAGGGTTACCATAGTCGGTAGTGGAGGGGTAATAGTCATCCCCCTGGTCTGTGTGCCACGAGACCACGCTCACAAAGTCCGCCACAAAGGACGGCACCTGGCACTTGAGCACCGCAGAGTTCCCTCGGATGGCATACTCCTTGTTCACGTCTGTGTCATAGAACTGCTGAACCACTGAAATAGAGCATCCCTCAAGTCATGTGACAACCTCTCGACAGATGACACCCACAGCGGGTACACTCTCTTACTACCTGTCCGGGGTTAGACGCATATACACTGTACGCTAATGTGTTAGGTGGAGGGAGAGTGGGAAAACACCATTCTCAGTAAACCTGACCAGGATTCTCACCCATATCTCGCCGTCCTCGAAAGTTCAGTCTCGTATGAGAGTGACGCTATAGACAATTCGGCCACCAAAGTGGAGTCACAGAAGATATAGTTTTTTAGTGAATATGTAAGAAGAGGAAAGATTTATAACAAATCAGTTTTGCTTGTGCTTCAAACTATTAAAGAAAAAAATAGAATTTTATAATTTAGTATGAACCTCTTAGTTAAAAAAAAAAGTCCCCTTTTTTAATGTATGGAATTTAAAAAAATACTTTAGTATTATATTTATTCTACCGAAAATTGTTTGATGTAAAAATACAGACCTTAATTTATGTTCCCTTTCGCTCCCACATTAATGACTGCTAAGAATAATTCAAAAATATTTAAAGTTATTTGAAAGTTATTATTGCAGCAGAGTTTAATTTATGGCTTAGTCAAAATTAAGACCAACATGAACCATGTAAGAAAATGGTGTTAGTACCTATTCAACTAAAATCAAAACATAGCGAGGACTTGGTGGGGCAGTAAACGAAGGATGTGGGCAGAGAGAGTTACGAAACCCCCCGCCCCCCTCATTAAGGAAGACAATGTTGTTTGCTTATGCACCCTCAGCTTTGAGACTTAGCACTTACGCAGCCCTTTGAGAGCCCCATCAACAGCTTACATAACCCGCCCCTACGACGTGACTCAGGTGGAAAACTGTGTTCATAACCAGTGATACATTGAATTATTCATCACAAGTTAGATGGGGGAGTAATGAAGAGTAGATTCATGGTCAAATAGGGCCACAGGGCCTTTGCTATCTACTTAATGTTCGAAAGAGCTCCAAGTCCTAAGAAACCATTATCTACATTTTAATAAAAAGGAAAGTTTGTTAAAAAAAAAAAATTAGGTCCTAGTTTTATGGCATGTAAGCTTGTTGCTTGGCTAGAAAATGACTACATGTCCAAGATGTATGTGACTTTTTCATTTTCAAGTTGGTATTTAAGCTAAAAAAACAAAACTTAGATTTTTGTGAAACAAATAAATACAAAGAATACAAGAACACAATAAGTCTTTCCCACAGTAAATAAATGGAAAGTTTAGTAAACAATCTGGTAGCCAGGATATTAGCTCGACTACACTCAAACCAGAATGTGTCAAAGTCTGTGTTGAAATCCGGTTTTCTGCATTCTTCAATCGACAAAAGATATATGTTGTGTTTTTATTAAACACTAGCAGTCCCGCACGGCGTTTCCCGTGACCCACTGTGGTATAATAATTATTTAAATACTCTTTATTCCTTATCCCGTGGGAATTTCGAAAAATCCGGCCTTATTCCTTGTCTACATCATAAAGGGAACCTTTGTGTAAAATTTCAGCTTTCTAGGTCCATAGATATATTAAAATTTACTGTTTCTCGAATCTAAATTTTACTGTTTTCTAAATTAGAATACATAATACCACACCACGACGCAAGTTTGGCTTGAGATGTATTATCTACCTAAGTTTGGTGCTACCCGTGGGGTAAGAGATGTATTATCTACCTAAGTTTGGTGCTACCGTGGGTAAGAGATGTATTATCTACCAAGTTTGGTGCTACCCGTGGGGTAAGAGATGTATTATCTACTAATTTGGTGCTACCGTGGGTAAGGATTATTATTACCTAAGTTTGTGCTACCCGTGGGGTAAGAGATGTATTATCTACCTAAGTTTGGTGCTACCCGTGGGGTAAGAGATGTATTATCTACCTAAGTTTGGTGCTACCCGTGGGGTAAGAGATGTATTATCTACCTAAGTTTGGTGCTACCCGTGGAGTAAGAGATGTATTATCTACCTAAGTTTGGTGCTACCCGTGGGTAAGAGATGTATTATCTACCTAAGTTTGGTGCTACCCGTGGGGTAAGAGATGTATTATCTACCTAAGTTTGGTGCTACCCGTGGGGTTAAGAGATGTATTATTACCTAAGTTTGGTGCTACCGTGGGTAAGAGATGTATTATCTCCTAAGTTTGGTGTACCGTGTGTAAGAGATGTATTATCTACCTAAGTTTGGTGCTACCCGTGGAGTAAGAGATGTATTATCTACCTAAGTTACCTGATAAGAATGACTATCTCCTGTTGTGCAGTAGTAAGATAGAATTACATAAAACTACCTAAGTTTGGTGCTACCCGTGGGGTAAGAGATGTATTATCTACCTAAGTTTGGTGCTACCCGTGGAGTAAGAGATGTATTATCTACCTAAGTTTGGTGCTACCCGTGGAGTAAGAGATGTATTATCTACCTAAGTTTGGTGCTACCCGTGGGGTAAGAGATGTATTATCTACCTAAGTTTGGTGCTACCCGTGGAGTAAGAGATGTATTATCTACCTAAGTTTGGTGCTACCCGTGGGGTAAGAGATGTATTATCTACCTAAGTTTGGTGCTACCCGTGGGGTAAGAGATGTATTATCTACCTAAGTTTGGTGCTACCCGTGGGGTTACATGGGCTTTTAACAAGACTCAAAGTAGTCACGAGAATACAAAAATTGATTATGGATTTACAAGTTTGATGAAATTGTGACATGTGATAAATATGACTTGATGTGAATTAACCAATACCACAATAGAAAACATCAATAGTTTGTGAAAAAAACTCTTGTTGCAAGTAATGTTACTATATTTGTTTTAAAACATCAATTTGTAACAAAATTACGCTGTACAGAATAGACAACAAATCTTCTTTGCAGATACTGTAAATAAGAATTAACATAAAAACATACAAAACAAATAGCGACATAAAAATATCAATATTAGATTTATAGAATTATCAACAAAGTTATGAGCACTCAAAGATACTTCATAAAAAAAATGGCCAAAATAACATAATTATATTAACAAGGTCAACTCCAACAACATTTCTATTTACAACACGACTTTAAATTACACAAAAAAGTGACTTTCCAAATAGTTTTTTTAATTAAAAATATCTGTGAATAAAAGGAATCTTTAAAAAAAATGTATAAATGTATGGTATAGAAACAAGGCTAAACTAAGCCATTTGTTATAATTTGAAATAAATACATTAGTTGGCAGTATCATGTCTTGAAGTGTTGCCAGGGTAAGCAGTGCTTGTCCAACCAATGCCTGTAAATAATAAGTTCTCATCACTCAGTAGAACACTCATTGGTCAGGTTTAAATGAAAATTAACTCGCATATGAAACATGTAGAGTATACCTTATGTATGACTGGTCAAATGGGGACAGTTGTAACAAGCTCTGCTTACCCTGGCAACACACTATGACTTGACACTTATGTAGACCTATATTATAATAAATATATACTATAAGCAACAGATAAATATTTGTTGAAAAGTCACTGATTTGTGGAGCATAGCAAACAATATAAAATCACCCAGAGATGAATGAATAAGAGAATTATTGAAACTATGGGTTTCAAAGCTGAATGACAACAATAAGAGGGGAAATTTATCAAAATCTCCCCTACAGCCTTAGTCCATTGTAAAGTATTAGTTCGCGCTATTAATGCGAGCGGAGGAGAATGCAGGCTAAGGTCAGTTTTTATTACAAAGACACTTTTTGGGACTAAAATGTATCCACTATCTCTCCAGTAGATAGGTTTAGTTTGTCTACACTTGGTAATATCAACAGTTGTTGAATATCTGTCACTGGCTTAGCGGGGCATTTGACCAGCACTTTTCCTTCTAGCACCGCTACACTAATCTGTTATAGGTGAGGACATTTGAATTTATATTAAGTGTATCCACATTTGCATGAAGGAAGAGCGGAAAATAAACTTGGTACACCTAGCCAGAATTCGAACCACGATCTGCCCATCATCGACAGTCCAGTATGTCGCGGGAGTATCATCTTGGACCATTCGACTGCCGAATTGTGTCAGACACTTGTTAAGTCAAGAGAAGAAGTTCTGTTCGTGTTCTCCTCACCTCAAAACCAGAGGTTCATGGGTTCAAACCCGGCCAGGGTCGGCAGATTTCTCTTGGGTGATAAAAAACCCGTAGCATATCTTTCTTCTGATAAAAAGTAAAGTAGTCGGTCCCATGTTGATTGTGACGTGTACCAGAACCCTGGGAGGTACGCATAGATACCTTTACTGGCTAAATTGGTAGGCCCTTTCACTCTCGCTCAGAGAAATGCTCAGTGGGTTACAAGTGCACATTAAATGCCTCAAATGAATAAATTCTGCGATAGATATTCAAGAACTAGGCTATTTAGATAACATGTGCAGAAAATTAAAAGTATTTACTTAAGTGATTATTTTTTATTGCCTATATAATTTATTTAAAAAATATAGGTCATGATTTTCAGCTTTGAAACCAATAAAAAAAATCATCAAATGTTATTTATAAAACCATAATACAAAGTGTAAGAGAGAGAGAGAGAGAGCACCTTAGAGAGTATTTTAAAAAGCAGCTCTTCACATTTCCCAAAGCTGTAAATACAGTTAAGGATGAAAATAAACAGTTCCCCTGTCAGGGCCAAACAGACCCCAAGAGGGGGAACTATTTTTCACGCCCTCAACTAATATTTCCCAGGAAAATGTTTATACATTATCAAAGTGTCACAGTTAATTTTGGTTTTCTTTTAAGTTCATTTTTAAACAAATAAAGTGGGCCAAAGGTTAAAACTTGAGTTAAATATGGACTAGAAAATAAATAACACGGCCTCTTCTAAGTATGTGTACATTTTTAAAATTCAAAACATGAAGCTAATTTAGTCTTAGCCAAAAATTAATCAGGTGCTCTCCACTTCTATGTGATTAAACAGGCTTTGCCACTTTTGTGAAAGAACCAAACATTTCGCTAGATGTACTATAAAGAACTTTAGCTGATCGCTAGAAAGAATATTAAATCTACTTTTGTGTTATCTACAGCTGTAAATTTTGGTAGATATTATCAATACATATGAAATAATAATAATAATAAATAATATAGTAAAATATTATCAGTATTTACAAAAAAATGTTTGTACTTTCTAAATTGTTCTTCCTACTATTGTATAGTTTACAAAGCAAATCCTGATTTAGTTATTTTTAATTGCTAGTCTTTTTTTCGTTACTCTTATACTAACCTAAGAATAAGAGAGTTAATTTAAAGGTAATCCCCCAGAATTCGCACGGAGAGAGGCAAGAAAAATGCATGCACGCCCAAGATCGAACTCTGACCAGAGTCAGGAAGAACGTCGTCGACTTGGTTGATTTCCCTCCTGGGTACATTGGCTAGTTATTATTTATTATTAAAGTGATTTAACACAAGCTATAGATGTTATCATTATTCTGCGTAATTAAACTCTTAATGAGCTCCAAATAAATTGTAATTTACCCTCCCAGTTTTCACACCACACTGAGTTTCAGAACTATCCCAGTCAGAATTCAAACCCCCGTTTTTCAGTGCCAACCATCTTGTTACTTCAACATTTGTTTGTTTTGTTTAATAAGAGCAAATTAAGCCCTGTACACATAGCATATGTTTAGTTCCTTCACAAACGTGAAACACAGTTTCAAACATTATGTGGTTACTTCATTCAAAGATAGAAGGAAAAAAAGGTGTTCTTATTTTAATATTCACGGGACCTTTTGTTTTATTAGACATTGGTAAAGTACGCAGATGTAGCGGTTGGAAACTCATGTTGAAAAGGACGAAGACAAAGGCCTTTTTTTTATCACCGTTTCTTACTACCCGTTCGGGTTATACGCCTATGTACTAATTAGGCTTATGGTTTTATTGATTAGAAAGGTCATAAGTAAAGGAAGTGTACCCGCATTTGCGTGGATAATAAAAAAAATTTTAAACCACCCTAAATACACCCGCCAGGATCAAACCCTGACCTACCTGTCTTGGCAGTCTGGTCTACTGTGAAAGTGGCGCATTAGACCGTGCGGCCACCGAAGCTGGTTATGTAGAAACTTAAACTCGACACATCTACTGAAACAATACTTCATTTATTTTGTTCAAACAAAGTTTTTTTTTGCCATAAAACCTGTAAAAATCAACGTACTTTAGCTTGTGTTCCATCTTTAAAGGATGTCGATATTTAAATTCTGACAGTTTATATTCATGAAGTAACCACGTCATATTGGGTCATACGGAACGTTCAAAAAATAGCCCTTACCTAAGGTCTGAACAATTATACAAAATAAAATGTTACTCGATAAAGTTGAAAATGAGTTTTTTTGATCAGGCCATTAATTTTTCAGCATTATTTGTATAACATGATAAGAACAAATCTCGAGAGGAAAACAGTTATAATTTAATGTATGAACGAGGTTTGTGGACTACTTTGTGAACACTCCATATCGGATGTAGCAAACCATGTGACTGAAAGTACGTAAGTGTTAGCCGAAGAATGGTTCATACCTGCTCTCACGTTGACGTCCCGGGAGTGAATGGAGCCAACAGAGTTCTTGGCCAAGCAAATATACACCTGGGCATGGACTTCCTGTTTATAGTCCTCCGCTCTGAATGGCGGGAACACCAGGTTACCATTAGGTAGCACCTGCAAACACAACCAACCTGCTGTTAAATAAATAACAGCTATATAGCCATTTTAGTCACAAGAGCCAATCCGATCAGCTCTACCTTCTACCGTCAAAAGTGCTCTAAGATAATCTGATTGGCTCTCCAGATTTGTGCTAGTTCTGATGTTACCTGATAGATAGGGTCACTAGGATATTAAACAGTGTATGCAGATAAAAATAATATATTGATTGCAGTATGGGTGATTTTCCTCGCACAACTTTACAAAAGTGATAAAACCATCACTTCGCAAACACCACTCTTCGCAAACCATCACTCTTTGCAAACCATTATAGGCCTGGCACTAAATGAGCTCAAATTGAAATTTAAAAAAAATCTTATTTTGTAGTTTGGACACATCTCACGAATAATTAATCTGGAATATTATATAGAAAAATTATGCTTGAAACAGAAAAAAATGTATTAAAATGTAGTTTTCTGCATTTAATTTTTTTGTTTCATTAGTCTCCAATTCCAGTTTTTATCTTGAGTAGAATACATTTATCAGCACCATGTATGTTTTAAGCTGTATAAAACTCCTAAATTAGGTATAGGCCTATCCAGGTGGGTTAGAGCGATAGATACATTAAACAAAATGCTAGATGATTATTTTTTTTTTTATTACGCCCTGGTTAGATCCAAGTTAGAATATGCTATTGTTGCTTGGAATTCCATTACCTTAACTGACCATATTAGGCTGTAAAACAGTTCAAAAAAATGTGTTGCTGCAGGCTATGATAAATACTTTAGAAACCGGATGTACTATGATTATGACAGAATTAGAGACCTCCTAGGAGGACTCAACTGTCTTCTCACATAAACTTTATTGTTTTTATTAATTTTCAATAGCAAAATTTCTTGCAAATTTACCCTTGATCATGTAGGCATTCATATCCCTTCTCAGGCTTCTCGTAATCTAAAATGATTTTTTTTCTCTCAATGTCTTTTATAAGATGAGCCCTATAGGTCGTTTGTATCCATAGCGCCAATTCTAGAATTGTTGAATTAGACTTTTATCATAAAAAAAAGCTAAACTCGGAGAGTTATTTAAGGCGGAGTGCTAGTGAGCGTGAGTTTAGTGAATTCATTTTGCAGCTTTTATAGCACAAACATTTTTTGGCTAAAATAAATCAAATATTTCTTCTATAGAAACATAGAGTTTAGTTTTCTGCACATGCTAATCTCAACATTGTTGAATATCTGTCATGAGCATGGTGGAATTTGGTGACAAACTTTTTAAATAAAGAGATAAGTTTGTCACCAAATGCCGCCATGCTCATGACAGATATTCAACAATTGTTGAGATTAGCATGTGCAGAAAACTAAACTCTATGTTTCTATAGAAGAAATATTTGATTTATTTTGGCCAAAAGATGTTTGTGCTATAAAAGCTGCAAAAATACTGGCCTAAACTCGCGCTCACTAGCACTCCGCAAGGAACTCCCATATCAATAATTTATCATGTAGAGGTTCCGCTTATAATATTTAAATTTACAATATTCTGATTTATGTTTCGCATATTGTTACTGCTTTTAACCACTCTTTGGTTATTTGTTATTATTGCTATTTTCTATTCTTATCATTATTACTATTTTTTTCTAACTATTCATTAGAATATATAATTATTTATACATGATTGTTTATCTTATTTTCTCGTGTAAATATTTGTATGTGTATGGTACTTGTTACTTTCCAATGCTGGCTGTTATAGGTCTTACGACTGTTGGCCAGCACTATAATAAAGGAAATTGAAATTATTATTATATATTGTTATTTGATCAAATATAAATCAAAATTCCTTTCTATTGTTCACCTGTAATTAAAAAATTTAATGTTGTGCCTGTACTAAAAGGAAAAAAAGGAGAATCAAATTATTTTCCATTGTTTATGTGAAAAGGTACAGTTTTATAAAAATATAGGTATAATATTCAGTATTCCAACAAAAAAAACCCACAATCAAAATAATATATTGTTGTAAATGAGATTAAGTTTACTTTTAATCAAGTGAATATAAAATCTAACTATGTTGATGGTGTCCTGGTAGTAAAAAGGAAAAATATAATAGTGTTCATGTTCTTAAATTGTACTAGTCTTAGAATATACAACAACGGGTGTAATGGTTAGTTTGATTGTCACCTGACCCAGACCCGTGGGAGAGTTTGTACCTGTCTCAGACCCGGAACGTCACCCACGGCTGTCCCGTCAGTCCTGACCCAGATGATCTCTGGACGCGGGCGTCCCTCGCGCCGAGCACTCGACCACGGCGCCCGTCGTGTTGGAGAAGTCAACCCTGTTGGGCGGCTCCCTCATGAACACGGGGCCCAATGCTGTCATCTTCACCCCATGCTGGAACATAATGGGGACCATTAGACATATCCACTAGCTAACCAACTTAACCTAGAACAGCGCCACTCTCAACACACACTTGAGGCTTTCAAACCGTGAGAAAATGTAATCTGTACCATTTGACCAATCACACAAGGTCTCTACTGTCGTAGATTGCAGCCTTTGGTAATCTAGAGCATGCAAGGATGACGTAAAGCTGAGGAATTGCACTGTCAATTGTTCTAAATCAGCAGTTATGCACGCGTACAGGACGTGTTTTCAAAAACCGAGATTGTTTTGCCAATTGGCAAAACCAGTCACTTAGGAGAAATATCCTACTTTTTGGTAGATAACAGCGAGTTGACCTTTTCAGGAGAGGGGGAGTGGGCTACTCGAGGTGATCTACACACTCTCATGGGAATGTATGTTCGTTGATATGTGAACAATTAATGTTCTACTGAGTGATGAGAACAATTCAGACACAGATTAAACTTTAATCTCTCTTCTACGTTTATGTCCGAACATGAACAAATGACTAACTTGTATTTGTGTACACACAGACTAAAGTGTCTCTCATCTGGTTCGGTTTGCTGTTGACGGAGAGGTTGGAATTTGAATCCCGGCAGGCTTTACTGAGGTGTTTTTATTTCCTAAATAGTCTCCCTGGTCTTCTTTCCCGAAAATGCAGAACATTTGGTCGAACTTACATCCTTCTACTCCAAATGTGTAAATCTGCAAGTACGGGTAGTAATTCGCGTGGAGAACGAGGGAAATAAAAAATATAGCTTATATTATTTGAGTCAACATTTCGAAATAAAATCTTCCCCTCTTTCTAACCTCGAGTGTTAATTACTCCCACATTTTTTTCCTCGAACCTTTCAAGCAGAAGCCCTCATCAAAATCATCATAATCTCCCCCTTACCCTAGGAACTCCCCCAAAGGCATACCACGTTTCCGTTTTGACAATTTCCACCCTTCAAGAAATAATTTTACTCTTTGCTTTCCCATTTTCCTGTTTTCTTTTCACTCTTATTTTTTGCTTTAACGAAGTTGCTCTTAAAAAACTCACGGTAGAATGAAATGGGGGATAATTGTGGCTGAAAACACACACACACGAGATTCAAGCAGTTTCCAACCAAGTACTGTTTGTTCCGTGTGGATATTGAACCTCTGCTCGGGATACAAGATCAACTGTTAACTGTATCATATCAACATGTGTTGATTCATCTCACTGTAAGAACATCTGTTGGTAAACCGCAAATAAATCTACAAGAGTATTTGATTTAATTTTGTACAGTAATAAAAGCTTTTATCCAGATGTCAACTAAGACTGAGGAGTTAAGGCTTCCAATGTTGTGTGCAATAAAGTTATTTTCTTGCAATGATGATCCTGACCATGTGTTCCCTCAGTACCTTGACATGTAGCAGTCTTACCTTGCTTGGTTCCACTATGGTGCAGCTTACAAGATAGAGACATAGTGTAACCAGTCAAGGTAACCTTTCAGGATAAACAGAGTGTACCCAGATAAAGGAACGAGGAGGGGGTGGAGGGAGCCATAAAACCAAAGAAGTTTAAAAATCCTCCCCTTTCCAAGCCAAAGAGCCACCACACAGGCATACAGCATCCTCTTTACTTGAACGAGCACATAAAGCACCCTTTATCCCCCCCACCCTCCCCTCACTTGTTTCTGCGCAAGCGCAGACAAGATGGGACTGAGAACAACAGGTCTGCTATACCCTGATTTTGGTTGGAAGAACAGTAGAGAAAATTCAAACATAATTCTTTGCTGCCAACATTGATAATATTTTCTTATATTATATGTGTTATTTGATAGGTATTGATAATATCTACCAAAATTAACATCTGCAGATGACATGACTCTATGTATAAATATATTAACATTGTTTTAGTAACTTTAGTAACTAACTTCTACTGTTCTTCCTAACAAAATCATACTATACACTGGCAGTATTCTTCAGGGGGAGGGAAAGTTACTCCAATAGATGTTCCTCCACCTGCAAGAGATGGGATTGTGAGAACCAGTTCTTAAGATGAGATTCAAGATGATTCTTTTTTTGTTGGCACCGTGTCTTACTACCTGTTCAGGACATACGCATACGTACTAATTACGTTAACAGATTATGGATGAGGAAGGTTAATTAAGATAAATGTACCCTTATTCGCGTGGAGGGAGAGTGGGGGGAACTGAGTACACACGGCAGAGATTCGAACCCTTATCTCCCTGTTATCGGCAGTCTAGTCTAACAATATCGCGACGCCTTAGACCATGCGGTCACCGAAGCAGGTGTGTTAAGATAACTGTTTTAGAAGATTTAAATTTAAAAACATATTTTTTGAACAAAAATAAAACCAAAAAGCTTCAGTTGATACGCTCGGTTTAGGAGAACTCTTAGAATGTAACGGAAAAGCCTGTTCAAATTTCCCGTTACCGAGCGTGGAAAATTAAACTGAACATCTCTACTGAAGAAATATTACATTTATTTCGTCCAACAGCTTTTTTGTTTATTATAAAAACTATCAAAGTCCTGACCAGCCTTCACACCGCACCTTCATTGAATGGGGAATCGCAAAGAAGGTTTAGCGGGGCCGTACCGAGAGGGGGGAGATTTAGGAGGTATCACAGGGCCGTACAGAGGTAGGGGGAGGGAATTTAGGAGGTGTCAACCCCTTCTTCCCCCACCCCTCCCGGAAGTATTATTAAGAACATATCTACCCACAGTGGTGAGCACGCGGACTAAACGCCAAGCTTATATAGGCTGGTTTGACGGTGAGGGAAAAGTTCGGGGTTTCAAATCCTGGAAGAGTAGCCAAAGCCTATTTTTCTCTCTCTCTCCCTCCACGCGAATGAGGATACCCCGGCGGTTAGTCTATTTTGATGATTCACAATTTTTAATGGTTTTCCACTCTCCCTCCCCACAAATGCGGGTATACTTCCTCAAAAGGTCAATGAAGAAAGTGCATAGTGTTGTTTTCCTCCACGAACTCCCGAGATATTTCCCGCCTGGCAGACGCGGATCCTATGTTATATTATTGCTCGTCAGAACAGTCGCTCGCACAAATCAAATATTTTGACACGAAACCAAGAAGTGAGTTCTCTGATAGGGGAGACGACTCCAGGAAGAAAGGAGGGAAATCTCATCTCCTGACATCGCTCCCTATCAAGACATTCGCCCGCAAGATCCTGTCTGCCTGGTACAGCACTCATTCGTTCAAACAGCGTCCTGCCAAGGGGTACAGACTGAGAGGTTGCATCATGAGACACAAGGATATAGACAGAGAGGTTGCATCATGAGACAAGGAGTATAGACAGAGAGGTTGCACCATGAGACAAGGGGTACAGACTGAGAGGTTGCATCATGAGACAAGGAGTACAGACTGAGAGGTTGCATCATGAGACACAAGGGATATAGACAGAGAGGTTGCATCATGAGACACAAGGGATACAGACTGAGAGGTTGCATCATGAGACACAAGGGATACAGACTGAGAGGTTGCATCATTAGACACAAGGGATATAGACAGAGAGGTTGCATCATGAGATAGAGGTTGCATCATAAGACACAAGGGATATAGACAGAGAGGTTGCGTCATGAGATACAAGGGATACAGACAGAGAGGTTGCGTCATGAGAGTCGATGGACACAATACTTTGTGAGTCGGTATAATTAATTCAATAAATTGATGGAAACTATCTTCACAGAGTGAAAGTATAACTCAGTAAGAACATGTTTCAAATCTATATTGGCCACTAAGGAACGTAATGGTATAGGACGAGGTTCAAGGAACATTCTTGCATATTGCACGACACAATCCCTTCACAAAACAGATCACACCAGTAATCAACAAATGTTTAGCATCAAACAAACAAACCTCCTCTGTAAGCTGGTTATTATTCCCTACACGCAACAGAGATATTTACGTAATTAATTCAGCAGAAAAACTTATATCCAAATAACCGGCAAACTAAAAAAAACACTTCATGACGTCATCCCTCAATTGATCAGCTGTCGTCGGTTGGCAAGGATAGTGCCAAGATTAGCGGATATAAATGTCATGTGGTCAGCACAACGAGCCATTAATCTCAGTTTTCTAAACTGTCGCCGCTAATTTTTCATTCAAACGTCTCGTTTGTCTTCCCGAGGCTGATGACCCCGGTCCAGACGCAATGTTTCACAGAAATATCTGGAAGAGCCGAGGATCGATCCAGAGACCTCTTAGTCTGTAGCCTGGAACTCTGGCCACTAGACCACAGCTGTCAATCAACAAAATAACTAATAGTTATAATAATAATAATAATAATAATACAGTCTTTATTTGGGCAAAGTTTAGCCCACTGACATTTAGATGTGAAAAAATATCGATATTTTCTTTTCGATACTAGTATTTTTACTCGATACTTTTACTGATATTAGTACTCACAGTCCGGTATCGAAAGAAACCACTCATGCTGGTATTAAATGTTTACCAGGGTGGACTGTGGAGGAAGAACAAATGCTGACACTATTCCTCAATCCTCACTCATTCTCTTCTTCGTGTCCAGCATTCAGGGTGGTTGGCAGACGAGTGGAGACTAGGCTACATAACACCCCCTTCCTTTACCAATGAGAGGGGTTTATTCTAAATGGTTTTCCACTCTCCCTCCACGCAAATGTGGTTTTACTTCCTCTAAATTCAACCTTCCAAATTTCTAGCCCACTAGCGTAATTAGTACTTAAGCGTATATCCCGAACGGGTAGTAAGACGCGGTATTTTTTAAATAAAAGATGTTAGAAAGCGAAAAAGCATCTCGTATAATTTGTTATAAGCTATTAAAAATGAAAATACAAAGAGGATGTGAAGTTGTAACAACACGTCTATACGCCTATGTACTAATTACAATAGTAAGTTGTGGATTAGGAACGCTCAATTTAGAGGAAATGTACCTACATTTGCGTTGAGAGAGAGTGGAAAGCCATTTAAGAAAACCACCCTCATTGCACCCGATTGGGATCGAACCCCGATCTCCCCGTCCTTGGCAGTCTAATCCAACACGGTCTAGTCTAGACAACGCGGCCACAAGAGTAACACAGATTAAAAAAAATAATTCCAGATTAAAATTTCGATATCGATACTTGTTTTCGATACTAGTACGGCATCGATATTTTTCTTCCGATACTTTTAATGAGTACAGTATCGATACTTTTTTTCGATACCAAATCCTTACACTAACACCCACTTCGGTGCCCTCATGGTCTAAGGTGTCACCCTCTCAGTGGACTTAAATGCCGATGACTGGTCGGTCGGGTGTACTGAGGGTGGTTTTCTATTATTTTCTTCATGCAAATGCAGGTACAGTTCCTATAAATATAATCTCCCTAATCTTTAAAACCACTAGCGACACTCGTGTGTGTGTCAACTAGCAGGCCTACAAACATCTTGTCGCAGCTGGCAAACATCTGGAGAAACATCTTCCGATACAAAATAAGACCCCCCTGACTCCCTCAGAGCGGTGGTGCTGAAAGGGTGACTTGGAGGAAATGTACCCGCAATAGCTTGAACAGATTTTTTTTTCCAGTTTTATCGCGTCATAATACCTGCCGGGTTTTGGGCAAATGTGATAGAACTGAGGAAGGTTGAATTTATAGAAAATGTGCTTGCCTTTGAGTAAAGAGAGAGGGTGAGAAACCATTTAGGAGGTACACCCAGTCGGGATTTGAACCCTTATTTCCCTGTCACCGGCAACCCATCCTCCTCTGATGGCGACGACTAAGACCACACGATCACCGATACTGGAGGCCAAAGTGTTCATAAAGGTACCGATAGGAGAGTACTTGTAAAGGTACCGATAGGAGAGTAGGTGTGCGTTAACGTGGCTTGAATATAGACCGGGGTTCGTGCCCCCAGTGGTTTCCCGTGTCCTGGTGAACGATGGCGCATTTCCTTACATGACAACCTTATCGTCCTTATATCCTTACAACAAGTTGTTGGGTTCGTGGCACGTCGTTTTACATAACCCCCCCACCCCCTTTCCTTCCACGAGCATGAACTCACGCCTAAATACTAGTCCTCCCCCCCCCCCCAGTCTGTGAATATTGTTTACATTCCGCCCTGGGAATGTCGGGCTCACCAGGAATCAACGAGGACCCACCTTCATATTATTAGGGCGGGTTCATATATTTCATTTTAAATACAAAATTTACCAGAATATTTGATACCCAGAGATTCACCTAAATATGTAGAGATGACATTTCTCCGCAGTGGTGGATTACGGTTTATTACGTAGGGGAAGAAGTTTGATCGAGGGGGGGGGGGGGCTAGAGCATGTTACATGCGTACATACAGATCAAATAGGGTGTTATGGAATAAAGGGGTGTGTCCAATAAGGGCAACATTTTTAGTAAAACATTAAGCTGCTCATTATTTTATTTAGTTTCTACTTGTTTCGTTCAAGAGGTTATGATTATAATACTGAGCTACTAACAAACATGAGTGCGGCAGAAATGTGGGCGGCCTGCGTACAGTTATATAACAGCAAATAACACGCACGCATTTAAGACAAAGATAAGTCTATAAGTAGACCCTGATTTTTATTATAGGACACCTAACATTGATTAAAGTCAGTAAAACTTGCCCCTTTAAAAACGCGTCTTTTAATTTAAAAGTTATTCCAATAATAATTCCTCAGTACTGTATAAAGCTATATATTGTATCTGTTGTCAACATCCCTTTTTCTCAACTAATACAGCGATGAACAAGGTATCAGTGGATAGGATTTCTCACCGACTTCTGACATTACGTTAAAACACATTGTTTGCTTAAAATTCAAGTTAAAAGACAAATCTAACAATAGTTTTATATCAATTACCGAAAATAAACCCTCTTTGCTATTTTGTGTATACACTTTGCTGAGTATTTAATTTCAACAACCCAACAAAACACTAAATCATTTGGGGGGGAGAGTTTCGCAAGGGTTTACTGGTTTATCTTTACACGAGTGGCCAGTTTTATTACAAAGGCCCGAGGCCCGTGCCTCCAGAGTGTAAATTGAACCTCCCAAGGGCAGCAGTATGTGCCGAGGCTCGAGAACAAAGGGTTTAATAGGGCGAGTGCTAGATGGGGAGGGGGCGGCATTATTGATCACGGCGTAATGGAGGGAGGACACGCGTGTGCTGGCTGCGAGGAGGGGTGAGCGGGCTGTCACATGACTTGCAGCTTTTCGTTGTTTTCCACAGAGGGACATCGCATCTAACAACCTTGAATATACAATAAAGTTAGAATAGATGACACTACACTCGATATCATCTCTGAGGTAATGTACCTGACACTCTCTGGTTATCAGCGAGACAAGTCCTTTTATTACACATCATAATACTACCGTTTCGGTTATACGCTTATGTACTAATTACTCTTAAGGTTTTAAGGATTAGGAAGGTTATATTTAGAGGAAGTGTACCCACATTTGCACGGAGAGTGGAAACCCATTTTGGAAAAAAACTCCAGTACGCCCGACCGAGATTGAACCTTTATCTCTCCGTTATCGGCAGTCGTCTAATGCAAGAGTAACGCGGTGAACTGTGCGGCACCGAACCAACCTCTGTCCAGTCGACACGAGCTGTTACACCCTGAACCTCTGTCCCAGCCGACACGAGCCGTTACACCCCTGGAACCTGTCCCAGCCGACACGAGCCGTTACACCCTGAACCTCTGTCCAGTCGACACGAGCTGTTACACCCTGAACCTCTGTCCCAGTCGACACGAGCTGTTACACCCCTGAACCTCTGTCCCAGTCGACACGAGCTGTTACACCCCTGAACCTCTGTCCCAGTCGACACGAGCTGTTACAACCCCTGAACCTCTGTCCCAGTCGACATGAGCTGTTACACCCTGAACCTCTGTCCAGTCGACACGAGCTGTTACACCCTGAACCTCTGTCCCAGTCGACACGAGCTGTTACAACCCTGAACCTCTGTCCAGTCGACACGAGCTGTTACACCCTGAACTCTGTCCCAGTCGACACGAGCTGTTACACCCCTGAATCTCTGTCCCAGCCGACACGAGCTGTTACACCCCTGAACCTCTGTCCCAGTCGACACGAGCTGTTACACCCTGAACCTCTGTCCCAGTCGACACGAGCTGTTCACCCCTGAATCTCTGTCCCAGCCGACACGAGCTGTTACCCCTGAACCTCTGTCCAGTCGACACGAGCTGTTACACCCTGAAACCTCTGTCCCAGTCGACACGAGCTGTTACACCCCTGAACCTCTGTCCAGTCGACACGAGCTGTTACACCCCTGAACCTCTGTCCAGTCGACACGAGCTGTTACACCCTGAACCTCTGTCCCAGTCGACACGAGGCTGTTACACCCCTGAATCTCTGTCCCAGCCGACACGAGCTGTATACACCCCTGAACCTCTGTCCCAGTCGACACGAGCTGTTAACACCCTGAACCTCTGTCCCAGTCGACACGAGCTGTTACACCCCTGAACCTCTGTCCCAGTCGACACGAGCTGTTACACCCCTGAACCTCTGTCCCAGTCGACACGAGCTGTTACACCCCTGAACCTCTGTCCCAGTCGACACGAGCTGTTACACCCCTGACCTCTGTCCCAGTCGACACGAGCTGTTACACCCCTGAACCTCTGTCCAGTCGACACGAGCTGTTACACCCCTGAACCTCTGTCCCAGTCGACACGAGCTGTTACACCCTGAACCTCTGTCCCAGTCGACACGAGCTGTTACACCCCTGAACCTCTGTCCAGTCGACACGAGCTGTTACACCCTGAACCTCTGTCCCATCGACACGAGCTGTTACACCCCTGAACCTCTGTCCCAGTCGACACGAGCTGTTACACCCCTGAACCTCTGTCCAGTCGACACGAGCTGTTACACCCCTGAACCTCTGTCCCAGTCGACACGACTGTTACAACCCCTGAACCTCTGTCCCAGTCGACACGAGCTGTTACACCCCTGAATCTCTGTCCCAGCCGACACGAGCTGTTACACCCTGAACCTCTGTCCCAGTCGACACGAGCTGTTACACCCCTGAACCTCTGTCCAGTCGACACGAGCTGTTACACCCTGAACCTCTGTCCCAGTCGACACGAGCTGTTACACCCCTGAACCTCTGTCCCAGTCGACCGAGCTGTTACACCCTGAACCTCTGTCCAGTCGACACGAGCTGTTACACCCCTGAACCTCTGTCCCAGTCGACACGAGCTGTTACACCCTGAATCTCTGTCCCAGCCGACACGAGCTGTTACACCCTGAACCTCTGTCCCAGCCGACACGAGCTGTTACACCCCTGAATCTCTGTCCCAGTCGACACGAGCTGTACACCCCTGAACCTCTGTCCAGCCGACACGAGCTGTTACACCCTGAACCTCTGTCCCAGCCGACACGAGCTGTTACACCCTGAACCTCTGTCCAGTCGACACGAGCCGTTACACCCCTGAACCTCTGTCCCAGTCGACACGAGCGTTACACCCTGAATTTCTGTCCAGTCGACATGACTGTTACACCCCTGAATCTCTGTCCCAGTCGACACGAGCTGTTACACCCCTGAATCTCTGTCCCAGTCGACACGAGCTGTTACACCCCTGAACCTCTGTCCCAGCCGACACGAGCTGTTACACCCCTGAACCTCTGTCCCAGTCGACACGAGCTGTTACACCCCTGAACCTCTGTCCCAGTCGACACGAGCTGTTACACCCCTGAACCTCTGTCCAAGTCGACATGAGCTGTTACACCCCTGAACCTCTGTCCCAGTCGACACGAGCTGTTACACCCCTGAGCTAACTCGTGCCCCAGTTGCTGCTTGTAATATCGAGGTTGTATCAAGAGTTATTGGTCCCGGAGTACAACCAACAGCAGCCAGCCTCCACACAGTCCGTACCTGACAAGGAGAGACTCATCCAGGGATATCACACCTTCAGCAGTGTAGTGGAGTGTTGCCAGGGTAAGCAGAGCTTGTTACAACTGTACCTGTGATATGTTCTCTCCCACTCTGTCCCCATTTGACCAGTCATACATAGCAGTGTAGTGGAGTGTTGCCAGGGTAAGCAAAGCTAAAGTATTGTACCTGTGAATATTTTACTTTTTTAGCACCGCGTCCTACTACCCATTCGTGGTATTCGCCTGTGCTACTAATTAATATAATGTGTTAGGAATCAGAAAGGCCTACTTATTAGGAAATGTACCCACATTTGTGTTGAGGGATAGTACCTCCTGGGATTATAGCCCCAATCTTCCAGTTAACGGCAGTCTAGTGACGCCCGAGACCA
This sequence comes from Timema cristinae, assembly GCA_039000515.1. Taxonomy (NCBI): domain Eukaryota; kingdom Metazoa; phylum Arthropoda; class Insecta; order Phasmatodea; family Timematidae; genus Timema; species Timema cristinae. Next base: position 59,943,498 of record JBCFYV010000024.1, read on the forward strand.
CGCGGCCACGAGGGTGCTACCGGCACTGATCCCACACGTTGAGCCGCCATTGTCTCAGGGACTGATGACGCACCCCAGGAGAAGGGGGGAAGAGGTTTTGAGATAAATCGTCTGTAGTGGACGGTTGGGGGGAGGGAGGGGCAGACAAAAGGGGAGCGTACTTAAGACATGCTAAAATAAAGTACATTTAAAAGTTCGACAATATAAACAAAATGGGTAGTAATGGGTAAAAAATAATAATAAAACACTAAATTCATATTTCGTTTTGGGTAGTGTAATTTAAGAAAAGTAGTGGATTGGCGGGCTCTCCCCTCATTAACATGCAAGCACAGACCCCGTTGCCTTGGTGACGTCACACCAGGGATATTATATTCACAGACATGAATGGAGTCATCTTAAAACAAGGAGGAATACACCTTCTCTCCCTCCGATAGCCAAATATTTATTAAGTTAGTGTTGTTTTGTTCATCTTGTATCTAGATTGTTTTGGTCAGCGTGAACCAAGGTGTAAGGACTTGTATGAAAGGTTGGACCGTTCCAAGGAAAACTCGCGATAAGTTGATCGATTATTTGGACCCGGAGATAATACGAGGTGTAGTGGAGGAGGGGGGTGGTTTGTGTATTTCTGCTCGATGCCAAGACTGAGCACTTACAACCACGAGGTTTTTTTCCCCCCTAACTATCACATTTTAAAATTTCTTCAACGGCTCCAATGTTTAGAGATATTCCTTAGCATTTCCTGTCGGGGGAACCTTGACCCCCCCCCCCCGTCCCCCCGTTAAGGGAACTGAAGGACGATATCTGTCTCAGAGTGGACAGAAGGACTCGCCCCAAGTGACAACTTGCCTTACACCCACATCGGTGATCACGTGGTCTAACGCGTCACTCTCGTAAAGATTGTGGGATGAGGGTTCGAATCCCGGGGATGTGTTAACGTACACGCATGACCGGAAGGAGATCGTCTAACACACACACACACACACAGAGGAGCCCGGAGCACGCACGCGCGTGGAGCCCGGCAACCAAGGGCGTTGGTCCCACACCCGGGCTATCGATCAGCCCCGAGAACAGGGGAGGGGGTGGGGGGACGTTGTGCTTAGAGGAGCCGGGTTTGGTCCAGACGGAGGTCGGTTTCTCAACTCTTAGCATTCGTCTCTAATAGATGACAAAATGTTGTAGAGAAGATGATAATATTGCAGGTTTAGTTCCATCCCTCGTAGCCCGGCAGTACTAACAGTACATCCTCCCCATGTCTAAAAAGATGAGGGGATGTTCATGTAACCCTTTCAGCCAGTACTAACAGTACATCCTCCCCATGTCTAACAAGATGAGGGGATGTTCATGTAACCCTTTTAGCCAATTAGTCCCTTGTAGTCCGCAGGTTTCTGTTAAGTTACAATCAGAAGTGGTCTAAATCAACAACAATGTCCGATACCACGTGCAAGCGAGCATTGTGATGTTCGACTAATAGAACGAACGTGATTAGGGTTGAACTGTGGTCCCGCCCGCGTGGAAGCCATAGAGACCTGCCCCCTGGCGCCCCACAGTCCAAGAGCGCGCGGTGACATCATACCCCACATGTGGAGCCAATGGTGACCGTTATGGTAGTTTCGGGAGAAACAACCAGCCGGGGATCGAACCCAGTACCCCTGGGCTCATAGCCAGCTGCAATGCCCACTACACCACGGTGTTGGTTCATTGAAAAGATGTCCTTGACCAGAAACTTCAAGATGTGGCCAAAAAACAGACCTAGGGATACGTACAGTGCAATCTTCACATAAAGGGTGTTTTAGAAAATACCAACATGTTTGTTTTAGGTCAACATTGATAGCATCTTACTATATTAGCAATATTAGCATTACTGTTTTACATGGAGATAATATCCATCAAACGTGACAGATGTAATCACGTTAATTGACATTAATATATAGAAGTAGATATAATAAATAACTCCTAGAATTGTCATATAAGTTTCTTTCTATGAAAATTGATTGTACAGTGTGATTTTGATGGCAAGGAACTTTTTTTGACAAATGCACAAGCTACTAAAACAATCTTCATATACCATACGCCAAGTAATATGTTTTGCAACTTTCAATTTGACCGCAAAAGGAGTTCGTGTTTTGTAAAAGGTGCACAAAATGTTCAATCCTAAGAACATCCTCTTCCAGGGCTGTAAGCTACAACCTTCTCTGGTGATTAGACCAACCACAAACAATACTGTATGGGCAAATATTTGTTCATTGGTTCCATGTCGTGTAGTGTTGCCAGGGTAAGCAGAGCTTGTTACAACTGTACCTGTGATATGTTCTCTCCCACTCTGTCCCCATTTGACCAGTCATACATAGCAGTGTAGTGGAGTGTTGCCAGGGTAAGCATAGCTTGTTAAAACTGTACCTGTGATATGTTCTCTCCCACTCTGTCCCCATTTGACCAGTCATACATAGCAGTGTAGTGGAGTGTTGCCAGGGTAAGCATAGCTTGTTAAAACTGTACCTGTGATATGTTCTCTCTCACTCTGTCCCCATTTGACCAGTCATACATAGCAGTGTATGAGTGTTGCCAGGTAAGCAGAGCTTGTTACAACTGTACCTGTGATATGTTCTCTCCCAGTCTGTCCCCATTTGACCAGTCATACATAGCAGTGTATGTAGTGTTGCCAGGGTAAGCAGAGCTTGTTACAACTGTACCTGTGATATGTTCTCTCTCACTCTGTCCCCATTTGACCAGTCGTACATAATCTTTGTTCAACATATCTGACGATGAGAACATAACACAAGTACACAACTAACTCTGCTTACTCTGGCAACACTCCACGCCACCGCATTAATTTTATACGGCAGGTTTAATAATAACTAATAAAAGATAATTTCATCAAGCAACAATTTGTTTCAGAGGTCAAATTATATTTTCCCCCACATAATATTGAAACATGAATGTCGCCGGGAAATGTCTGCCCCTTCCTTGTCATCGTTTGGCCGTACCGCTCGTCACAACCCCCCCCCCCCCCCCCCCTTTTCAACCCTGTTGTGTTCATTCAACCCTTTCACTCTAATGCAATCAGCTCGCACCAAGCGGGTTTGTTTTCAACTAGTCCAAGATGGCGACCAATGGCAGGCACCGAACAACCCTCTTCTCTAGTTCCAATGATGAATGCTTCGTTGTAAGGTCACGTGACGAGCGCTAGCAACTTCATGTAGTGGACCCCGGCTCTTCAAGATTATACAAATAACATTATTATTACTAGACTAAAAAATATATATTTTAGCTCATTTTTTGAGACGCTCGCAATTAATCCTGCCGATTAAACCAAACATACGCCCCTTACAAAAGGTATACGTGCAATTAAAGGCCTTTAAAAATTAAACTCTTGCATTATGCTGAATATAGCCTTGATTGCCAAAGCAAATACCCGCTTGAGAAGTAATAGCTACCCCCTCTCAGCCTAGTTGGAGACCCACCAGGAATGAGTATTTTCAACCAAACAAGCTTAGAGGATAATTAATTCATTGACTACACTATCTTGTCATTCAGACAACTGGGGGGTGAAAACATTTAGTGCGTATAACCCGAATGGGTAGTAAGACGCGGTGCTAATAATAATAATAATAAAAACATTTAGTTTTAGGTATTTATGCATTTATAAAATATCGATAGCAGGGATCTAAAAACATATATGCCTATAAACGACGCAAACCGTACCCAAAAATCCAATGTGACAACAAAATGACCAAAGAATGGCCTATATAATAGTTGTATCATGAGCAGGAGAACAAAGGACTCTACGCGAGTATAAAAGTTCAGTTCGTCTGTATCCAGAATAAAGCAGACATCTTCTGTCGGAACAAGACACGTTATACAAACATATCACGGTCAGCCTTGATAATATTTTACCATATTATTATTGTTTAATATCTATCAATAGTGACAGCTGCAGATAACGTGAAATTAGATCTAGTAGCTTCTGTGGCTGCCAGATAAAGGTTCTTCCTATTCAAATTGTACTGTAGGCCTGCGTTTCGCTCGTCCCTCGGTTTTTATTGCTTCTAAAAGCTCAAGAGCTAGAAAGAGCAATGGAAGCAGGGAGAGCGAATGGAAGAAGAAAGTCAAAAAACTCAATTCATTAATCTTATTTTCCCTCTCTCTCTCTCTCTTATAAACACACACACACACACACTTGCACTGTTACCAAGAGTTTTCCAGAACAATCATCAAAAGTCCCCCTCCCCGAACCCCCATTCTCCAAATAAATCAAGGTCAGGATGAGTGTTTTACAAATGTCGAGTTACCAAAGGAACAGTTTGCCCCGCTGATAAAACTGCGACTCAATCAACAACAACCAATCGCAGGTATTCCTCGTAGTTTAGCTCTGATCTCGCTAGACTTGGAGAGTCGGTTCTTATCAGCAGGGCCTGGGTTTTGATCACACGTAGTCTTTGTTTTTGAAAGCAACATTTTTAGTCATTGTGGATTATTAGGCCATATTTTTTGCCTTTGATAGCTTTTGTAACGATGTTCCAAACAACAACAAACATCTAACGCCTATCACTCTGTAATATGGAGTTTCAACACTCACCAAGGCTGGCATGGCTTCTCTCCGTCAGATGGAACGCTAACTCACGCACCAAAACAACCTCTCCCGTGGCTTCAATGAATAAGACTGAAACGAAACACTGGTCGGCGCTTCGCTCGTCATCCAGGCCCGGCCCACAACAAACTAGAACTCAATTTGACTAAGCCAATTTCCGTTTCCGCTTCTCGGATGTTCGCCTATCTTCGCGTAATTACTGGACTGTCCGCTACGCTTCCAGAGCGCTGGTCTTCTCCCTTCTTTTGTTCGTTGTATCCACCCTCCTTCCCCCCCCTCTTCTGAGAACGTGTGGGCTGTTTGTACTATAAAATAGCTGGTGTTGTTTAGAGCAGCATTCATTGTACCACTGGCTTACACACGGTGAGGGCACCGGTATAAAACTAATGCTTGGGAATATTCTTCAAAATTCAGTTTGGGGTAAATATGGGGGATACTTATTCAAAATTACCGTTTGACCTTTTTTAATGTTATTGTGATCAATGGATGAATTTTCTAAATGGGGTTTAATGCCGGTGAACGGCGAGTTTATAATGTTAGTTTTCATGGGGAATACTTGATTGACTTCAGTACTCCTTTTGTACTAGTGGCGCGCCCTTATCTTAACTTAGTAACTAAGCGGTTGCTTTTGATATTTTCTTGGGTTTCAGAGGGTATTAAAGATAATATATGCTCGCTTTAGTTACGAAGATTATTTTACATTTATTCGTCTCTGATGAGGTTTTCATGCTAAGACGTATGGATGTAACGCTAAACTTATTCTATGCATTTTGAACAAAGTTGTAAAATTAGATTATACATTGTTACTCACGATTAGGGTTCAATGGCTATTGTTGGGGTCTATTTGTAAGATATTTAACCACTATATTATATATATTTTTAGGTATCTAAAGTTAATTTTATGGGTTCTTTATTTTATATATTTTGTTTGTCATTTGTATTCATAACTAAATGTCAGCCATCTTGGTTTTTGGAGTTAGATGCGCCTTTCGGCGGTCAGTTTAAATTTAGATGTCAGTATGTTCACTCCAACAATTCCACCTGTGAGGGCAGTTAATATTGAGTATATTGTGATGGCTAAGTCAAAGTTTTTGCCGGACTAATCGCAGCTTTCTATGCCTTTCTTTTAAAACTATTCTATGTATCTACACTACCTTTGTGATTAACCAAATTCAAATAAAACTATGTCTTCTCTTCGCGATCCCTTGGTTGTTCTTTACACACGCTTCCGTCCTTGTTAAGGGCGTCACACTTTGAATCCATTTTAGGCGCTTAGGTTGGATGATATCGATGCTAGGGAATACTCTAAAGGACCGGCGCAGACGAATCTTCGAGAGAGCATTGCTCGGCGCGGACCGTGTGACCACCTACCTTTGGTATATAAATGTTAGGGAGCTTCCGATCTATGTTTTCATGCTAACCAGTATCACTGTAGGGAGGTAAAACAGTGATTTATAGCAGTGATTGGCAGTCACTGTCAACACTTCTTTGACACGTGTGACCTGTAGTCATTGTTACCAACATTACGTACAAGATAAACAACAAACATTCTTCTTATTAATTAACTTAAAACTTATTTTTTGTAATTAATAGCTAGCGGCTCTCGGGCTAGAAAAGGCGGCAGAACAGGCTAGAATTTAGTCAAACAGACAAATATTACACACTCTTAACACCAACAATAAAGCTATGTTTTCTGATCAAACATTTCGTATTGTAGTCACCCCACACACCACCCACATGCACCGCGTCTTACTACCCGTTCGGGGTTTATGCACTTACGCTAATGTGTAATTGTAGGGTGATTGTGAGATGAAATGGAGGACCTACAGTTTAACGTGGATCCGAACCACGGTGGCGCCTGGCATTCCACACATTCACAAGATTGTCGAGGTAAACAGTTTGGTCAATAAGAAAATCTGTGCCGGGACCGAGGATTGAACCCCGGCCCCCAGCATAGAAGTCCTGACACCTTACCCCTAGACCACCAGGTCACCCGTATTGCAGTCAATATCAAAGATAAGCACTTCAATATTTTTTAGAGAAACATACTATTCCATGTGTGTGTTTTTGGCTCCTCTTACTACCCGACCATGTCCCAGTCCCATGAGTGACGAGATACGATCTGAAACCCCCTGTGGTAGATCCCACATTCCTGACGAAGCACTGAAACTAAACTGGACATGTTTCAGTGGGAAGGAGAAGCAGGTATTTTGTAAATAAAACCAATGTAAGAGCTTATTTTATAGAGGATTTTCATTTCCCATACCAAACATATATTTTGTTTTCTATTTCTAAAAGTAGTTAGTTTATTAACGGGCATTCTCTTTACATTTTAGTGTAATTTGTTGTAAATTGTGAAGTAATTTTTTTCCACCATTTCACAACCCCCCTCTGAATTGAGCCATGTCGGATGCACGGAACTTCTCTCTGACAGAAGACTCGACAGCCGTGCTAACCACACGTACATGTTGAGAGTTGGGAGGGAAACCATTACCAACCTATGAATAAGTCTGTTTCAATGACACGTCGGGGCGCATTTCAATGCTACCAACTTTGCCGTCAAACTTTTAATTAAATTTCCCCCAGCGACCAGGACAATGTGTCACATTATTTCTGAGAACATAGTCCCTGAATGGAGAGCGGGGGTGAGCCTGGCCCTTACCAACCCTGGTTACACAAATACACCACTCACGCTAAAGTGTTAGGGACGAATAAGGTTGAATTTAAAGCAAGTGTGGCCGTATTTGAATAGAGTGAAAGTGGAAAACCACCTTCAGTACACCAGGCCGGGATTCGAACCCCGATATTTATGTCAGTGGCAGTCTAGTATGATACGAGAGTGACACCTTAGACCATGCGGCCACTGAAACAGGACTAACAATACTATAGTAAATATTTATCAATGTTGACCGCTCGCTTGTATCGTCTAAAAGTTGCTCCACACGTAAGCAGATCAAGGTATCCAGTGCTACATTTGGCAACACCGCGACTGCTACCCGCACCCCCTGCTGGGGATTATGACATGCTCCGACCAAACCAGGGGTGGGGAAGAGGACAGAGGTACTCACCCTCATCTCGTCGAATCAAGAGAACACTTCAGACCGCGAGCGAGGATTAACGAACATCCTCGAGTCGTCAGAATGTTTGTTTACCATCTCACAAGTCGACAGTTGAGGAGATTCGATTGGGAGGAGAGAGGGGGAACACGTGAGGAACTGCAGCCGGCTCGATTCACATATCAGCAGGAAACAGAACTGTATTTTGACCCGTGATGCAACAGAAACTAAAAAAATATTATTAGAATCATATTTATTTAGTTATTTAGCACCGCGCCTTACTACCCTTTCGGTTACGTACTAATTACTCTAAAGGATTAGGAATTGGGAGGGTTGAATTTAGAGAAAATGTACCCGCATTTGTGTGAAGAGAGTGGAAAACTACCCTCACTACACCTGACCGGGTTATGAGCCCCGATCTCCCAATCGTGGTTTGTCCAGTTTATTGCGAGTGTGACGTCATGGAACATTCGACTACCGAAGCGGGTAATTTGTTGTTATTAAATTATTCGACCATTTTCTTAGCTTTAAAAATCCCGTACAGGTGTCTTCAAAGTCTCCTTTTGTTTCATTTTAAGGTTCGATAAGAGTTGACCTGACTTTTCAAGGTTTCTAGATAGAGAAAACCACAGCGGAAAGATCTCAGCCATAGCCAGTGTTACAAGAACAAAGCTCAAGCTCCAGGAAGGATCTCAGACAAAGCTAGTGTTACACGAACAAAGATCGAGCTCCAGGAAGGATATCAGACAAGGCCAGTGTTACAAGAACAAAGCTCGAGCTCCAGGAAGGATCTCAGACAAAGCCAGTGTTACACGAACAAAGCTCGAGCTCCAGGAAGGATCTCAGCCCTGCAATCCAAATTTACCCCTGCCCTAGGGTGGTGATACCATTTAAACAGAAATCCTGTATATTTCATCCCCTGACGACGTTACCATGGCAACACACCCTGAATACACACCAGTAGGGACCGACTACTCATTCGAGACGCAGGGGGAGGGGGAAGGTTGCACACTGCTGAATCATCCAGAATATATTTTTTTTAGATCTCCTTCTCTTATTGATTCTACCGCCGACAAAACTCATTAGGCCTCGCTCGTGCTCAGCACCGCCGTGGATTGTGATCAGTGGTGCCCTCTTGTGGCGCCACACGCGGCTTTCCTTCGTACTAATTGATCCACTACGCGGTTGAGACCATTCGATTATAATGTTCAATATATTTTTTTTTAAAGGGACAACTGCAGATCATAAAAGTGTCAGTCCCAATAAAATCGGTCGGTTTATTAGATTTTCTTTGCATCAAACCAAGGACCGTAAGTTCACGGTATTACAATGAGGCTGTATTGACTGTGATATATTTGTTCTTACTAACCAACTTGCTGTGTCTATGCCCCTGTAGCTGTTCTAGACAACATTTCAACTAACGTCCATGATGCATCCGGGTGTTTGTTTGTTTCCTCGTGTATGTACAGTATATAGTATACTTGTAGCCCATGTTTGAGAATCCTCTCGTCGTGTGAGAACACTATCATGTGTTAGATTAGCACACTATTATATTTAATAAACACATTTCTTCCTTTGTTTTTCTCCCCACAAAATGTCTTGGAAGAGTAATCTACATCAGTTAAACATATGTTTTAGCCGATAAACATAAAGTTCTCCCTTACGTCTGAAGTATTGTATTGACGTTCCAAAGATAGTACATATTATTCGTAAAATTCGTTTAGAACGTAGCTAATCTAAATATCTCCTAATTTGTAACATTAATCATTTGTATAATGGAATAATATTTATTAAGTAACGTGCATTATTCTGATGGAATTATCTTCTATAGTAATAAAATAAAGTGTTTGTTTGTGAGCGATGCCACGGCACGCAGAGATCTGACATTTCTAACAGGTGGACGGAATGGGGCCCGAATGTACCTTGAAGCCAGATTTTTAAATTTTTAATCTGGTTTAGAATTACGTTTCAAAATGAAATGGGAACAATGAGTGTGGGGGGGGGGTATATTTCTTATACCACAGTGGCTCACGTGCGGCGTCGTGCGGAATTTTTAGTGTGGGTGTCCAGGGTCTCACAGTTCACCCTCCTCATCCTGTACCTCTGGTAAAACTGTACAGAGCGATGGACTCACGGCTATTGATCGTGGAGGGGGTGGTAGGAGGAGAGCTGTGAGGTAAGACAGGAGCACACACGATCAGCCTTTCGCAAGACACGGGGAGCTCAATCAGTGATCAATCAAGTCAACAAGTTAATTAGTTCATTCATTCATTCATTCATTCATCAACCTGGGTCACCCAAACATACAAACAAATTTGTATGAGGTTTTTTAGAAAATACAAAAAATATTTTTTTACGGCCGACATTACTAAATTAATATTTTTTTTATCATTACGTCTGATTACCCAATCCTGTGTGTACTAATTACGGTAGTGTGTTAGGTATGAGGAAGGTTGAATTTTAAGAAAATGTACCCGTATTTGCATGGAGGGAAAGTGGGGTGGCGGGAGGGGGGGAACCATTTAAGAAAAGCCATCCTTAGAACACCCGATATTTCCCTGTCATGTCCACCGAAGCGGGTCAGAAGTAATTGATCTACTAATAAGTTATCAACAACTCAAGCTGAGGGGGTAGAAATGAGTCAGAAGAATCACTTTCGATGCATCCGGTTGGAATGGAGCCCTGGCCTTAGGAACCATATCCCGGCACATCGGTTAAGACTCGAGATTTTTAAAAAGGTGCACCCTGAGAGGTAGCAAGCTTACCTTTCATTATTCCACTATGGTGTAGCTTATAAGATAAGGTCATAGTGTAACCAGCCAAGGTAAGGCTACGACTAAAAACCGGACACTTCACTCCCTCTTACAGGAAAATGCACATCTTTGGAGAATAACTTTATATCCAATCCCTCTCGGCTGTTGCCAAATCTCCTCGCTCTCAGTTCTGTCTGAAGGAGGTACACTGGGGTAAGAAGGAGCTACTGGCAACAGCGACTAACCAACGTTGCCAAACTTGTCTTCTATTTGAGGTGAGATTGATGACAGGAAAACAAGAGAATGACAACGCTGTTGTACCCCCAAAGAAAGGGACCTGACTAGGCCGGCTGCATTCAAACATTCTCTCAAACAAAACAAAATATTATGATTCATGTGCGTAAAATATATCAACAGTAGAAAGGGAGAAAGTTAGTGCTTCCACCTTCTAGACAATTATGACACCTTTATAAAACACTTAATATTATGGTTAAAAGAGGTATCTTCCATATTTAAATTTAAATAAAACCATCTTCAACTTAATAAAGGTGTTGTCCTGGACAAGGTTTGTAATGTGACCTACCATTTCCCTTGTATCCTTCATTTGCAAATAACACCGCTCATAATTGTTCCGTTGTTACATTGTTTTGGTTGAGTGCAAGACAAAAGACAAATAAATGGCTGCCGCCTTTGAGGGTAGAATGAGTGTACCTGTGCCAATCGGATATCCGTAAAGACCATCTCTAAGTTTGTGTTAGTTGTCGACGGGTTAGGGCGGGAAGAGGGATATGGAGTAATATGGAGGAATATCCTCCAACCCCTAACCCTTTCCTCACTGACAGAATCATCGCCAGAGGAAGTTTGATTTTGAAATAACGTTCCGGTTTTCGAAAATGGAAATATTCCTCGGAGGGAAACTTTCTATATTTCATTATAGCCGTTTACAAGACACGCTAAAAACCGATCAAAGACTTGGAAATTAATTAATCTCCCTTCATCTTAGCCCTCTTGTCTATTGACTTAAGTAGTCATTTCCGTTTCCGGTAAAACTCAATCTCACTTTTAGTGACGCTGGCGTAAGAATACGGAGGAAATAGGTTCAGTGCCATTACTGCGTTGTTGGGGGTGCGTCATTTTATAACGCCGGGGGATGTAGTGCAAGGAATATTCGGATATTCCCTGATTCTATACAACAGTTCTCTTCCATTTACAACGCGGTTATGTAGTACAGGTAGAGTTGTCAGGAGCTCTAACCCAGTCTCCAAGGTCAGGGTGAAGGGTTGTAACCCCCGCTAACCCATTCCTGCCAGTGAGAGAACATCACACAACGCTGCGGGAGTTCTAGGATTACACCCGATATCACCTCTGAGGTAAATGCAGGTCTGTTAAATGTCAAATCTCATCTTTCAGTAATGTCAGAAGGTGGGTAAAAAGGCAACATGGACTAACCAGCACCTCAACCACATTTTATGACATCAGGAACCGTCTTAAGATCATCCATTCCATACATTCACTCAAGAGCGCGAGACTTATGCTATTGAAAATTTGTAACTTAAACTTTTAAATGACAACCCTTCAAGTCAGTTTTTATTAAAAACAGATAAATACAAATCTTTATGGTAAAATTCAAGAAACACTGTCGAGAGAAATGGTTTTTTCTGAAATTGCTGCTAAACCTATGGATTATTTTTTTGAAAAAGACAGTTTTGGACACAGCCTCTATTTAAGAGCGTGCATCACATTACAATCAACTCTGTGATACAGTCGGCTAGAAAGAGTGAATTTACACCAACACTATTGCACGTGGATCGTTTCTGATTACACACTAATAGAAATAAAGAACTAATGGAAGTTCCTAATACAGATCATTGTTGAAATGTTAAATAATATTTTGATAACAACTGCATCGAAAAGTACGTTTTTGACCATTTTTAGAATGGCTTCACAGCTAAGCACTGTTCACAAATCTTCATTCTGTCATAACAGGGACATACTGTAGTTATTAACAAGAAACTTTGTCGCTTTGTCCCCCATCGTCACCGCGGGAAATGTCGAGTAATCATTCAAATACGAATGTACTGGAAACATTTCTGGCAAATTGTAGGTGTTTTCTTTTCCCTTTTACTCCCGAACCTCGCGCGATCCGGGAGCCGAGTTGGGACTGCTAAGATGCAGGCTCGGCGGGGTTGTGGAGGATGAGAGATAAGGTAATTGTTTTTGGAGTTCGATAGCAAGAGTTGTTGAAGATCTGTCACGAGCATGGCGGCATTGGACGATAAACTTTTTAAATGAAGAGAAAAAGATGTCATTAAATTCCAAGACACTCTCGAAAGATATTCAACAACTGTTGATGTCACCGCGTGAAGAAACAAACTCTTTATTTGTACTGGAGAAATAGTGGATTTATTTTTACCCACAAAAAAAGTTAGATAAAAAACTCAAAACCAATGAACTTTTCTCGCATTCTATAAATCCTTTTTTTTTTAAGATGAAAATCTATACGTTAGAATTCTGTCAAAAGGAATCGCCTCGATATTACGTTTGCTCTATAACTTATTTAAAAAGAGTCCCAAATAATAGTTTATAGAGAGAAACCTTGTGGAGGGCGGCCATGATGGAAGATATTAGCAGTGAGGTCACGTGGTCCGGGGGAGGGGAGGTCATTTCCGGTCGAGACTGTGCAACACTGTCTCAACTAATACTTGTTTTTTATTATTATTACCCTCCACTGTCTGGGAAGAGACCAACCGGCATCATTCAAAAAAAACCCTCCCCGGGACGGCGGAGTAAAGAGAACACATGTACATTCCAATCTTCCAACCTTCTGACAGCTAGAAAAGTTATACTTTCATGTAGTCATGTGATCTGCAGCTGTCACTTTTGATATATACCTCTAAAATAAGAATAATAATTAATATACTCAAATGTTATCAATGTTGACCGAAAAAACAGTCAAGGTAAGACTGTTACCTTGCTTGGTTCCACTATGGTGCAGCTTATAAGATAGTAGCATAGTGTAACCAGCCTAGGTAAGACTGCTACCTTGCTTGGTTCCACTATGGTGCAGCTTATAAGATAGTAGCATAGTGTAACCAGCCTAGGTAAGACTGCTACCTTGCTTGGTTCCACTATGGTGCAGCTTATAAGATAGTAGCATAGTGTAACCAGCCTAGGTAAGACTGCTACCTTGCTTGGTTCCACTATGGTGCAGCTTATAAGATAGTAGCATAGTGTAACCAGCCTAGGTAAGACTGTTACCTTGCTTGGTTCCACTATGGTGCAGCTTATAAGATAGTAGCATAGTGTAACCAGCCTAGGTAAGACTGCTACCTTGCTTGGTTCCACTATGGTGCAGCTTATAAGATAGTAGCATAGTGTAACCAGCCTAGGTAAGACTGCTACCTTGCTTGGTTCCACTATGGTGCAGCTTATAAGATAGTAGCATAGTGTAACCAGCCTAGGTAAGACTGCTACCTTGCTTGGTTCCACTATGGTGCAGCTTATAAGATAGTAGCATAGTGTAACCAGCCTAGGTAAGACTGCTACCTTGCTTGGTTCCACTATGGTGCAGCTTATAAGATAGTAGCATAGTGTAACCAGCCTAGGTAAGACTGCTACCTTGCTTGGTTCCACTATGGTGCAGCTTATAAGATAGTAGCATAGTGTAACCAGCCTAGGTAAGACTGCTACCTTGCTTGGTTCCACTATGGTGTAGCTTATAAGATAGTAGCATAGTGTAACCAGCCTAGGTAAGAATGCTACCTTGCTTGGTTCCACTATGGTGTAGCTTATAAGATAGTAGCATAGTGTAACCAGCCTAGGTAAGACTGCTACCTTGCTTGGTTCCACTATAGTGCAGCTTATAAGATAGTAGCATAGTGTAACCAGCCGAGGTAAGACTGCTACTGTCCGGAGTTAACAGTGTACCAGTGGCGTGCACAGACAATTATCTCGAGGGGATGTTTTCCCTGAAGGGGTTCACGCCACCCATCCATTATTTCTGCAGCTACGGGCGCCCATTCCCACACAATTCTCGGGATGAATCACCCTTTTCAAGGGGGTGGGGGAGTAGGGGTAGATTTGTGCTTGCATTCCACCCCTCAAGGTGAGTGTGTGGTAAAAAAAACATGAATGTTCACTACTCAATTAAAATATACATATAAATGTGAGGAAAACAAAAGTGTTTTGGAAATGCGTCGAGTATTTCGAATATAGCATGTCAATAAATATTAAATTAAAAGCATTAATAACCCTCGAATCAAGGCAGAAATATTGGCGAATGGATTATTCCAGAGAAGAAGCAAATATTAAACAAAAAATTATAGAAAAAAGAGCACATTAATGATGGTCTATAATAGGGGTATGTTACCCCGGACAAATCTCCCCCTTCCGACCGTTTTCAGCCCCGAGAGAGAGGGTGGTTGGGAGTGAAGGAAGAACTGGGTCGAGACTCAAGAGCACTCTGCCCTCAAACATCCCATATGGCTCGTTCTGTTGTGTCTCCCCCTAACCCCTCCACAAGAACCCTCACCCCCTAAATCAGGGGTCCACAAAGTTGTGGATTTAAGGAAGAATTAATTACAAAAACTAAACATAGCCAAGACACAAACATAATATTATCTACAAGGTTGAGTAAATTGCTAGGCTTATTTCTATTTTAGAACAATCAAAGTATGGTAAGATACATTTTATTTTTACAAAATTTAAATTTTATTTGGGTCAAAATAAATAAAATATTTCTCTAGTACTAACAGAGCGTTTAATTTTCTTCATATGATATCGACAATTGTTGAATATTTATCAAGGGTGTCCTGGAATTTATCGGCAACTTTTTCTCTTCATTTAGAAAGTTTGTCATCAAATACTAATATACTCACGACAGATATTCAACAATTGTTGATATAAACATGTGTAAAAAATCAAACTCTTGTGTTTCTACTGAAGAAATATTTATTTGATTGATTGGGCCAAAACAAATTTTCTTGCTATAAAAAGTGCAAGACCTTTTCTCGCGTCCCCTACAACACATTCCCACCTTAAGGCTAGCCAAGGCGTGCAGGATGTGACGATGTGAAATGACAAGCGTGTACACAACATTTTAGTTGAGAAACCTGAAGATACAAAACCCTTCGCCAGGTTTACAAGGATTTTAAAAATTATAAACGAGCTTTGAGAGCTAAAAAAAACAAAAAAAAGTTAATCCAAATTAAACCACTTAATTTGGGAAATTTAATTGAATTCCTTAACACTTTTAAGCTTTTAATAGTGAAAATTCTGATTTAAAAATGTATTTGCAATTTGGTAGCCATCGATAGACAATAAGCCACGCGGACCTGTTCCATCAACACTTGGCCGAGAGAGAGTATGAGGGTTCAGTTCCCAGTGAGGGCACACAATCGTCCTCGGGTCAGTCGGGACAGCTGGCGATGGATCTGTTGGGGGAGTGCCAGCAGCGACTGAACCCTCTCCAATACGTGTGTGGGTGCATGCATTCAAACAACAGCCACATAGAGTTACTAGGTCTATCTTTCATGTGTCCATACGTCTAGTCATGTTATCTACAACTGTCACTTTAAAATAAGACCAATAATGTAGACAAATGTTATCAATAAAATTGTTAAGTGTATTTTTTTAAATTTATTTGAGATATCCGACTTGCACTTTATGAACCAAATGATGTCAACAGACGACTCATAAACTAATTCAAATCTAGAACATACACAACACCCAACCCCCGAGCGGTTAATCTATCATTGTGAAGGGAGAAACCCACATTCCACATTTTCCCGCCATCCCAGGAATCGAACCCGGGACCTAAGCTCAGTAGAGAGACACGCTACCAACTGAGCTAAGGTGTCGAATGACTGTAAAAAATATGTTTGTATGCTCTAAAAAAGGTTCTACCCGCCAGAATCTACTAGAACCGCCAAGGATAAAATAAAACTTTGGAAAATTAGATGTTAATTTCGATAAACGCAATAGCGTTTGCTCGCAGAAAAAGTGAAACCCAACCGTCGTATACTACAACACAATTTAGTATAAAAGGCCCTTTTATACAAATACAAACATATTTTTAGCCCGTAGGTGACCTGGTGGTCTAGGGGTAAGGTGTCAGACTTCTGTGCTGGCGGCCGGGGTTCAATCCTCGGTCCCGGCACAGATTTATCTGATTACCAAACCCTTCCTTCACCTCTGACAAGACATCTTGTGAATGTGTGGAATACCAGGCCGCCACCGTGGTTCGGATTCCACGTTAAACTGTAGGTCCTTCATTTCATCTCATAATCACCCTACCATTACACATTAGCGTAAGTGCGTATAACCCGAACGGGTAGTAAGACGCGGTGATAATAATAATAATAATTAGCCGTACGTGAGTTCCTTGTCTAGCCGTCAGACAAAGGTCCTTCCTATGATACTCGGTCTGTAGTGAGTTCCTTGTCTAGCAGTCAGACAAGGTCCTTCCTATGATACTCGGTTGTACGTGAGTTCCTTGTCTAGCAGTCAGGGCAAAGGTCCTTCCTATGATACTCGGTCTGTACGTGAGTTCCTGTCTAGCAGTCAGACAAAGGTCCTTCTATGATACTCGTCTGTACGTGAGTTCTTGTCTAGCAGTCAGACAAAGGGCCTTCCTTGATACTCTGTCTGTACGTGAGAGAAACTTTCCAAGAAGCGAAAGCACTTTCTTAACTTTATAGGAAACACAATTTGGCCTTCTAGCGCTGGGGAGCTCAAACTTTTGATTGTTTTTTTAAAAGACACGGTCGGAGAACCATCTCAGGGGTTTATTGATCTGAACGTTATATTGTGTCAGCGTCACCGTCATGGGACCCTGAGAGGTAGCAAGCAGTCTTACCGTGACTGGTTACACTATGACTATCTTAACACGTTCGCCGAAAATAGAAAGCAGGCTCTGTTCAAGTGACAGCAATTCAATCGCCGTGTGTTGACCATGATCCATTGCAACGCTAACTTTAAACAGCTCATTACCAACATATTTTATTTTATAGTAAAGACACATATTTTATATAATTCTCCCGATGGATGTTTACAAACTATAACGCTGTGTCGGGGCACAACCCAAGAGACAGAACGCGCTTTCTACTAAAGGGTTTTCTTCCTCAAAGCTCCTCACAGCGACCAGCGAATCTGTCTGCTTGAGTCTATGAATTTCCCAGACCAAAAACCATATTATTGCGATCTCCAAGGAAGTTAAAACAAATCAAAATACTTTATTTGCTATATTTTTTTAATACACTCAACAAAAATCAGACTTAGATAAAAACAGTGTTAGAATAAGATGTAAATAACCCTAAACAGCAAAATACAATTTTCCCTGCTCGACTACCAAATTCCATATTTTACCTGACCATCCACCCTTTGAATATACCCGTATACCCGCCTTCTCCCCTTCACATGCACACACATCTCTGCTAATCCTCACATATGTATTACAGTAGAGTGTCGATAATTCGGACTAATTGGGGATCGACCCAGTCCGGATTTTCAAAAATACACTACCAAAAAGTTAAAAAAAACATAATAATCACGGACTGAATACTTATGAAAACTCGGTGTTAAGGTAGAAACATTTTCACTTTGTTTATACAACGAACTTACGCATTTGTTAAATATCACCAATTCTAAAGGAATATAATAAGGCAAAAATCCAACGAAAAAAGTCTCCAATTTTTTAACAAGGATTTAGGTGCGTTTTTTGGCGGCCATGTTTCGAATATTGATATCACTGTGGGTATTTTTTGGCGGTCCGATTGTTGATGTCCAAATTATCGACACTCCACTGTATTTATAAACACGATAGTGATATATCACGTCCACTTTCTAGGCTTTATGTTAGAGAGTGTAAGCTGGAGAAGGACGACAGAAGGTTCCTGAACCTGTCCTCGAACCAAATGGTTCCAAGCGAGGATCAGTGATGGAGAACCGAGTTATTCTCACCATTCTTTCGTCACACGCGGGCGGATGTTTTCAAAACGAGGAGGAACAAAAGCCGGTGTTTTTCCGGTCCAACGCCCCCCTCCACACACGTATATCACACATGGAGATTGTGAGAGCGTGTGCCACATTATGGACCGGAACATATCACATGACAATACATATTGTTTAGTAACATCGCCTCAGGAGAGAACCGTCTATATCACATCACTAGTAACGTCACTATATGTCCAGTGTATGTCAGGCGTTTGCCAGGTCTGCCAATATTTTATTAACACTAAATTCCCTGTGTTTTACAGAAATAATTCCATTCTCCCCTTATCTGACCTTGATGGGGACTATTTGAGGTATTTAGCGTGCTCTTTCCGAACCGACTGATTGTATCAGCACATTACTTATAAACTTAGATCTCTATCAGACACAACACCCTGCCCCCGTCACTGATTTCTCCAATGCTAGGAATCGAACCCGGGACCCGATGTGGCTAGAGGAACACGTACCGACTGAGATCAGGAATTGAAACTATTTGGAGGAATCATAAAAAGTGAAAATTATTCTTTAACATCGCATCTTACTGCCCACTAATTACGCTAGTGTTAGAGAAGAGGGAGGTTTAGTTTAGAGGGGGTGTTTGCGTGGAGAGAGAGTGGAAAACCATCTCAGTAAACCACCCTCACTAGTCTACATTCGACCGAGATTGGAACCAGGTCAATCCAGTCTATTGCAAAAATTACGCCCTTACCCATTTGACCACCGAAACTGGTGTGACAATTATTAGTTATGGTAACTGTGCAAATATACGAGTATATATTTTACAAAATGTCTGGAATGCTCACGATTTGAATACTCTCTCTAAAGAAGGAGACTAGTTTAGTTGGTCCTCCATTCAATCAAAAACAGCTCATCGGATCAAAAGGTAAGTCTTTGAAGGAAGTGTCGGTACCCGTCTCGCCGGAGCAAGGGGTCAAACACGTGGAAATGGGGAGTAAAAAGAGAACTAAAGAAAAGTCTCTTTGGACGGAGAGGGAATTGAAACAGGGGGTGTGAATGTATCGATTTTGGCTCGAGCTTTCTCAAAACCGATACCAAAGAATCTGGCAGCTGAGAAAAATGATTTATTGCGTAAGGAGGTTTGAATTTTTATAGTATTATTTTATTTTTTATATAAGAGAAGAAAAGTTATTTCCCCAAAAGTACGTTTAATAAAAATAAAAATAAAGTAAAACGTGAAAAGGTAGAGCGATAAAAACTAATTTACGCGGAAACAACCTGAAAGTTTATAACGGTACTTCAACAATCAAATGTGAATATTTAATATGAGCATATTGGGCATTTGAGCCGGACATGCGAATGAAAGAAATGCAAGTATAGCGCCGCACTTGAGATGACTGTACTAAGGAACTGGCCCAATGAGGGGCAGCGATCTCTCGACAGATCCTTAGAGACAATGGTTATCAGATTACAATATAACACAGTTAACACTGGTCTAAGGGTTAGACTTGCTGGCTACGGATCCATGAGGTCCCGGGATTGACCCCCGGTGCCTCCAGTAAGCAGTGAATATGTAACAGGGTCAACTCAGCCTCGTGAGGACAAATAAGGAGATACTTAGACAAAGAAGTAGCAGTTCCGGCTAGAAAACTAGATTAACGGCCGGAGGGTTCGTTGAGATTAACACAAGACGCAAATGTTGGCACTATCTTCCCTAAGATGTTACGGTCGGTTGGCTGACGCCATAGCAGCCTCTATTGACTATAGAGATGGTTCGTTTTCCCGCCACAGGATCGCAGTGCTGTTGATATTGTTCTGAGATGTCGTCACTCATTTGTTTGAAGCAAAGTAACAAAGGCGGCCCGCGGTTCCCTCGACAGGAAGTGTGTGTGTGACCTCTGGTTGGGTGTCGCTGTAGGTCACCGATATGTTACCAGAACAAGACGGCACCAAAGATTAAAAAATATATATTTACACTTTCTAAACCGACAGATTATATCAGCACAAGAGAATTTCTATGAGCGAGTGCGAAAGGCCCTACCAATTTTGCCAGGAAAGATACTTGCATACCTTCCAAGGTTTTCTTACAAGCCACAATCGACAAGGGACCGACGGCTTAACTTCATCTCCGAAGAAAGTTGTGCTACGCTGGGTTTGAACCCACGAAGATCGGGTCTTGAGGCGAGCTCCTTACCCC